>PDUO01000005.1:722415-1107292 GCA_003008705.1 Pezicula radicicola
AATTAAAAATAGAGAGGTCTTTTAATATAGTGCTTTTCGGTAAAAATGAGGCCTAATTGCACAGACTTTTGTCGGTAGGCTCGTTATTTGTGCACACTCTGAGCGACTGACTTTGTTTGTCAGTCGCTCAATTCTTAGGCAACTGACATAGAATGGCGTATTAAAAAGCAATTATATGTTCATTAAGACAATAGAAAACCAGGGTGAACGAAAGGACTGCCCTTGCAGGAGTACTAAATTAACTAGAGCTGACACCAACCGAATGCTATCTATCACCCGACAAGATAATTCCCAAATCACAAGACCGAGAAAGCTGTCAAAAGGGACTTACATAAGATACAAGATTCTATGAAGTATAGCGCATCGCTTACTACATCCATCATCGCTTACCCTACCACCATGACCGAGTAAAGTACCTCCAACTAGGTACATTCAATCAAGTACTCACTCCCACCTAATTTAATACTCACCTCCAACATCTCCTCCCTCCCTCGCCGACAAATCCTCAGCCACAAATCCCAGCTGAAAAATATCTCTACCCCCTACCTATCATGAAGTTATATAAAGCCAAGAGTAAATACGCCTACCATCGTGTAGCCTGTCAGCCTTTTTTTCAGCTTGACAGAAAATATCTACCGCAAACAGCGGTTCCTTCCCCACAACCAAGAAGATCCATCGTGGTGAAACCACAAAACTCAAACCTTAAAACTTCGGGCCAAAAGAAAATATAAATTAAAGGATTACAGAAATTCAACACGTCATACTTTCCCGAAAGCTAGTGAAGCAAAAATGGTTTTAAGAGAGAAAGGATATGGTTTGTATTTTTCTTGCAAAGGATGTAAGACTATGTATGGTAGAATGATGTGAATCCATTTGAAAAGAATGTGGTTGGGTGTTGTTAAGATGATAATTAAGGTTTGAGAAGGATGAGAAGGTGAGAGCATGTTCGGCAGTCGTTGATGCATCAGGATATCGGGGATTTGTGGAGAACGTGAACATGATCGCCAGGGTTGATGACTAAGGTTAAATTTAAGCTAGACTTTTTAGGGGATGGTTCCTTGTGCTTCGGAAGCTGGGCAAAAGTTTTGCCTTAGGTTGGAAGAGAACTGCTGGCAACTGCTGGCAAGTGTTGAGGTACCGAGGAAATCAGAATCAATAGTTTCATTTCTTCATTGAGTTGTCGACCTTTATCTATATTCGCTGCGAAACTTCGAGGGTGATTCCAATCAATGGCCCGAGCTTGGAGAGAGATCTGTATCGATGAGATGGGATGAGATAAGATGGGATGAGATGGGGAAGACGTGAAGCTCAACATTCGGACACAACGCAAGGCAAGTAGTATCATCCAGATTGACATCAAAATATTCTTTGGATTCAAGCTATTATAAGCTACTCAATCTCATTTCAACAAACAAGAGATAAAAAGGGAGAGTTCTGGTATACCAAAACGCCAGCCATCCAGGCCATCCATCCCAACCCAGACGCCATTACAAAGCCAATAGCAAATCATCAAATCATTATTATCTTCCTTTCAGGCTCCTTCTTCTTCCAAGCCCCAGCATCGAAGCCGTCCTGCCCCTTGGAGCCATTGGGGTTGGACTCGCTACTCGTACTGTCGGTGAGTAGGGTGAAGCTTTGGGGACCGTCCGCATGAGATCCTCGAATCTCACCGGCGCGCTCTGCTTAATTATATTTCTTGCATCAGCAAGCTCTTCTTTTTTCATGCTCTCCATCTCTTCCTGTCTCAATTCCTCAAGTGTGGGTGTTCTTGTGTGTCCCTTGGCTCTCTCCTCCTCGATGAAACTCTGCGAGAGATGCATGTTCGAGTGTCTTTGCTCGACGACACCGCTTGTGTATGCCATGCTTAACTTTTGCATGCTGGGACGTTTTCGTGCTGCGCTGATTGTGCGTTGGAGGAAGGGTCGGTTCCACCTGCTAGTGGGTGTCTTAGGAGGCTCTTCGGTTGGTGGTTTGGGGCAGGGATCGGAGGTGAGGAATGAGGGGTTGGGAGAGGGTGAAGGAATGTAGGATGAATTTGGAAAGTTGTTGGAGTTGTGTTTTGTGACAAGATGTGTGAGATTCGAAAGCTTGCTACTCCTACGTGGAGGCAGCTGCGTGCCACTAGCAGAGGATGAATGGGACGAGGACGAGTTCGTGGAGATAGTGGAGAGGCGGTAGTTTGAGCTTGGGTACTTGGGTGGTGGTGAGGGTTGTTTCTCTGGTGAGTAGGAGTTTTTGGGCGCCGGCGATGTTGATGGTCGTGGCGGTTGGTGGTGGTGGAGATTTATCTCGACTACCTGTGGTTTTCCAACGAAGGTGAAGGATACCATTCTTGCAGTGTCCTCCTGGCTCCTCCGACTCGAGGCCCTCGATGAGGTCGGGCGTTTCTCGTCCTCATCATCATAAGACAACAGCGAGTCCTCATAGTCATCTGCAGACTCAGAGGCATCCTCCTCGCTTGAGAGGTACAGGTCATGAGGATCCTGCTCTGTCTCCTTTGTAAATGCAGCTTCCTCCAAGTTCTTCAGTTCCAGCGTCAAGGTCTCCAGGATCCGTGATGCTCTCTCGTTGCTCTGCTGGGGAACACTTGGTGTCTTCACAGGCTTCTTTGGTCGTGGTCGGTTGAGGATTGATCCCTCCATGTCGCTGTCCAGATACTCGTCATCGAACTCCTCAAAATCGTAACCGTCTGAGTCCTCCTTCAGAGGAGTCCCAGCGTCTTGACCGATTTGCTGGTCCTTTTGAGCAGATTCCAGAGCTTCTGCTCCATCCCCCGCAGGGAACAACTGTGTAATAAGAGACATATTGACTAGGTCGGCAAACGCTCAGAGTCTCGAGGGAAATTATCCGTATGTTTCGCAGTTAAATTGCACACTGCGCCGTATAGCTGCCGCCGTAAAGTAAGAAGATAGTACAGAACAGCTCGGAAATTGGGTGAACGCCCACGAGGTCTACTAGATATAAAGGAGAATTTGTGATTTTTGTTCACAATAGCCTTGTTTGTGAGCTAAGAAGGATGTTTGTATATGGCCCCAGAATAAAGGAATTGAAGTACGCGTTTCCTAATAGTTTTTGCGAAGAGGCACTTTAAAGATGTGAGGAATATATGAAGAGCTTATCCCCGTTTGATGACCCGCAGATCGAGTTCGCCCGCGTTCAGAGGTTCCGTCAAGGGGGGAGGTTTCAGATATAAACTCATACGCTGTCGAAACGAATAATCGGTTCTCGTCCCGGAGATGGAGGCACGAACTGAGGTATGGAGAGCTCGTGTTTAATAAACGTGCGGATAAGAACAGACAGATTTTTGACAAGAGTACTTGGAGACTTGGAGAAGAAAAACTCAGGAATTGAGGAGGTTTGCTGTTTATGAGCTCCACGTGGGTGCAGTAGGAGGGCGTGGTGGAGTGGGTGCTGGCAGATGTAATGACAACTTTCCTTGCAGCCTTTTCTTGAATCTTCGATTCGAGTCGAGGTGGCAGGGAGGGAAGAGAAAATAATGATGGAGAATTCTCGGTGCGTGCTGCGTCCCTCTGGCTTGCTTCCTTCGTGCTCCTCTTCATGCACACCAAGATCCACCACACTCTACAAAAAAGTTACCAACCTCACCTCATCCTTTACGATTATTCGATTACACTTTTGTGACGAGGGCGAGAGGGCGCGACTCGAGGCCTGTCCAACCAGGTCCACCGTTTCCTGCTTTTGCGCAATCAATCGGGGGATGGTGGGGTCCAGGGGTGGTTGGACCTTAGACAAGCGTGAACAGCGCTGGAGGGGCTGTCCCGTTGCAGCCTGTCAATTGGGTACTTCATCGTGGCAGCGTTCAGCCACAGCCTCCTACTGAGCCTATTCTTGTTATCCTGGTCATTGGTCCTACCAGAGCTGATCTTGCACACCTTGCAGCAGCGAGCGCAGAACCCCCAGGCGAGACCAATCCGAAAGTCTATCATCGCTTGTATCGCGGTTCGCCAGCACACCCAGCACACCCAGACTGCCAGAACCCAGATCGATGAGCTGTAGCGTGTCTGGTGTCGCGCCGTACGCAGAGGACGGTACCGGTATGCTCACAGCCCAGTACACCAAGTACGCCCAGCACCCCCTCGGAGCGTGCTGGTGCTTCAAAAGCATCAGACGAACGAGGGATATGGACGTGCTCAAACATGGCTCGTTTCTCACATAAGCTTAAAAGCAACCGTCTACTTACTCCGTATTATCATGGAGATCATACTACTCGGTAGAACGAGCAGAAAACGAAACGCGTGCTGAAATCATTGTTGTCCCAGAAATTTAGAATTTTCGAGAGAGAGCCTGAGCCACAGCTGCCATGCCCAGCCCGTGCCATGCCATGCTGGACGCCCGAACCAGTTACCCAACTGCCACCCAATCAGATGCCCCGTAGATTTTTAAGGTATAAGACTTCACAAAAACCTGTGTGCAGCCCGCGAGCTGACCGTCATCATGCATAAAATCTACCACACAACCTTCTTTTCTTCTTCACGCCTCACAGGCTCACATGGTAAACGTGCCATATTATGCAATACAGACAGGGCGCTATGATCTTACTCTGGGTTTCTTCGGAAAGTTTTCTTTATCAACTATCGTCATTGATGTCATTGAGGCCACTCGGACATCTCGGCAGTAGAGAACCACAGGGATCATAATCAGGCTCCTCGAGTCTTCGACCTCGAATCTTCAAAACGTTCAGGTTCAGGCCTGTTGACAGCATCATCGCTTACCGACAAGCACCAGAGGTTAGGCACAAAGCCAGCCTTGTTCAGGGAAGGCCTTGTTCACAGAACGCTAAACCACAATAGCATTATTACATCTTTTGAATTGGTCTCTCTATGGTTTATTGACACATTTCCTTGCCCACAAGACACTCACGCCAGGTCCAAAATCCCGCGGTACCCCAACCATCTTTATAATGCAATGGAAAACAAAAGAAAAATGCAAAGATATGGCTTTTCCATGAGGCCATACGCCATTACAGGTTCTTTATAACAACAATTCGACTCGCGTCGCTATACATTATACAGAGAAGAAGAAGATTGTCCATCTCTCATTGACTGCTTCAGAGGGCCAGTCTTAATCGGTGCTGCCGAAAATTTGTCGTTTTCAGGCCATCTCTAACTCTAAGCTTTGCGAGAGCGGGTGGCTGGGCGGCTAGGGCTAGCTCCACTGGTAACAGCGTGCCCGTTGGATAATCCTCCATTAAGCTTGCCGTTGGATAGTCCTGCGTTAAGCTTGCCGCTGGTGAGGGTAGCGATATCTGGGATTTGAGCATCCTTAAGGGATCGTGCAGCCTTACGTCCGGTCTTCTTTTCGCCCTTTTTGTATGTTGCAGCATAGAATGAAAGGAAGAGGACGAGGTAGGAGCTAATGATACCCATTCCCGAGAAAGCAGCGAATTCCTCTCCAGCACATTTGCCCGCATTTGGTATCCATGGCCAGTAGGTCGAGGTGAAGTAGGTGTAAGACGCAAAGTAGACAAATCCTATGGGGGGAAAACTGTTAGTTTGAACACTTGGCATGATTCGGCTCATGACCGTGCTTACCGAGATCAATAACGAATTGAATGATTTGAAGACGAGTGATCCACTCCTTCCACCAGATTCGGATTCCACGCGCACTCTGGAAGTAGTACCAGTACATGACAACGTGAACCATAAGGTTCAGGGTGATTGGGACCCATGATACGGAAGTCAAACCAATCAGTTGAGTGTAGCAGAGGAGGGCAGTTGCGCCGTGATGGTAGGTGTGGAGGAAGGCTACGGAATATGTTAGCGTGGTTTTCGTCGTTCAGGATAACATGTTCAGGACTTACTCAATGGCTTCTTCTTGAGGACCAAGAATACGGTATCAATGAACTCGACGTATTTGGTGAGATAGTTCAACTACACAACATAATCAGTAACCGCGGTTAGTGTACTTGTTTCAGAAAAACACGTACGTAGTACAGAATAACTAATTGAGGAGTCCAACCACCTTCTGCGGCACAGATGGCATGAAAGATGCCTTTGTGGTATACAGTTGGTACAATCTGCTCAACGAAGAGCAATAGCAAGGTGAGAGAGATGGTCGTCAGGTAGAAATTGTGGAACATAAAGGGGCCATTCAGCTTGAACGCTGGGCGACTGCGCATCAACTCCCTCCCGCCGAAAACTATAACGTAGTACGCAACAATTGTGAGGGCGCTTTGTTTTAAGGTCGACAGCGGAGTAACACGGGGCTGGAAATCGAAGTCTTGGGGATGGAAGCCAGCGATTGCCGTGAAAGCCTTGTCGAACAAAGGCCATAATTGTATGCCAAAAGGCCGGTCGATTGTGGGTAGAGGAATCATCTTCAGGATGTCGGTTGGGGAGGACGACATGGTGAAAGGAATGTCTCGCTGTTCGATGGTCGTATGCCAATTGTGATGTGCGATGTGCGAGGGATGAAGATGCGACGTAATGCAGAAGAAAAAAGGGCGCGGACGCGAAAGATTAGAGCGCTAGGACGTGCCGGGACCAATAAACAGACAAGCAAATGCGCATAGAAAGGTAGAAGCGGTCAAAGGAGTGACGAGAAAAGGGGGGATTGATCAGTGAAGACCAATGCTCTGAAGACGATGGGATGAAGCGTGCGTTGTCAAAATATATCTTGCGGAAAACAAAGGGGGAATTTCTTCGGACGTGGCGTAAGTTTACTCACGGAGGACTATTGAAAATTGCCGCCAAGCTCCGGAGCTACAGGCGAGATGACTGACATGTGATGTAGCGCATGTGATAGGCCAGTTCTGAATGCCCAGCTACACATTCTCTTTGTTGGCGTGTCTATTCAGACCTTTTCGAGCATTGGTACAACTAGTTCGGCTCTACCAAAGCTCTACCTCAGCTAGCAACAAGCCGTCATGGAGAACCCAACTTTGCCATCAGCATAATGCTGACATGACCATTTCTGCTACCAAAAAGCTGGGAGTTTCGGGATGAGCCGTGAAGCGAGATCCTTAAAGATCTAAGAGCTTTCGGAATTCTTCTATTGTGATGGACGACCTCTTGTGGAAAGGCATGCTGTTCGTCGCATTAGGACTCACTTAACCTACAGGACAATACAGAGCTGAATTAGCTCAATCTTTCAAGTACTTTCTGTCCGATAATTTTATCTTTCCCCAATGATATGTCATTGCTTCCTTAAAGTAAGAGAAACTAGGCGCGGCGCAGAGAAATGGCTAATAGTCTGTGGATAATCTAATCATGATCAGTTGAGAGATGATGAACTCGTAGCTAGATAACGTCCCCGAAGTTATGGCAAGAGTTGGTCGACTTTTATTCAAGTGGTAAAGTGGCGGAGAAACCTTGGATCATTCAAATAGAACCACTGTGGCTTGAGGTCGAATGCCAAGACCGTCTGTTCCTTTACCAGAATTTAGAAGATGTACGTCTGTGTGTGGGGAACACATCTCTTGGGTGTAAGCTGCCAAGGTCAGCATTTTTATATTGTTTCTATTAGGTGAATGTCACTGCACTTGTAAAATGGAGACTATTGTTAAATGGTGGCCATATCCCCTCTCAAGGCCAAAAGGTCATCTCAGTGCTTGATATGTTCTGCTATGAACTATGAGGGAACCAATTAGCATGATAGACTGCGGCACTTCTTATCACCTCTTAGGCCACGTGCGTATCAAGAAGCCAATTTATTCTTCCTTGAAGAGGTTACTGGGAGAGCAAGCATTCTTAATTAGGCGAACTAGTGAGTGTGGAGTTGTAAGGCTGGACAATTGTCGGCAATCTAGTGGACATCAAGAATGGATTTAACATATCTCAAGGTGGATAGATACCGGCTATTGGTCCCTCTAGTCTGGTCATTGTGTTGGATACTTTAATTACTCTTGGTATAGAATGCCAGTAAACATTAGTGCAAGTTGTATCTTATTTTTACATTATCTTAAAATTTCGACCTTTAAATTAAGTTTTAATTGTGGATTAAATTTTATATCATAAATTCAAGTACTGTACGTGCCGAACAAACGTTGGTAATTATGTCATGAATTCTTCTATACAACTCCGCTATAACTCGATAGCAGCAACAGCTTCACTGAAATTTTAGCATCGTGTAGGAAATTATTGTAACTGTTCTTATTTTTTCTCATAGCTTTTCCTGCCCTGTGATCTTCAACTCTTGTTTCTAGGATTTATCCTTGGGCGCATTTAACTCCTGCATACAGTGGCTGACGAACGACCCTCTCGCTTTGATTCTTCAGCTAGCCTCCAACTCCACATTCTGCTCCTCGGACGCTCGCTTAAATTAAGTCTGCCCATCCTCATCTTGGACCTGTCTTTATTAAGCTTAGTTGTCTTCTCGAGCTGCTGTTTAGTCTGTCGTCAAAGAGACGCCATGTCACGCTCCTCAGACTATTTTTAAATCCCGGAAATCCTCTCGATTCATCTCTCTGACTTACAATGGAGGTTTCATATTGAATCCAAGGCTCTCAAGGACTTGGGCCTCAATGTGAATGCCGTGCCTAACGAGGACTACAGTGAGTTTCCTGTTGGTGACAGTGTCAATATGGCGAAGAAGTCAACCATGGAAAAAAATTGTCTCAAATTCTGAAATAATAAGTTAAGTGTTTTCTGTGTGGTGGTCGTTGTACAACTACCTCAGGTGATCCTTCTAGTTTCAATTGTCCTATTAAAGAGGACATTGTAATTGTGGCCCGGACCACACTTGCCTGGCCATCGAAGAAAGTATCTGTATATTGGTAGCGATGCATAGCTAGTTGAACAATTACAATGACTAATGATTTAGAACCAAGCGGATACATAATAGTAACGTTCCAACAAACAGCTTATTATAGCCAAGGTCGGTAGCACACAACTAAGTAACAAAAAAGCCACAGACGCCTCTTAACCTTTTTGATCATTGGCAGGGAATCTAAGGTTGCAAAGCTTCCCTACTTAGGCAACACACTTAACACTATGCTCACCTATCTGATTCAAATAAGGGGTAGATAACTAAGACAACATAAAACAAGATATCCGGGCTCGGTACTTCCATGACCTTGCTAGTTCCAGAGATCTGTGAAGCCAGCAATTAATTGGCGTCTCTTAAACAGAGAAGAAATGAATACATATCTACACTCACTAGCAATAAGTTAGAACTATTAGCGATATTCAGACTGATAATGCTCTGGAGTCTGCAACTACAGGCTATATGTAGAGGTCTAACAATTACATTAACAAGTTTTTGTATCCAAAGAATAAAGAGAAAATCCATAGCTTAGAGAGAAATTTACGTTCTATACTTTAGTTGCTATTATGTATATAGCAATACGAGATCAAGTTACATCTCGATAGTATTGTGGTAACAATGTTGTGGTTATTGTAATTGGAAAACGTATTAAAGCAATTGACTTTAGACTCGCTTCTAGCTTTTGAATTCGATTTATCGTGTAGCATTGCAGGAGGAATCCCATTTAGTGCGGAGTGATATCTATCCCTTATACCCCTTTCTGCCACGCTCACGGACAAATAGGGCGTGCACGACAAAATGGATGTCTTTTTGGAGGTAACATCCCTGGGGTGTGGAATCTCTGTACGAAATGGCAGCAAACGGTGTAAGTGATAGATACTGTACCTTTTTCTATAAAATTTAGTCCATGCTAAGTGACTATAAAATAGGGCTGCAAAAGTCGGGGGCTGCAAGAACTAGTATCGTAGTAGAACGGGAAATTTGGTGCTAGGTCATTCACAACAGAGGTACTTGAAATTCCCCTTAAGTATAACAAGGAGCTCATAGACTTGGCCAATGTAACTATAGTGCAAAGCTTTGGGTACTTCTGAATACGAAGCTACCAATTGGGTAGGACCGTAGAAGTGAACTCGTTTGGCTTTACATTGTGCTCTTGTCGACACTAGCATTGCGAGTGATGCTATTCCGGGAAAGAGACAGGATTTGACGCAGTAGTCTGAATAGATGTCGAAAAAGAGCCGAGATGATATTTGTTGGAATTATGGTATTATACGCCTTGCATATTTATTTGCTTAAGTTAGTCTTCTTCTAGGTTACCTATAATACTCCGTAACGTCTTTTGCAAACGTGTTGAGTTCACCGTGGTTGGTCGAAAGAATGACGGGTGGTGCCAAGGCTCTATGTATCACGTGATGATAAAAGTGGCATGCATTGATGCCTGAGGATGACTATCAAGCGAGACCGCACAAATCGACTTTTTGATATCCTCAGAACTTTCTGAAGTTCGCGACAACGACGACTAACTAACTCGACAGCAATTCCGACAACGCCATCAACCCTTGAGATGGCATCCCGACCTACTGTCACCATCTTGTCCGCCGATGGCTCTGCCAGCGGTGCGACCCACCCTCTCCCAAAGGTACGAAGGATCCAAGAGTGTTGCGACTACTGCTGTTGAAGAAGATTGAAAATCAAGCGGGGATGGCAAAGCGCACCAATTGACTGGAATATAGGTCTTCCTCTCCCCCATCAGACCAGATATCGTCCAGACTGTCCACACCGGTGTCGCAAAGAACAAGCGTCAACCATATGCCGTGAGCGAGAAGGCTGGTCACCAAACCTCTGCTGAGTCCTGGGGTACTGGTACGTACACAAATTTACTTCGATTGGGAACCCCGGAGGAAGGAAAGAAGATGGGCTCAAAACATTTGCTGGCACATCCGGAGGCACTGTTGAGAAAGCACATGGAAAATTTTAGGGAGGACTAGCTAACTCAAATCAACACAGGTCGTGCTGTTGCCCGTATTCCCCGTGTCTCTGGAGGAGGAACTCACCGTGCTGGACAAGCTGCTTTTGGTAACATGTGCAGATCTGGTCGTATGTTCGCTCCCACAAAGGTCTGGAGAAAATGGCACCAGAAGATCAACCTTAACCAGAAGTGAGATATTTCCCATTGTGACGAAATCTACAAAAATGCTGATCTTCTCAGGCGATTTGCTACCGTCTCTGCTTTGGCTGCTTCCTCTGTCCCAGCTCTCCTCCTCGCCCGTGGTCACCAAGTCTCCAGCGTCCCTGAGGTTCCTCTCGTTATCAACTCCGAGGTCTTCTCTGGAGCCGCCATCGCTCGCACATCCGCCGCAGTCGGTCTCTTGAAGTCAGTTGGTGCTTCCGCCGATATCGACAAGGTTAAGCAGTCCCGCAAGCTCCGTGCTGGTAAGGGTAAGCTTCGTGGACGCCGTCACCGCCAACGCCGTGGCCCATTGGTTGTCTACGATCCCGAGGTTGATGGAAAGGAGCTGTCCCGCGCTTTCCGCAATATTGCTGGTGTCGAGACCTCCTCCGTTTTTGCCCTTAACCTTCTCCAACTCGCCCCAGGTGGACATCTCGGCCGCTTCATTATCTGGACATCAGCTGCTTTCAAGGCACTTGATACCATTTATGGCTCCACCACCCAACCTTCAGCACTCAAGAAGGACTTCCTCCTCCCATCCAACGTTGTTCAACAAGCAGATATTGGCCGTTTGATCAACTCCTCCGAAATCCAGTCAGTCATCCGTGCTGCCAAGGGTACGTCGAGAACCAAGCGTGCTGGTGTCCAGAAGAAGAACCCTTTGCTCAACAAGCAAGTTCTACTGAGACTCAACCCATACGCTGCTGGTTACTCAAAGGAGAAGATTGGTACGAAGGGATTGGAGGCTGGTAAGCCAGAGGACTTTTCCAAGACTCCTTTCGCAAAGGTTCTGCACGAGGATTAAGCGGGTTTCGGTTTTGTGATTTGATGTTACGGGATGGGGTTGGGAAACGGATTTGTGCTTAGTTACGGCGCAACCTTGTCTCATCATAGCCAGCCGGCTGAGTTTACTCGAATGAACAAAAGCTGTCTGCTTCTAAAATAATTATGACCATTGTGCGACTTGCTCTATTCTCGACCCAGACTTGTGCAAAGGGTGCAATCAACTGAAGCATTCTTTTCTTTCGTTCACCGTCCCTGTTCAAGACTAAAGTGTCATGAAGCACAGGTTACGGGCCTACTCATAACGAAAATGAAGGTAGACCAACCATCTAGGATTCTGATATGATATCTGTATTGCATGTAAATTGACTCCCCAGCACAAAGCTCCTACCACAGATCTACATTAACTTTGTTGAATCTAAGCTTTATACTACAAATAGATATTGAAGACATTTCCACCTGAACAATGCTGGTGTTGATACAATCCCTTAAATATGGCTGAAGTATTGTCTACTAGCAGGGCCAGAAATGCTGTAGACAGAAATAGGAGCAAAGCCCAACAACCTCACTAATAAGCAACAGTTGAGATGAGATATTTAAAGCTGGAAAAGGGACCTGGAAGTGAGAGGAAGTACTAATAAGTAATTAGGTTCCAAAAGTACACACTTAGAATTTGATGTGCAATGAAACACCCCGATCTATATAGTTCTCTGTTATAAGTGAAGTGTAAAAGCGTTAATATTTAGCTACAGAAAACCCTGATAGCATAGGTAAGGCCATCCAGATGAAAAGGGAAGCTATCTGATGCTGTAAAATATTCCATGGAATTCGACACCAGCACATGACTTCCCCAGTAGGTTGAATTCAGTAATTGGCTTGATTTGGACAACTGACTTGATTTGAGTAATTCGCCTACTTTAGTCAAGCGGTACATGCAAGCAATTAAGAACCAAATGCTGCTTCTGAGGGGAGGTGCAATGGGTGAATGAGAGGATGACAGGAGCAAAAAAGCTCAGTACAATGATTTTATCCTATCTACAGTTCCAGATTTGAATTGATTATCTGGCACCGGCTCCTCCGTTGGTATGACATTCTCAACATCAACCTTAACCAATAATTTTTTTAAGCTGGATGATAAATATTTCAGCGCCTTCAACAACACCGTAATCTGTAGTGACAATAACGTAAAATCGTCACTTTGTAGGTCCAACTTATAAGAGTGTTTTTTGCCTCAACCTTATTAAAGCTCCCCAATCCAAGGCAACCACGACTCTCGTTTTGGGAAATATTGTTTGCTATCCTTCCTCGCCATCGTCGAAACAAAGTGTTTGTTCAACACGCTCAACTTCACAAAGGCGAAACACCAACAAATCTACCGCCATCATCTTCTCACAACACAAAACAGGGTCTCCTGTCGGAGGATTCCTCGAACACTTCGTCCGCAGACCCAATCCTCTCGAAAGCGCCTTCTCTTTGCCACTTTTGGTATGAGAAGGAAACCACGAGTTTCGAAACTTACTCTATCTGCGTACATCAACCTCAAAGTCGTAGAAGTGCTTATACTTCCCAGCGACAGTAACCATGGCGGCGAGTTCTCAGCTGCCTGATGGAGATCTTGTGGCCCAGGAACCAAACATCGAAAAATCCCGGCAGAGTCCAAAGACACAACAGGAGGCATTTGAAATTGACATGGCAAGTTATGATTCGAGAGAAGCTTTTAATCGTCTTCTACCACGCCAGGGACCAAAGACACAAAAGGAGGCATTTGAAGATGAGATGGCAAGCTATGATACCAGCGAAGCTATTGGTCGTATTTTGGCACAAGAGGGGATAGCCGAAGATGGCAGCGACAAAAACGAAATTATTTATCTTGGTTCGAAGAGAGAGGTGGACGAAGGTGAAGATGGTAGGACCGGGAGCAAGGCTGATGATATCGGAGCCAATCAGCGAGCCCTAAGCGTGCCACCTCCGAATCCCCTCCAGAACCAACGTCCGCAACACGAAATTACTTTCGTAGAACACATTGAACGACCTGTACAGTCTATCCCTCCACGGAGGCGCAATAACTACAGTGGAGGCGATATTCTAGAATGTACGCGCAGAGGAGAAAGTCTGCCACCTAGCTTGGATTCTACGAAGCATGAAGGCTTGGAGATGTCGGGAGTTCGTCAAAGGAAGAAGACACACGACGAGCAGAAATTAGCAGGAATATCGTTGGCCCATCAGCGCGATCAATCGTCGTCTCCGAAGGAGATACCGAACCCTCGAAACCCTACGGGATCATATGTATGTGTACCGGTATTTCTTGAACATCCGCACAAGGCTGTGTCGTTGAAGCCTTTCGGCTAGGCCCGCGGTTCGCTAACACGATTGAACATCCAGGAAGACGAAGGCAAAGCAATTGAGGTGACGAGGGTGAAGACCAGGCCCAACACGTCACTCAAGCGACTACAGCAGTTGAACACGGAAGATAATCCTATCATTGTCGACGAGTCAGTATATCCGCGAGCTGGGGGTTCAATGAGTGGTTCAATGAGTGGTTCTGATATCGTGCAGGAAAAGATTTATCGCGTCAGCGAAGGCACATGCGCCAGAGCCAGAATTCCCCAAGGCGAATGTGAAGGAGGAATGGTATGGTTCACCATCTAGGCAGAATTCATTTTCGGGTTCTAATGCTCCCGCGAGCAGGCATGCATGGATACGGTACAATACGAAACTTGGAGGAAGTTTGCCTAACTACGGGTATGTCTACCTTTACGCAAAGCCATGCTGAACGAACATGCGACTAATATCATTTGCTAGTCCACCAGAAGACGACAAAGCTGCCGTACACATAATGCCGCCCACAGGATACAAGAGACCGGTAAGTGTTAAATACGATGCTATTAAACGTCGCTGATTTGCAACAAGAATATCACCATAGGTGGACCACAACCAAGAAACACACTTAGCGGCTTCGACCTTACCTCCAGAGCAGCTCGAAGTCAGGAACCGGAAGTACATGCAACAAAGCGGCAGAGGATTGAAGCGCCGATTGGTAGAGATAGGCCTATAGAGGTTTTCGACCTAGATGGTTCTGAGGTAACAGGCAGTCAAAGATCTGGAGGCCAAAATACCAGGAAATCAGGCCGTGGTGTTTCACTCAGTGGATCACGCAACGGAAGCAGTGGTGTCGCAGAATCCCAAGGCGTGAATGACCTTGTATATCTGAGGTCTAGCAGAAAGAGGCGACAGCATAGCACACAACCGAACGGCAGTTCCTCAGATGGCCAATCCATAGGATCGAAGCACTCATCGAACTCAAACTGTAGCCCACAAGGTAAAGTTCAAAATCCACAACAGCACCAGGCACATTCGAATTTAGAAGACCCTACCGATCTCATTTCAGATGATGAAGCGGATAAGAGCTGCTTCCGGAATGGACAGTCCCAGTTGGCAGTTGTCATTACTTCATACCAAGGCTCAGCTAATCTCAAGCCGGCGCGACACAAGACAAATGACAAAAATAACCCAACATTTCAAGAAACAGGTGAAGTATCGAAGTTCTTCAAAAGCAGTAATGATGACCCACGAAAGGAGAATTCAATGATCTCAAAGAATGGGACCTCCTCGCTTCATATGTTAAACGGCACCAAAGGCAAGAAGTCGGAGTACAAATACGAAGACCAAGATAGCTATGACGAGATACAGGTTGTGCAGGATCTGTTAGGAGATACTTCGGAAGCCTCTAAAGCCAGATTCACACGCGTGGTCCACTCCGCGGCCAAGGACACAAAAGAAAATGCCGACAAAAGAAACTCAGAGCCTGGAAAATCTCGTGCTCCAAAGCCAAAAAACCAGAGTATTAAACCTAGGGAACAGATGTATAGGGTGCTACAAGTCTTCTCTGAAACCCAAATGTGGCTCGTTGATGATGACAATTCGACATTGTGTCTATTTGAAGACGTCAAGACTGGACTATATCGTCTTCTTGATAATGAAGCTGTACCACATTTCGAACTCGCTCCCCGGTCGATCGTAAAAATATTTCACGATAGTAGCACTGGCAGGTTGTTTATTTCGAGACATAGAGATTCTGTTGGAAATAGAGACTCTGCTGGAACTAGAGTTTGTTTGGAACTGGAAAATCACGCCCTCAGTACGGCATTGTGCGATGATATATGCGCAGCAGCTCCTTTGCTCTATTCGGTTCCCCAATCAGAGTTAGTAGAGCACCCTCTGTCGAGAAAGTTTGCTAACTTTGTGTACAGGGATCACATGGAAAAGCTTTTTCGTAACACTCGCAAGGAAACCGAGACCGCAAAGAAGAGGACGAGAGCTACTAATGATGATCAAGCAGCTGACCTGCAGCTAATCAAAGCCAAACAAGCAGCCAGACATTCAGAAATTGAAAATCAGAGGCAGGAAGCAAAGACTGGCCGCAACATGCGACAGGCTGCTGACTTTGAAGAAGACGAATTATCTTTTGAACCGAGGAAAACGCTTCGTTCGAGAATGGAAACTCGTTCATCCGATCTTCTAGAAGAATCCGAGCAAAGAAAACGTTCCGAAATTGCCCCCCAAAATTTCTACGGGAAGAGCGTGACTCTCGCTCCATCATTGATGGGATCGAATGTCACCACAGCTCCCACAAGAATGAGCACCAGAGTGTCTGCGTCGAGAAATCAACCAAAGCAACGAACTCCCAGCCCGGAAAGGTGGACGGAAAGAAATACCGACTGGCAGGAGAAATGGACAAGCTCTATCCTATATCCTCACGAGGGAAAGAAGAAAGCGAGGGTCGACTTACAAGATATCCAACGATTGGACGAGGGTGAATTTTTGAACGACAATCTGATCATCTTCTATCTTCGTTGGCTGGAACATCATCTGGAAGAGAAACGACCTGACCTGGTCAACCGCATTTATTTCCACAACACATTCTTCTATACCAGCCTCACCAAGGACGTCAAGGGAAATAGTATCAATTATGAAGCCGTCAAGCGATGGACCTCTAAAGTTGATCTATCCACGTATGACTACATAATTGTTCCTGTTAATGAACAGGCACACTGGTACGTTGCAATTATTTGCAACACCCCGAAACTCCTTCTCGCAGATAGTCCGGCCAAAGAGGACGCCAAAGAGGACGCTCCTCTGAAGGAAGCTAGCAAAGAAGTTCAAATTCACTATGTAGAAGAATCATCAAGTCCATGGCCAATGGCCATTCCTGAGGCAGCATCCAAAGCCCCAGCAAATGAGATTGAAAGCGCACCTTCGCCTCACACTGAAAGTAAGTCGGATATCTATGAGGTTGAGGAAGACCGAGGACCAGGGGACAATATTGCAAATGCAGAAAACATGCGCGATCAGCGTACAGATTCTGGACGGGTCGATACTCTTGATGTTGATGTTGAAATGACCGATGCTCCCGTTGTGGAATCTCATGAAAACAAGGCGAACAGCCAGGAACGCAACCCCACTCCAGGGAAACGTGGTAAGAGACATCCACCGCAAAAGGCTCCAGATCCGCACCAATTTTGGATCGTGGTACTGGACTCTCTTGGGATAAAGCGCAGTAGCGCATGCAACAAATTGAGGGATTACATGGTGATGGAGATCATGGATAAGAAACAAATCGAGGTTCATCCTCCGCGGGTAACTACTTTCAACGCAACCAAAATACCTCTACAAGAGAACTACTACGACTGCGGCGTGTTCCTGCTTCAGTACATTGAGCGATTTCTTGCTTGTCCGGACCAGTTTATTGGAAGCCTCTTGCGGAGAGAGTTTGATTATCCGATAGAGTGGAAACAATCTGAAATGCGGACTAAGATCCGTGACACTCTCCTTAAGTTGCAAGAAGAGCAGTCAGCAGAAAATCTGAGACTTAAAAAGGAGAAGAAAAAGAAGAAGTCTGCAGCAAGCAAGAGTCAACCATCAACGGCCCCAACAGAGACACATATCACAGAGCACTCCCTTCCATCTCTTGCGAATTCCAATCGGGCTGGTGGTGGTGATGTAAGGCAAGAAGGGACAGAGGCGGAAGTCATTCCAGCAGGACTAAAAGACACTGATCAGGATTCAAAATCGATTCTGGACACTGCATCCAAGGCTAGTGGTTCCCATGAAAATCCACGGAGTGAGCCTCGCAAAGGCTTTATAGGGAATATTTTTAAGCAAGGGCAAAGGCTCATTAGTCGTCATATGAGCACCCATGACAAGAATCAAAGCCGGGAAGGACCAATTCGGCTTGGCAGAACATATTCCAATCCTGTCGACGTCCCTGAATCGCCTCAGCTACGACGAAAATCAAGTACCATCGAATCTGCTAGATCGTCTCCCGCACGCCAGCTGGCGCAGGAATCTGCCGTTTGTCCATATCGTGCACACTCCGGCGACTTTTCTGTAGACCTCGTCAAAGAAGATCTGGCGGAGCAGCCACAACAATCAAAAGCATCGTCGAAATCCCCCGGCCATGTTTCAGTACAGCAAAAGGACCCGGCGATGACAAGTGAGAGTGAACTATATGGTACGACTTTCGAAGACAGTTTGCCCGCCACAGCGACTTCCCAACCTCCTTGGAGCAAAAGACAAAGTACACCACACCCTGGAATACCATCAGACCGAAGTGCATCACCACTCATCTCTTCCACGGCCCATGACGACTGGAATAGCATATCGTCTTCGCCGGAGCGAGAAGTAGTGGGGCGAGAACCGATGCAGCCGGATAGGTCCTCTAGACCCATTGCAAAGCTCCAAGGACAAGTGGAAATCCCTTCCAGCGACAAGGATGATGCCGAAGTATTAAGTGAAGATGAAATGCTTCTTGATGATGTGAATGCTGCATATCAGTTACGGAGAGAATCTGCACAACCTCCACCACACCACCGACCAGCTAGACGTCTATCTGTGTCGCCTTCTTCCGAGACACAGAAGGACATCTCCTCATCGGATCCAGCCAGTAGCCCTTTTAAAGGATTCCAAGATTCTTTCGCGGAGACAACTTTAGGAGATGCATCTCCAGGTCGGCGACGCCGCATTGCAGCAAGCAGTATGGCTCCAGAACTGGAGAGTCCAAAGAAACTTGCCAAGTCAGCTCCTCCAACCCCTCAGACAGCGTTTGAACCCAAGGCCAAGAGGCGCCGGTCGGTTTCATCTTCAGACCGACGACGGAAATCCTCTGTGAAAGACTCCAGTCCAGTTCAACATCGAATGTCTGGCACCAATTTCAGAGATGCGGCGGATTCGGTAATTATTGGGAGGCACTCCAAACAATAACTCTACCTCATCAACTCAACTAAACATAGATAATTAATACTCATGGGTATCACATCGAAATGGTGGCCGGCGATGTTTTTCCCTTTTCCTTTTTCCAATTTTTTTTTTTTACATTTTGCTACCTTGCATAGCCCGGGCGTTTTATAGATCATCGGTTGCTTCATTTAGAGCATCTATACATCAGGAACGAATACTTCAATTGGCGTTTGGGAGTGAGGCTAGGCATCATGATGATGATACGGAATGGACTGCAGGTCAACGGGCTAGATAGTGGGCTTGTACATAGTTATAGTAGATGGCGTGCAATAAAATTGCAACCAACGTGGCAGCTACCATAAACCCGGTTCTACGAAGTACTTATGAGCTCGATTTCTCTCCAACCTTAAAAAGGATATCTTACAATACAACCATACAAGCAATTATATTACTTATACAATAATAATCCGGAGCAGTTGATAATTCTATAGCTTTATTTCCGGGTGGGCCTTGTAGGTCTCGCTCATTGCTTATAATCTACAAAGAGTCTTAGTTAGGTAAGACTTTGATAGATAATGGCGGTGGCTGCGACTTGTTGCGTGGTTATTCTAAGTTGAAACTGGTGTTTAAGACTCTTCTCCCTTCTCTTATTTCAAGTATTCAAAGAGTTTCTGTCTTTTTCGCCCTAATTTGTCACAACCCGTGAAGTAGGTATTGGTAGGTCTTTGGTCTTAATAAAATTTGATAAGACGCAGACGCCAGATTAGTACTGGTGCTTATCAGGGCATACTTACTTTGTAGATCTTAAGATTTGGTCGACCAATCACGGTTGCCAGAATCTGCAGTAGGGATGCAGAATAGGCTATGTCAGCATCATCAGTGTGCCTCCCTCACTCAAATATGGTCAATACATAGGCTGATCATATCCTCTTACTACTCTCTCTTCTTGAGAAATATCTCATATATCAAGAATTTAGAGGTGTTACGTCCCACAATGTCCACACAACCAGCTTCACCAAAAGTTACCGAAGGCACTGTCGACTTCGACGTCCCCTCAGCAGGTAAAGCATGTCAAACATGGTATAAAATCATCGGCGATCTCAACGCAGGTACACGACCCCTCATCACAGTTCATGGCGGCCCAGGTCTCAGCCACGATTACATGCTCCCACTCTCCGACCTAAGCAAACTATACTCCATCCCCGTCCTCTTCTACGACCAACTCGGCAACGGAAACTCAACCCATCTGCTAGAGAAAAAAGGCGATGAAACTTTCTGGACTGAAAACCTTTTCATCGCCGAACTCGATAATCTGATTTCTAAATTGAAAATTGGAGAGTATGATTATTTGGGTCATAGTTGGGGTGGTATGATGGGCGCTAATTTTGCGGCGAGGACGCCTAGTCCGAAGGGTTTGAGGAGGTGCGTTTTGAGTAATAGTCCCGCTGATATTGAGAGTTGGTGTGCTGCTTATTTGAGGTATCGTGAGAGGATGCCCCAGGAGAAACAGGATGTTTTTAGGAAGTGTGAGGAGACAGGTGATTTTGAGGATCCTGAGGTGAGAGATTTCTTCTTTTATTTTTCTCTATTGCTTCTGAGCTCAAGTATATTTCCTCTCCGTTGTACGATTTTTGCTTCACTCTATGCCATGCATAATGTGGAGAAGTTTGTTCCTCGTTCTCCTTGCCTTGAGAAGTACTACGTAGAGGAGTTGCTGACTTTCTGACTTTGATAGTATGAGGAAGTGTTCATGGAGTTCATGGGAAAGTATATGTGCAGAGTACAGCCATGGCCCGAGGAGCTGATGACGAGTTTTGGAATTGGGAAGGAGGACGGGACAGTTTCTCTGACAATGTGTGTTCCTCTCCTACTTTCCCTTCATACCTATAAACTCTCATTTTAGAATCCCAGTTGGCTGATAAGCTGGTTATCTGTATAGGCTCGGCCCAGATGAGTTCCATGCTAAAGGTAGTTTGGACAATTGGTCTGCTGTTGAGACATGTCAGAATATTTCGGTACCGACTTTGGTTATTAATGGTACGGATGAAGGTGCCGATGATGCTTCTATCAAACCTTTTCTGGATAAGATTCCGGATGTTAAATGGGTTAAGTTTGAAAAGTCAGCACATATGCCTTTTTTTGAGGAGAGAGAGAAGTATATGAAGGCTGTGGGGGAGTGGTTGGTGAGTAAGTAGGGAGGGCAGTATAACGTTGATGGGAAGAACGGGATGCTAGTGAAATTATGGAGGGTTTAGACTGTGCTTTCAATTATCCTTACCGTCCTTAAATTGCGTGTGGTATTAGCTTTCTGGATGGCGAAAAGTTATGTGGTGCGTTCCTGTGCTAAGACCGAGTCATGGTCCAGGAGATCGGAGGTTGCTTCACCAGTCGAGCTTTGTATTCAATACCGTTCATTATCAATCAATTCAAGTAAATTACGTCCACAAAATTACCTACTAAAAATTCGGGAGTTTGTCAAAACTACAATGTCTTCTTGCGCTCAAACTTTATCCCTTTTTGATACCCTCTTACCATCACCTCTGTATAATACAAGTCTAAAAATAAACCTCTACATAACTCTTACCACTCCGCACACAATATATAATACAGAATACAAAATCAATAGACTTACAACTCAAAAATATGACCTTCTACAGAGCCATCCCATAGTTAGCAAGGCAACGATCAAACCCCTCGCTTATCCAATCCCCCCCTAAAAACCCAAAACAACATTCAATCTCAACAAACAGAAAAGGCGTTACTACATAAGGATAGTGGTATCTGGACAAATTCTATTTAAGAGGAGGAAAGATTCAACTACTAGCAATGAAAAATGGTCCGCTAATCCCGCTTACGAATACGCATACGAAAAAGAAACAAAAAAACAAACTTGTATGTTCTCTCGTTATAAGACTCCTTGGAAGCAGCGTAAGAGAGACTGTAAATCTGGGTTTGTTCTCGAAGGGGTGAAAACCTGATATGAGTTTTTTTTTGGCTTTTTTGTTTTACTTTTTTTGGGCGAGTTGGGTTGTTGATTTGGATGGGTTTCTTTAGCGAGGTTGTGGAAGATCCCCTTTTTTTTGCGGCGCGTTTGTTGTTGATGTTGCTACCTAGATAGGTGAAAGTGGAGGTGAAATTGAAGGGGGTGGCTAGTCTGAAATCGCTCTATTTGTATGTTCTACTTAAATGCCTTCCGAAGCTGAAAACCTTTTAAACCACAAAGCCCATTTAACAACGTCAAGTCATCTCCATCCATCTATCCACGAAACCCCTATCGCTTACACCAACTCCTCCCTCAAATTTCCCACCACAGCTTTCGGTCTCCAAGTAGGGCTTGACAATATATTAGTCCCATCCGGTAAACTCGCCGCAGCCATGACCAATGTCCCAAAATCATCAACTTGGCTCAACCACGAATCAAGCATATCATTGTTACTAAATCTGAAATTCAACAGATCGCCATACGTTAGTCTCTTCCTCGTGAAATTGTTTTCTCTGAATTCTCGTTCCCAGTCTGATTTAGTGGTTGCACGCCATAGATCGCGTGAACATGGGAGGGTCATTTTGGCTAGTCTGTTGCCGTCGCATTCGTAGGGGTAGAGGACTGAGGTGATGTCGAAGAGGAGATCTACGAGGAAGAGGACCATTATTGTTCTGTATAGCGTGTTAATATTATAAGATATTTAATAACTATCAGAGACTGTGGGGTTTCGCATGTCTTACCGCCTCAGTGATTCAGCTACAACCCAACCCTCCCATGAAGTCTCATCCGAAAGGTTTGTGTATTTTTTCTTAAAATCCGCCATCCGTAATGCTAGTTGCTACTTTGTGTAAGCGAGAGAAAAGTCCTTGCCAAGTCCTTGGACAACGATCTACCAGATATACATACAATCGTTGTGTGTATCAATTGGAAATCAAAATTCGTTGCGTCCTCGTTGTCTTCTGATAATCGCAATAGGCAGTAAACTGTGATTGCTTGCAAGGCAGCAACAATGTTCCAGTAGTCAAATCGAGCGCACTATAAACCGTTCAGAATAATTTTACTAAGAAAGAAATAATCTATGCCGGTGCTACTAGACGAACCTCTGCAGAAAGTCTCTCCTGTTCCATTCTGATAGTCCTCCAAATGAAAACAGCATTTGCGGTGGTTTTCACTGAATACATTTGTACAATACCAGCACAAATAGCCAAGGGGGAACTCTCACCAGCACTTTTTTCAGTAACAGTGTTGGTCAGAAGATACGGATGTATAAATGGTGGCGGCACTTTCCCAGGGAGCATCATACGAGGATAAGATCTCAGAGTGCATGCAACATAGTTCCTGTTCAGTGATAATTGATGTGTTCCAACTTGACGTGGCAAGAAAGCCCTAGGTGCTTTAGGCACGATATAGTCGAAGGACCATGGATCCGTAATAGAGGGAGAGAAGATAGAATCGAAGGAATCTGGAAGAACATAGGTGGATTTTGCAAGTTCAAGTGATGTGTTAGTTGACCTCCGTGGTAGACCTGTGTTGCCAGGAATGGCCGTATCGTTCGAGTAGTCCACGACGATTTCTTTCGGCTCGAGATCCCATGTCACGCCGTCAAAAGACTCCACATGCGGAAATTCGGTGTTGTTGGATTCGTCATATGGCTCTATCGACGGTGCTGCCACAGAATCTAGAGAGGGGGTTGTGAGGAGGGTAGTAAGTTCAACAAGCTGCGTTGGAGTCGGTGTTGGGGGATCCTGTGTTCCAGTCACTCGAAGAAGCTGCGGTGGATTGGAATATCCACAGGAAAAGCCCTTCTCTGCACACCGTGAACACTTGGGATGTATAAAGTCACAACGTGTCTTGAGCTTGGTGCACACTACACAAGCCTTCTTTCTTGACTTCAGATGAGGCCTTGTCTTTCGACAATAAGAAATATGACGGGCCTGCGATTTGCCTGTTTTAGATAGTTAGCCTGTAGGATTTGCATTGCCTTAGCTCATAAAGTGAAGTAAGAATCCACTGTCCGGATTCTAGCTCGGCACGCACTGATCTTGAGTAACTCAAGCTAGCTTCCTCAGTCTGCCTCTTTACCATTGATTTAGTGGAAGTAAGTCTACCAGAGTGTACCAAGGGTCTCATCTTCGGTCTTAAGATGAGGCAAGAATGCAGTCAGCTTTGGGAAGGGCCACTAAACTCACCATTACTAAAACCCTTGGCACAAATACTGCACGTGAATCTCATCGGCGCTGAATTCAGCTCTTGATTTGGACGTTCCATAATAGAAATCTGGAAAGAATTAGTGATGATAGCTATAGCGTATTTTGAACAGAAGCAGCTCGACCGGAGAACTTTGGTTGTTGTTGGTCTTGTGTACGTACAGACGTTTTGTAAGCAGAAAGTAAGATAGCAGGGATGTGACAACGGAACTCCGTGGCTCGCTTAAGAAAGGAGGCGCAGAAGGAGTCGAACCTGGAATAGGCGATGCCCATACGTATTTTCCGCACCTTTGGTATCTGACATGAGGCATGATGCACGGAATTCCTTGGTGCTGTTGTGAATATTCTATTGTTAAGCATAGATGAGCTGATAAATAGTTACATCAACTTTACATACAAGGATAATTGGAGAAGTATAAAGGCGTAATAAAGTACCTACCTAGACAAAGTATTTTCCATCAACGCCATCCAACTCTTCTCTCTTCTGCTTCTAACTCAAAACTTTCAACCTTTCAAAATGACCCAAATTTTCAATAATCAAGCAGCATGGGTTCCCGTTGAAAAGGCACCAGCTTTCGAAGTTGGTCCAGGACCAACCCCTAACCCGGCCGAGAATGAAGTCGTCATCAAAGTGGCATACGCAGCGGTCAATCCAACAGACTGGAAAGTGAGTCGTCCTTCCCCTCCAGAATCAACCGCAATAACTCACATCATTTTTTCCAGATGCAAGAATCTCCTCTCTTGAAACTCCAATACCCTTACATCTTCGGTACCGACGTCTCAGGAACAATCGTTCAACTCGGTTCAGGAGTAACAAGATTCAAAATCGGGCAACGAGTCTTCGGTCATTGTGATAGTCTCCTCACCAACAAATTAACTAATGCCGGTTATCAACTCTATACCACATGTCTCGAGATTCTGGTTTCCGCAGTCCCGGATTCTCTTCCTTTGGCAAACGCGGCTGTTCTTCCTCTCTCACTCTCTACAGCTGCTTCTGGACTCTACAAGAGCCTTGGTCTTCCTCTGCCATCACTAAATCCTAAGCCAACTGGAAAGACTGTGCTTATCTGGGGTGGCAGTTCTTCTTGTGGTTCTTCGGCTATTCAATTGGCTGTTGCTTCTGGATTGACTGTAGCGACGACTGCGGGAGCTCATAATCATGAGTATGTCAAGAGCTTGGGTGCCACTTATGCCTTTGACCATAAGGATCCAAAGGTTGTTGATGAGATATTGAAAGTCCTTAAGCCAGGTGATGCTGTCTATGATTCTATTGGAGAAGAGAGTTCGCAGAAAGCATCAGCTGAGATCGTCAGTAAACTGGGTGGTGGAAAATTTGCTTGTGTTCTGTGGCCTTCGCCTGTCGCATATGAAAATGTCCAGGGAGTTTTTGGTATGTCTGTTTTTGCATCCTGACTTTTCTTGACTGACAACATGGTATAGTGAATGGCCTAGATCCAGGATTGGTTGATTTGCATATCGGAGATGCTGTTTGGCGCAAGTATATCCCAGAGGCTTTGGCCAAGGGTAAGTTCCAAGCAAAGCCTGATCCCATGGTTATTGAAGGAGGTCTCGAGAAGGTGCAGGAAGGTGTGACTCTTTTGAAGAAAGGGGTGTCTGCGAAGAAGGTGGTCATTGAGATTGCAAAGGCTTGATGAGGTTTCTGCGAAGATACCAGCGTACTTCAAGCTCTGTTGCATGCATAGTTCAAGCCAAACTTACTGTAGCCAGTTTTCTGCTAATGCTTAAAGCCTTAATTATTTAATGGCTTGCTCATAACCGTGCCACTCTCAATGATCTATCGAACCATCCCATCCACCATATCTGTTAATTGAGCAAATGCCATCACACAACAAATCTACCTAAACATCTACATCATAAGCTTCATGAAGGAAAGTTAAAAGCCTGCATTCTCACAGATCGTTCCCTTCATCTTCTCATCCGCTAGTTGCAGACTCCGCTATCTAAGAATCGTGATTCTCGAATGTAATATTATTGTGCAATACCGACGTGATTGTGGGAAAGAAGCCGGAGGTAAGAATGTTAGTCTACTTATGATTCAGTAGCCAGCTAGAAAAATAAAGCTCTAGTTTAACTCAAAGCTAGTCTTCCAACCGAACAAGATATCAAAACCAATTCAGTCACTAATGGTGGCAATATAAAGAAGAAAAACTTTACTGTTATTCTCTTGAGTTGCCTTGACCACCGAAACTCATCATAGTTCACGCTACATACAACTCGCACCCACTCGCACCCCACTTGGTGACATCTTAGTGCACACTGGTACATCTTTCAGGACCTGGTAGAAAATTGTAGAGAATGAACTTTTGATCTGAACTGCATACTACGACAGATCACTACAGGTCCCTGAAAACAACAAGACACCATCTTAAAAAATCACAGTTCTGCCAAGGTCCTCTGCTTCACCCCGAGTACTATTTTCCTTCCACACACACACGACATCGAAGCGAAAAGAGTAGGATATAGAAAGAAATGGCGCCGCCACCACGATATCTAAACGTTACCATGATAGCCCTCGCCCACTCTGCTATTGAACCGCCTCCATGCGATTGGGACAAAGCCCACTTGAGGTTTCTAGTCGATCCTCGCGAATTGGATACGGTGTTCATTATTGTTGGGGTTCTGCTTGGGTTGGCTGTGATGACGGGGTGTATGTATGCATATAGCAGATGTAGGAAGAACGGGGAATGGAGCAGACGGATAAGAGGCTCTGTCGAGGGAGATAGGGAGAGGGGTGACATGGGTAGGAGGTATGGGAGGATTGATGGGTGATGTTAGTAGGATTTATCAAGGTGTTTTAGCAATTTGACGGACTGGGGAGTGTTGTGGATTTTTGAGTTGTCTTGTCTTTCTAATCCGCAATCTGATCTGCATCTGCCTTTGCATTCATCGCTACATCGTCATCCTTGGTGAGAAGCATGTGCCTGCAGGTCTTGGGAGAATGCTATATAAGTAGTTTGGTTGTAATGGAGTGTTGGATAGAGTATTCTCTGGGTTTTGGTGGTATATATGGAGTAGCGCTAATGTAATGAAATGGAAGTCTTTCCCATGAGAAGTGGAGTTTCGTAGGCGTCGTCAACTAGTGAAAGCGGGGAATGAGAAGAATTCGGTTCCTTGTTTGGATAATGAACTACCAGTTGCCTGTCCCGATATTGGTCTCTAGAAAATCATGAAGCCCGTGGAGCAGTAGCAGTAACCAGTGGAGCTTAGGGTAATCTTTTGATTCAATTTCGAGGGCCTCTGGGGACGATGAAGAGGAGGTTCTTCGTATCTCAGGCATTACTGCGCATTACAAAACCTCATGGCAAGGCCGCTGGGAATCAAGGAAGTAACCAAGCGTGGCCTGGCGCAAGACTTCTGGATTACTGAGTTGACTGGAGTGACTGAGTGATTGGGTTGACTAGAGTTACTGAGACGACCTGAGTTACTGAGTTGACGACATACAAGACATCAAATTGGCTTGATTTCTCAGTCGAGCTCTTAAAGAGAAGTGATAGATTGTTCCTGCAAGATTATAACCCTATACCGACAACTGAGTAGTAGTAGAAATGTGAAGTGTCGAGCAAGTACTGGCCTGTGACTGTTGCTATGAACTTGCGTCGCCGTCCTCTGCCTTCTTTAGAAGTTACCATGATGGATTGGCCTTGACTAGTTTGTCCAGGATCTTTGAATCGCGAGGTTGAGTAGCCAAGACGGTCCTTTATCTGAAATAATAGAGTCGCTCGAAGACAGAGATCGTCTTGTATGTTGTCACGGAGATGCCGTCTTGTGGCGAAGAGGCTCGACCGTATTTGGCGAACATTTGCGCGGCCCAACACCACGCCTCAGACATACAGGGATAAAGAGTCAACAAAACAGTGCAAATTTTGATTGAAGGTTTCTCAACGGTGCGGCTGTTGCTGGGGCGTTGAAGGTATCGTCAAGGGCTTTTCTTCCTTTGCAGGAATGGGAGGAGCGGTGCGGATGGGGGACATGGTCGAGAAAACCCCCCCGCTCCCAAAGAATTGATGGAAGTGCTCTGTACGAGTAGTAAACAGGTGATTGATTCTTGTTGCTTCAGCATCTCCAGTCGTTTCGGTCGCTCGTTACTGTACTGTATTAGTCGCATTATTCCACCTTGGAAGCGGGCCTAGTCCATTATTACGGGCCATTGTGGGAATTGCGGAATTGTGGAATTATGGATCGTGGAGGAAGAGGGGGACAGGCGACAATCATGGAGAGAGCGCAGGTGGGTAGGTGGCCGAGGATAGATGGCCGAGGGAGGCCGACTGGGGAAGACTTGAAGAACAGACTGCCAACACTTTACTTCCCTTGCCGCTGATTTGACCAGCACGCACACACACACACACTCTCTCTCTTGCTCCTGCGACTCTTGCGACTACGAAGTACTCCCTCTACCCCGCATGTCCTGTTGAACATTGGCTTTGTGCATCGTGACCTCGAGCCAATTGTACTTTGTGGCTTTTCCATGGGGTCCAGGTGCTACCGATGCTAGCTAAACTCAACAATGACGCACAGCGGGGCCCAGTACCCTGCCTGCAAGCGCCTGCCCAATCACCATTTCATTTGGTCTTTAGCGAATGCAAGCCAACAGCTGCTGCTCACTCTCTGCTTCGACCTACCTACCCTGCCTGGCCGTAACCCGATGCTGCTCCCACGGCTACCACCAAATTCCCGTCCAGCTTTATTATTCTTTTCTTCTCTCTTCATCCTCCCAATCCTTAGTCCTACATCATCCCGTCACTTTCTTTTGCCCTTGGGATTCACTTCTCTCCACGTCCGTTGCATTGATCAATTGACTTCTGTAAGTTCTACTAGCCATCTCCTCATTATTTGCGCCTAATTTCCAAACTGATTCGTGTGGGGAAGCTCTGCCAGAAGCTCACAGCTCCTTCCCTGATCAACGCTCTGCCACAGCGTCTCAGGTGAATCCACGAGAAGAACAGCTGCATCTCGGAATATCAGCCGGTATCAACTGAAGGGAAAGTCGCGAGATATTGTCGATTGGCCACCGCGCCACTTTCCTGCCCTCAACCCCCCCGCCAAAATCGTCAGGCCTCGGAAAACATCGCAAATCAAACACCATGGCCCAACACAACGATCACAACGCGAATAGAGATATTCGGAATCACTACCTCTTCGAGGTAGCGACTGAAGTCGCCAATCGAGGTAACGCAAACTGTAGCTTTCTTCTAAAGCAATACTGACACAATGCAGTTGGTGGCATCTACTCTGTTATCAAATCCAAAGCTCCCGTAACAACCGCAGAATATGGCGATCGCTACTGTCTTATTGGGCCCCTCAACAGACACTCCGTGAGTTCATTATACACGAGTTTAGACGAGCACAAGCTAACTCTTACAGGCTGCTGTGGAAGTAGAAGCCCTGACCCCTACAAACCCCCAACTTGCGCAAACCATTGAGTCTATGGAAGAGCGTGGAATTAGCATTGTGTATGGTCGTTGGTTGATTGAGGGTGCTCCTAGAGTTTTACTTATCGACACGAAAACTGCTTACCGCTTCCTGGACGAGTGGAAAGCAGATTTATGGAACACAGTCGGTATCCCTTCTCCTCCCGGAGACGAGGAGACCAATGAAGCAGTAGTTTTTGGTTACCTGGTTGCTTGGTTTCTCGGAGAGGTACGACCCTTTTGCTTCTGCTTTGATTTCACTTACTGACATGCTTCAGTTTGTCGCCCATGAGAAAGAAAAAGCAGTTATTGCTCATTTCCACGAATGGCTGTCCGGCGTCGCTCTTCCTCTCTGCAAAAGACGGCGGATCGATGTCACCACAATTTTCACAACCCACGCCACCCTTCTCGGACGTTACCTGTGTGCCGGTTCCGTAGATTTCTACAACAATCTGCAGTACTTTGATGTGGATGCTGAGGCAGGAAAGCGTGGTATCTACCATCGCTACTGCATAGAGCGTGCTGCTACTCATTCCTGCGATGTATTCACCACTGTTTCCCATATTACTGCGTACGAAAGTGAACATCTATTGAAGCGGAAGCCAGACGGTGTCCTTCCCAATGGACTCAATGTTACCAAGTTCTCTGCCATGCACGAATTCCAAAATTTACATCAACAAGCGAAGGAAAAGATTCATGATTTTGTCCGAGGACACTTCTACGGACACAATGACTTCGACCCAGAGAACACACTTTACTTCTTCACTGCCGGCAGATACGAATACCGGAATAAAGGTGTCGACATGTTCATTGAGTCTCTAGCTCGTCTGAATCACAGGCTGAAGTCTTCTGGATCCAAGATGACTGTTGTTGCATTTATCATCATGCCTGCACAGACACAATCTTTGACGGTCGAAGCACTCAAAGGGCAGGCTGTTATCAAGTCGCTACGGGATACAGTCGACGTTATTGAACGTGGTGTTGGAAAGCGGATATTCGAGCGTGCACTCAAGTGGCATGAGGGTGAAGTCATGCCAGATGAGAAGGATTTAATTACTAGCCAGGACCGAATCCTTCTGCGGAGACGGTTGTTTGCTATGAAGAGGCATGGGCTTCCGCCGATCGTCACCCACAACATGGCCAATGACGGAGAGGATCCAATTCTCAATCAGATCCGCCGCGTCCAACTCTTCAACCACCCTACCGACCGCGTAAAGATAATATTCCATCCTGAATTCTTAAACTCAGCAAACCCAGTTCTTCCAATGGACTACGATGAGTTTGTCCGGGGTACTCATCTTGGGGTGTTTTCTTCCTACTACGAACCATGGGGATACACGCCAGCCGAATGCACCGTCATGGGTGTTCCTAGCATTACAACCAACCTTTCCGGATTTGGATGTTACATGGAGGAGCTTATTGAAAACTCAACCGACTACGGTATTTACATTGTGGACCGAAGGATGAAGGGTGTCGATGACTCGGTAAACCAACTTACAAGCTTTATGTTCGATTTTGCCAATAAATCCCGACGCCAACGTATCAACCAAAGAAACAGAACGGAGCGTCTGAGTGATTTACTGGACTGGAAGCGAATGGGTATGGAGTATGTGAAGGCTCGCCAACTTGCTCTCCGAAGGGCATACCCGGCATCTTTCGAGGGTGAGGAGGAAGAAGACTTCATTCCGGGTGTGGAGCAGAAGATCTCGAGACCTTTCTCCGTTCCTGGGTCGCCCAGAGATCGTTCTGGAATGATGACTCCAGGTGATTTTGCTAGCCTTCAGGAGGGGCGTGAGGGTTTAAATACAGAGGATTATGTTTCTTGGAAGCTTCCGTAAGTTTTCTCGATTAAGAACACTGAATTTATGCTAACGGTATGATCATAGTGAGGAAGAAGATCCTGAGGAGTACCCATTCCCATTGACCTTGCGGGTACGTCGTTCCTGATTCGTAGTCGCTTACAAGAGGAAGAGTATGAAACTGTAAGACATGTCTCCATCCCAAAACATGTCTTGCAAGAATACTCCATGCTCCACCTTTTGCCTTTAAATATTTGTACTAATTTTCCAACTCTGATAGTCAAAGAAAGCCAACGGACCTTCCAGTCCAGCTGACCCTGGCTATGCGAACATTACGAACGGAAACGGGATATCGTAGAAACCCTTGCCCAAGCTGTAGAAGGCCAGCGGGGAGACTTATTGAAAAGCTATGACATCAGAGAATGAAGACTATGGACGAACGGCCCTTGGTATGTTATGGCCGGAAAAGGACCTCGAACAACCGTTAAGGAGAGGAGGTTGTGTTAATCATGTACCAAGATTTTTTTTCCTTTTTGTCATCGGTCATTCAGTCGCTCGCGTTGTATTGCATTGGTCATGCATCATCCGTTTGGTCAGTCGCGGTCTTTCACTCGTTGCCAAGTTGGTAGGCTTTTGGTGCATTCAAGCATTCCGAGTGTGACTCTGTTCATAGCCTCAATACCTACAGGTCGTCTATCCATGTTTTTACTGCCTTCCATTTTTGTTCCTGGTGTTCTTATCTTTACCAGCTAATAATAGAAGTTGGATTGTTAGCGTCAAGTTTGAGAAGCTAGCTGCTGTTGACTATATGCCTATAATTTTGACCATACAGCACTACAGTCAATCACCCATTGAATAAAAAGTATTCTTATTTAAGCCACCTCAAGAGATGCTAACTTAGTAATAAAAAAATCGATTCACGTTTCTCTCATAGTCAACGATGCTGTTTGTGCTTTATAAGTTAGGTAACTCACTAAACCTGAGTAACTTGACTTATTTGCGTAGTGATTAAAGATGACGGTCTGCGTAGATACAGTATTAGCATTCATTGCTTAGGAATTAATCTGCTCCCCTGCACAAAACTTGTGGTTCAGTTGTATTATAGTCTGTGGAAATTGGGTAGTATCAAGTGGAAAGTATAAAAAATACGTTGGCCCTGTGGTCCTAGAGTACATTGCTTTTTGTGAGCTAATAACAAGGCTGAAAGTGAAGCTGCAGCTGAAGTGCAGGGGCTCAAAGGCGGTGAAAGCGTAACAATGACGGGCCGAGAATCAGAAGCTCGCTGTCGCATTTCTATTGTCTATCAACAATAGGAAGACAATCGTAGTAGATGCGAGTAGGAGCCACCGCTCTCTATTTCGCATTATACTGCTAGTCTTATAACCTTAATTCGTTTGGGTTTCACTTTTTAAAAGAATCTTGAACATGGACTCTTCAACATCACAAAACTCCATCATCTGCACTCGCAAGACCCGCAACTGTAATGGCACCCACATCGAGTGAGCGGACATCATCGAACACACCGCGGAGCAGAACGCGAAGGAGCATTGCGCTGGATCGCTCATCACCGTCGCTGATTGCATCAGGCTCGAAGCCACTTTTGAAAAGAAAATCAAAGATATCGAAGAAAGTTCAAAGACGAGAGCTGGTTGACGAAGGTGAGACCCAGGAGACTGAGCAGGGCGATTTGTGGAAGGTCAAGCAATTACTGGCAGAGGAGAAGAGATCGAAGAAGGAGGGAGGAATCTATTATCTTGTTGATTGGGAGGGGGTTGATAAAGACGGGAAACCGTATGAACCTTCCTGGGTAAGGATGATGTCTACGTCTACTAAAGAACAGAAGTTTTGGGGGATTCTGCTAATATGTTTCGCAGGAACCGAAAGGGAACATTACACGAGCTGCCATTGAGGAGTGGGAGGAGCGCAAGGAACAAGAGCAAAAACAACCCGCTGTTGACAAAAAGCGGAAGAGATCCTCCAACATTAGGGACGATACTGGGTCTGCAGAGCAACCATCAAGCAAGAAGATCAGACGAGAGCGCGTCGAAGAGAGTCCAGAGCAAGACCTATCATCCGCCGTCTATCCTAAACCTGGAGCGACGCGAGCGAAGCCAGTCAAGGAGATCCCGGACAGCTACGAGCAGGAACAAAACTCACGTTCCACCGAGCAAGACGAGAGAGGTGCGCAAGGTCACGAAAGCCCGAAATTTCGAGTCGAAATTCCTCAGCCTGCTGGGGACTTTGATCGCGAAGCCTATCTAGAAGTTGCTTCGAGTCACCCTTCTGTTTATCTAGGTTCTTCCCAGCAGACAGTCGAGACGCCTGCTCCTTCGCAACCTAGTGTCGACCAGAGTTCTTCACAGTGGGTGACAGAAACACCTGCCCCTGCACAACGCAAGCAAAAGTATCACACTGGAAAGGACAGTGACACGGTGATTCCGGATTCACAGGAGTTAGCTGGTTCAGAGAGTTATAGACCGTCGTTGACTGCTTCATCAAGAGATATTGAGTCTGTGAGAAATACCCAGGATATTCAGGAGACTCAGGCTACACAAAGCGCCGAACCAAACACTGAGCCCCACACACAGGGCACTACGGAAGGAGATAGAAGAACCCCCCAGGCTGAGAGTCTTGAGCTTTCACAGGACCCCATTGAAGATTCGCAGAAGACTCGCAGCCAAAATACTTCCCTTCCTCACAGCACCTACTCATTCTTGGCCGAACAATTTGCTCAAGGTTCCCGAACTTACCATAGTCCTGACGGAAGTCAGGCGCAAGAAATCGCTTTTCCTTTGGAAGATAACCATACGATTCAGCTTAGTGACCAAGGTCCATCACAAGGAAGTGTCTCCTTAGAGAGGCACACAAATTACCGTAGTCCTTACGTAAGAAGTGTCTCTGAAGAACTTCTTGAAAGTAACTCGAGACCGATAACATCCTCCAGTTCAAGTACCGAGGACCGTGGAGTTTTCATTACACCGAGTCCTCGCACAAGCAGAGCTCCTTCTGAAATACGTACCAGACCTCACTGGGAGGAATTGCGTCCTAGCTCTCGCACCCCGGAATCAATTGAAAAAACAGGAACGTCGTCTCAATTGAGAGCACCCAACAACGTTAGCGCGTCGCCTACTTACCCATCCCGTCGCGAACCAAGCAATCCATCTCCTAACAAACACTTTTCCCCGAAGACCAGTGGTGAAGAATTTCAAACCCAAGTCCCATTTCAGGACCAATCCCAATCAGAAGTGGAACAAGGCTTTCAAACCCAGATACCTCAGTTCAACAACTTCAGCCAGCAAGAAGAAACTCAAGAAACTCAAGGGCCAACTCCCGAAACAATTTTTGGTAGTCACGTGTTAGTGCCGATAAGGTTAGTCGCAAGATCGTCTCCGTACTTCGTTAAGTCCAACACTCCTTTCTTCCTTCACTTCGCATTCATCTTTTCGAGACTTATATCAACATTTGCTTTGGCGTGTGTACTTATATGTAATTCTAGTTCTGGACCATTCGATATCAACAGAGTTTCTCGTTATCGCTATTCGTCCCTTCCAGTCCAAGAAACGACTGCCAGGACCCAAACAACAAATCTACGACAAAGCCAATCTCAACCTAGGGAGGGCCCATCCAGCAGCCTTGACAGCTTCGACGCTATCTGGCAAGCTGCACAAATACGTTCACCACTACCGCAACCATCGCCCCAGTTTTCCTCATACGACCCAGAGGTGTCAAAATCCCCCCAGCGCATTGCCAGCCAACAGCCGGATATCAACAGCGCGGACTCCCAACCGAAGGACAACGGAAAATCTCAAAAGTCATCTGAGGTCATTTTCAGTCAAGAAGTATCCAAGAAAACTGAGACTCCTGTCGCCGAAAACTTAGTGGAGAGCATCGAACCCGTCTCTCCACTTCCTTTTCCTCCTTCACAGTTATCTCCAAAGTCGTATAACAGCGACTTGCCTTCTGAAGAGCCGTCGCCAGTTCGCAAAGTAGCCCAGGGGCTGAAGATGTCGTCAACTTCTTCCACGCCGAGACTCTCCATCAGAGAACAGCTACGCTTGCATCAAGAGAAGGCTGCAGCTTTGGAACAAGCGGAGAGGACTGCCTCATTATCAGACCTCGATGAAATCCCAGCGAACCCTTCGCAGCGCCAGGCTCCTCTGAGCCAACTTTCTTTGAGGGAGCCGGCTACTCTTAATATCGAGGTAGATGTACCTTCATCGCCTGTTGAACCTATCGAAACAGGATCCGATGAAAATGATGCACAAACTGATGCACAAATCCGTCCATTGGGCGAGAAAGAGTACATGGTGCCACTTCCAATGGTATCATGGGTGAGAGATGAGTATAAAACAATCGTGGAAGCATCCCGCAGCGACATGAAGGCTTTTCTTAAAGCTGGCGATACTAATCCAATTCTTGTGGAGAAGATGGATACCATGATCAATCAGCTTAAAGGAACTTTGAGCCACCCCTCCATACTTGAGGTCCCAACATCCACACAGGCTACTATGACTGTCAGGGAACAAGCGAGGTACGCAGAAGAATGCAGCACCAAATGCCTCTTCCTTCGAGAACTCTTGACGGCTTTACTCGAATCAACATTCCTCGTCGCAGTCTTCGCCCGCTCGGGAACTATGCTTAACATCATCGAGTCTATTTGCAAGTATAACGACTTTAATTACACCCGCCCTGATACAAGTACATCGTTAGGAAGAATTGCCAAAGGAAAAGTTCGAATTGTGCTGCTTCCAACGGAAGAGTACTTCAAGTATGCACCCATCACAAAACTTCAACTAGCTATCATTTTTGATGGAGATGTGGCACGTGAACAGATTCAGAACATACAGGGTGAAGGGGCCATGGAGAGAATGTATCGAGAAGCTCTTACCTTGCTTTCTTTAAAGGTAGTCAATTCTGTGGAGCATCTGGAGCTATGTCTTACAGAAGTTACCGGCAATTTAGAACGAAAGGCAATGCTTGTCAACTGCATTGAATCAACATATCATGATGTGGGAACTTTTTCGGGACAAACGAAGCCAGCTTTGGTAGAGTCAGCTAGCGAAGTCGCTTCTTTCGTTATGAGCAGAGGACGTGGCCAATGGCCACTACCACCAATGCCCTTCATTGAAGGTATTGAAGATCACCTGTCGGCTACGCAATCATACAACACATCTTCCCACGCAACATCTCCTGTTGCCTCTCCCGTCAAGCGGCCTTTGGACATCGACGACACAATCGAGAGTGCTTCTCTGAAACGTCAAAGAATATCACCAGATGCCAACGTCCCTGACTTCCCTGAAACCAATATGGCTGCAGTAACAGAAGCACAGGATATGATTGTAAAGACCAACGCTCTTGATGCGGGACAAGCTGTGCAAATAGAATCACTACTCGCAACAATATCTACTCTGAAAACACAACTAGAAGCAAAGGTAGCATCAGAAAATCAGATGCGCCAACAGAATCGTGAGCTCGAGAATTCAGTGCAGGAGATCGCCACCAAACATAAGGCAGTTCTCAACGAAGGAAGAGAATTTGCTAGCCTAAAGAACGAAGCACTTGCTCAGGCTGCTATCCTCTCCGAACGCCTTGAAACTCGTACAGCACAGGTAGCCAAACTCAAAGAAGAAAAGGCTTCTCTAGATACCCAACTCACATCAGCTCGAGCGGCGTTGTCTAACTCAGAAATACCCGAAATCGCCGAATTCAACAAGCTGAATGACGAGATGCGGTTATTGCAAGCCGAGAATGAGAAACTCAAGAAGAGATTAGAAAATTCCCAAAAGGATGTTGACTACATGCGGGGCAATTATCAGAATGCGTCAAGCAGCACTATCGAAATGCGGCAGGAAATCACGAAACTCAGAGAAGAAAATGAGAATCTTAAACGAAAGGCATCTGGCAACCTTGTCCTTATTCAACAGACTAACGCACGGGAGCAGAGTAAGCAGCTTGAGAAGAAGATCAAGCAGTTGGAAACGCAGTTGCAGGAAGTTCAGCGAGATCTAGAGAGGAAGACTGAGGAGTTGCGGCTCAGGCAAATAGGCCGCCGTGAGACTCGAGGAGCTAGCGCCCCCAGAAGCCCAAGAATGGGTAATGGAACGATGTCTCCTAGACCTACTGGTATTGATCGCGTCTTGGGCAATTCCAGGAGTCGTGGTACTAGCCCTTCAGCTGGAACACTCCCCAACGATGGTAATTCTACTTTCCGAGGTGATGCTTTATCCTATCAGTCGGGACCAAGTATTGGCAGGTGGGGTCCTCATCTACATGAGTAGATATAGGCAGATAAACATATATTACTGGTTTACGCGGGCGGTTTACAGTGCGATATGCCACTTAGGTCAATCATTCAATTCATTTCATATTTGAAATCCTTTTAATACATCTGAATGATTGTGGAATGCCCCTTTTTTTGCTCATGCAGAAGAAGCGCACCTCATCTCAAAGCATTACGGGCAAAGGTGGGGAGAACGAAAGAAGCCTTGTGGATCTCCTCGTTGTAGTATCTGCACACTTCCTTATCCTCTTCCTCCTTGGTGAAGCTTCTGAGGGGCTTGGTGAGATCTCGGGAAGCGTCCTTGCAGCAAACCATGAAGCCGATTTGACCAGATGGGTAAGTTGGGATGGTGGTGTAAGCGTATTCAACGTTGGGGAAGACCTCCTTGCAATCTTTCTTGAGCTTGGTGATCAATGGGAGGTGGAGCCACTGGTTCTCGGCTAGGAGAAGAAAGGTATGTTAGCCATGTTTTGTGAAAGAGCAGGGATAATAATAAATATACAACAAAGGAAACAGGAAAGAGATATCGATATGAAGAGAAAAGGAAAATGGAAGGAGGATAAATATCAATCTTTGCAACATTTCATAACTAATGAGTTGAGTCTGGGGAGAAGCCGTAAAAAGCAAAAATGAAAGGACTAAATCAAAACGGACAAAGGAAAACGTACAACCTTGTGTGGTAATAACGCCGCCCTCCTTCAGAGCACCGTACAGCAACTCGAAGTATGGCTTCTGGAACAAGCTCTCGGCAGGTCCCTCAGGGTCGGAGGAGTCGGTAATGATGACATCGAACTCATTCTTGTAATCATCGAGGAACTTGAAGCCGTCTCCGATGTGTGTCTTGACCTTTGGGTGCTGGTAGCTGATTGCCATTCCGGGAAGGTATTTCTTGGAGAGACGAATAACGGCCTTTACAAAAAGGTGTGTTAGTGAGTAATTCATAATATGGACCTGCCTGGTATGCAAGAAGTACATACCTCATCAATATCACAAAGAATAGCCTCCTCAACACAATCATGCTTAATAACCTCTCTCAAAACACCACCATCTCCACCACCAATAACCAAGACCTTCTTTGGGTTAGGGTGCGAGTTCATAGCCAAGTGAGTAATCATCTCCTGGTATGCAAACTCATCGCGCTCGGTACACTGAATGACATTGTCGAGAACGAGAACGGTTCCGTAGTCGCTTGATTCGAAGATCAGGACATCTTGGTATTTGGATTTCTCGTGGTGCAGCACGTTCTTGACCTTGAGTGTCATGGCTTGGCCTGGCCACATGTCGGAGATCTCGCGGAACCAGCCATCTGGTGTATAGGTTGCAATTAGTTTATCATCTTGTTTTGTTTATTCTGGGAAGTGGAGATCATCTGGTGAGGTGGGGTTGTTGCTAGGGTATGTCGTAGATAGACATTAAGACGGAGATGAATGCGGTTGAACTTACCCTTGATTGTAGGGTGAGTGATTTCAGCCATTTTGGAACGTGTTGGATTGGTGTTCTTGAGGTTGTGTTGTTGGTGGAAGAAGTGGCGTTGTGGTTCTTTGTTAAAAAAGTGACGATGCCAACCCCTCTGGAGTGAATTTTTTATCCCACCTCTAGCTACACGCATCATTCGGATAAAAGTGGTACCTTTAGCCAATCAACGAGTATTGTTTGAGGAATAGTCATAGAAAGACTCCTGCGTCTTGATAGGTAAGCAGTTTATCTCGTTCAAGTTTTTTTGCGGGGTCGCGATTAGCGTAAGGGACTTAATTTTCTACCTTACGCCTGCCTTATATATACTCTACATTTTACAGATCTGTTGTAAGGAAATAACCCTCTTTAAAAGAGTAGGGCGTCCCTAGAGACTCATAGCTTTTCTTGAACTACTACTACCTTATAGGTATCCTCTTGTATCCAGCGCACTAGTCAAATCTCGTGGCTTAGCGCTTGTAGAATGAATGTCAGCCTTGTCCGGCACTGCACGTCTGACTAGCTAGCACCGCATGGCTTCAAATGCTTTACTGTCTCTACATGTGTGTGCACTCTCCCTGATTTTGAAAGTGTCCCCAAGACCTGCGATTCCGCCATGGAGGTTGCTGGGTTCGCCGTCGGTGTTGTTAGCCTTGTCAGCCTCTTCAGCACTTGTGCACAAGCCATTAATCAGATCGAGGCCTACAGAGATTTCGCATCTGATTCACGACGACTTAGGACGCGGTTGGAGCTGGAAAAGCTTCGTTTTCAGAGATGGGGGGAATCTGTAGGTATTGCTGATGGAAAATTGGACGATAAACACCATCGCCATCTAGATGATCCGGTGCTACAGAGAAAGATCAAGGAGACACTTTGGATGATTCGCGACATCCTTGTGGATGCTCAAGGTAGGCAACATGCACGTCCGATTGACGATGAAGATCTTCAGTGGTCGACGACCATCGCTGCCTCGAAGAAAAACCAAGGGTCAGACCACAGGGCCGTGGCAGAGTCTTCGTCCAGAGCTAAGATTGAGTGGATTATACGCGGCAAATCAAAACTATCTTCACAAATCAATGATATCCACGATTTTGTGGATAAATTACACCAGTTGGTGCCTCCCGAGACGATACATGGTTGGTTGACACTAAGCCAGCATCTAGCGGAGCTGATTTAAATAGATGATCTGAAGCAAATTTGTCAATTAAATATGGAGACGAAAGCTCTTGTTCAGGAGTTATTAGAAGATTCTGCAAGTATTTACGAAAGGTGAAAGATATAACCCTTTTCATGACTAACTCTTTTAGGGACTAAGCTTGATGATATTGCGAAATGGCTTGGTGCTTATGAACCAAACCAAGACCTTGAATCATTTCTGGCAGCTCGTACTAAAAAGACTAAGACTGGATCTTTAACAATGCGGCCTATAAATATTGGGTCTCTTCTGATTTTCCAGCTAATGATGCCAAAGTTTTGTGGTTATATGGCCCAGCAGGATTCGGCAAAACGATTCTCTGTGCTCAAATAATACGACGACTGCAAGAAACTCTGGCAGTCCCATTAGCTTACTTCTTCTGCACTTCAGAGGTCGATAGTACTCGGGATCCCATGGCTATCTTACGATCTTGGACGGCGCAACTCACTAATCAGAGTCTCATTGCATTCAATTTGGCAAAGGAGATGAAGATGCAGAATGTGGGCAGGACCAAGGCAACCCGATCTGAGGTCTGGAAATTGTTTAAGTCCATTATTGGAAAGGTTTCGGACTGTACTTTTATCGTGGACGGTTTTGATGAGTGCCATTCACCTCTAACAACGACATCATTTCGGGGGATTGACCGCCAGACATTTTTACATGAGCTGCAGATTGCAGCGGTAAGCATTAACACACGCATTCTGGTATTGAGCCGAGGTGAAGCAGATATCAGATCTCAAATGCTCGATGACAGGCCTGAAGGCGTGGCTATTCACGAGCATAGGATATCTGAAGTTGATGTGAAGCATGATAATAGCTTAGTCGCGAAGGCTTCAATAGATGATAAGCTTCCGAAGAAAGGCAATGATTTGAGAGAAGAGCTTGCAGAAGACATGGTTGAGAGGTGTGAGGGAATGTTTCTGCAGATTAAACTCCAGAAAGATCGTCTTCGAGGGAGCCTTTCACCGAAACGGCTACGATCCATCGTTGCAGATATGCCTAGAGGACTCGATCAAGCGTATGACCGCGACATGAAAAATATCTTAGGACTAGAGAGTCGTGATAGAGACCGTGCCTTTGCAATCCTTCGCTGGGTTGTATTTGCAACTCGGCCGCTTACCGTTGGCGAGCTCACGGAGGCTCTTGCTGTTCCAGATGACGATGAGGTAGGGGAAATGCCAGACGACGAACTGCCGGAAGAACTCGATGACGAATATGTGAAAGATGAGCTGCTGGGACTTTGCGGCTCGCTATTGGAGATACGACCTCTTGGCGATTCTGGTCCAATATCTTCACGGACAGTCCATCTGGTGCATTTCACCGTCAAGCAGTACCTTCTATCAGCAGAACGTGCTATAAGCATATCTAATGGTGCGCTTGCCTTCGCAGATCAGTACCTTGAAATATCTCAACTTGGTAGGACCTGCCTTCGATTCCTCAACTATTCGAACGTTTGGACTGCTCTGCAAGTAACTGCAGGTCATTCAAAGAACTTAGCGGAGGGATCACGGCAGTACCAGTTTCCTTCATATGCTGTGCATTCGTGGTATCTGCATTGTAATCAGCAAGACCAAGACAGGGCATACACCGTTCATTTGGTGAATCAATTTTTTGATACAAATAATCCCAACTGGGAACTTTGGCGGAATCAGTTTGAAACCGAAGAGAAGAATCAGGAACCAGGCGCCCGCATCGACGAGGAATCAGGCTATATCAACCATGGGTCTGGCAATCGGCTTTACTATGCTTCTATGCTCGGACTCACTTCCACTGTCTGCTATTTGCTGAAACAAGGAGTTGACATCAACCTTGTGGGTGGCCGCTATGGTTGTGCTCTTCAGGTGGCAATTGCAAAAGATCATGGTCCAGTGGTTGATCTTCTCCTTCACTGCAACGCTGATGTTAATACGACCGGAGGCATATTTGAATCTCCTCTGGGCGCAGCAGCTGCGTCTGATAACATGAATAGAGCCAGACGACTTATAGAATTAGGAGCCAATGTTAACAGAGAAGATGGGACCAAACCGAGTCCACTACTTCTTGCTGTTGTTCATGGGTCTCCTGAAATGGTCAAGCTGTTGCTTGAGAAAGGAGCTGAGGTAAACCATACATCTGGTAAATATGCATGGACGCCGTTGAACGCTGCGGTGATATACGGGCGTAAGGAGGTGGTTCAGTTACTTCTTCAGCATGAAGCTATTATCACCATTTCCGATGCCTTAGGATGTAGACCTCTGCATAATGCAGCTGTATATGGATATAGAGAAGTGGTTCAAATACTTCTCGAGAATGGAAGCGATGTTAATATTCTTGACTGCGATGGGTACACGCCACTGAAATTTGCAGCTCGTGATGGACATAGAGAAGTGGCCCAGCTCCTCCTTGAGAAAGGAGCCGACTTTACTATTCCTAGTCCTGATGGGTGGACACCTCTAGCTTTGGCTGCCTCTAGTGGACATAAAGAAGTGGTCCAGCTCCTCCTTGAGAGAGGAGCTGACTCTACTATTCTTAGTCCTCATGGGTGGACACCTCTAGCTTTGGCTGCCTCTAGTGGACATAAAGAAGTGGTTCAACTCCTTGGGAAAGGAGCCGACTTTGATTATTCTGATATTGCTAAGAGGTCAGATCTAGGTGCCGCGGCAAAAGGAGGACATCTTGAAATATTTCGACTGTTACTTGGAATAGTTGATGACAAGACTCTTCATGATCATCTACAAGGCTACTGTGCGCTTGCAATGGCGATGAAGGGTGGTCATGACAATATGGTACAGTACGTATTGGATATTAGCACCGCTCCCATTGATTGGACACAAATAGACAAACAAGGCTGTTCTCTTCTTCATGCCGCCGCATCTGGAGGATCGGCAGTGGCCTTACAGGCTGTGTTGGCGGCAGGCAGCGCTATGGATATTAACAGCGTTGACTCGTATGGCTGGACAGCACTCCACTGGGCATGTCGAAAGGGAAACATTGACGCTGTTAAAACACTCAAGGACCGAGGAGCAGATAGTCAGCTCCTAGATATGGAGGGCCGTACGGCTCTTGAGATAGCTGTTTTATGTCAAACTGACTCCGACGAACTGGTTACCTTGCTCAACCCTAAACTAAGTCATGAAGGGGAAGAGGCGCAACAGTATCGAAGGCTAGGTGGTATGGTTAAAGGATCCCGCTATTTTTGCGATAGCTGCTTGCAGGTACGTTTAAAGAGAACCATCCCCTGAAACAAGCACCATCTGATTTGATATTTGTAGGATATATATGGCACACGTCATAAGTGTGAAGTTTGTAGGGATTTTGATTTCTGTTTCCGATGCATCGTAGATGCTGGCAAGATCCATGACCCTGGACACGTTTTCAAAGTAATGCAGGCAACAGAATGAAGAGAAGGAGATATAGTAGGTACGAGGTATGATAGGTAGATTACTCGTGCCGCCTGATTTACTATGTCTTGGGATAGCTACAACACTAGGGATCTTCAGCTGAGGAAATAAAGCTACCCTTCAATATCACGGTTAAGAGCGTTCGTTGGTAAGGAACTGTTTGCCATTCTAGTACTTGCATAGCCGTCCATGATATAAGCCGTATGTAAGCCGACTTCAAGGTAGACGGGACGTGTGGATGACTATGGTATCATTGCACACTTGGCCATTACCTAATTATTGAACAGATTAATATTACAATAACTAGGTATTACCTCTTTATATTTACTTTACAGGAGTATAATAACTTACTTTATTCATATAATTAACTTAATTTTAGCAACTTAACTTACTGTAAAGCAACTTATCTAATTCGAGTTAGATTCCTATAACATATTTGAAGTATTTCAAGCCGATCACAAATGCACATTAAACAAGTCTGCATAAAAAGATTCCATATTAAAATCCCATTCTTGATTTATCACGTTTCCATGCAAGCAAGATTCTTTAAAGAAGACCTGCTTGAAAGTCCGTATCTAACCCTCATCAAATGAGAAAGGCTATTTCGACAAGGACAAAAGCAGACTAAGCAAAGCAAAGTAAACAAGCACAAAATATGTGCCAAATCCATCGCTGTATTCGTGAAAAATCAAATTGAGGCTCTGAAATGTATGATATCGCTTCCTTGTGAAGAAAGAGAGGAAGAACAGTCTAATTGCCGAAGCAAAAACAAAATGTTCCATCTCAATCGAGCGAAAACTCCATAGCGCCCCAGGGATCATTGTAAAAGACAAAAGAAAACTTGCTGTGTAAATAGGGGAAGAATCCACGAAGACTCATGGATGTTTTGAGGTATGAGGTATGGTTCCAGGAGGTATGTTCAAGGGGAGGGTAATCCAACCACCATGTCCTATCCTGCCGAGAAATCCGTCCTAGCCAGCTCATGTCTAGACAAGGAAGGGATTATTCAAGCCTCGTAGTCTTCAGCGCCGTAGCCATTGCCATTGTCTGAGGCTGGGAAGTAATGCTCTTGCTCGTCTTCGTTGTCAATCCAGGATTCTTGGGAGACACCATTCTCGTAGCCGTTGAAAGCGTTCTCTTCCTTGACGAGAGCATCCTCAAAAGACTGTGTAGCAGAGTGAATTGCACTGTTCTTGCCACCACGACCATTCTTCGTAACCCTAGAATACTAGCATTAGTATTTTGCAGTAGAGGTAAGAGGTCAGAATTACATACCGACCACCTTTAACCTTGTTCAAGGAAGCCTTCTTGCTGGGGGTGAAATCTTTCATGTCTTCATCCGAGCCATCATTATCCTCTGCAATACCTTCATTGGCAGCGGCCTTCTTCTTTGGTGTGGCTCGCTTCTTGGTGGGTGTGCCGTTCTCATCTCCAAATTTGTCTGCAACTGCTATAGAAATTGTAAGCATGTTTCTTCTTTCAAATCTGATCGGCGATGACAGGGTTGTGGGGTGAACATAAGGAAAAACTGAAGGAGATGAGTCGAGCTTGTTGAAAACAGTTGGAATTGGAAGTACCAGCGGCACCACCCTGCTCGTAAGCAGCTCGCAAAGCGAGAGCCTCTTTCTTAATTGGGCGAAAGCGATGGTCCAGAGCACTGGCCGTGGCCTCTGGGTAGTACTTGGCTATTTCTAAATTTGAAGTTAACAACCGGTACCAAAAGGTGTTTTGGAATTTGTGCTGTGCTGTGCTGAAAAAGAAAAGCCAAAGCATGAAGTACTCTTAGAAGCCTTGTTCTTGGAGTCTACAAGACCTGCGAGAATGTCGATGTCTTTAGGATCTTGGCCAGCATCGAGAGCCGCCTGTTGGAGCTTTCCACCCTCCTTGAAGAACTTCCGAATCTGGTCATAGATCTTTGAGCCGCTGACGTCTGAGCCCATATATCTTGCAGTCTCTAGAAAAAACATGTTAATGCATAGGGCTTATAGTGAAGGAAATTGCGATGTGCCGTGCGTGCAATATGAAAGTGAAGAACGCAGTAGTACTACATGAAGCCTTGTTCTTATGGTGGGAAACGCCCTTTAGACCGTTCTCAAAATCACAGTCCTTTGGGTCGAGACCCTGAGCGCGTGCATTTCTCTGCAACTTTGCGCCAGCCTTGAATGTCTTGGCAAACTACTGCGAGATGGCCACCGGTGTGACATCAGACCCGGAGAATGCTGCAATTTCTGGGAGCCAAGTTAATCATTTGAAGACAAAGTGCTGTGCTTTGAGATATGCATAGAACAAGGGAGAGAAGTGTAAAGTACACTTAGGGCCTTTGGCCTTGCCATTCGCCTTTACGCCATTGACAAAGTCAGCATCCTTTGGATCAGCACCAGTCTCGAGAGCGTCCAACTGTAGCTTAGCGCCTGCTTTGAAGCTTACAGCGAACTGCCACTTAAGAGCTGCAGCCGTAGTATCCGATCCCATGCATCTTGCCATTTCTAGGCGATGTCAGTATATGAGGGTGTGGCGTTTGGAATGTGCTGTAACGAAAAGAAAAGAAAGCAGAAGTGTACTCTTAGATTTGCGAGGTTGCTTTGCCTTGTAAGGTCCCGCAAGACCAGCATCAAGATCAACATCCTTAGGATCGCTGCCTTCTGTAATAGCACCAGCAAGTAACTCTGATCCAGGTCTGAAACGCTTAGCGAACAGGTTCTGGATGGCACTGCCAGTTGCTTCTGAACCATAGAACTTGGCGATATCTACAAAGATGTCAACGACCTGTTTGGAATAGAAAAAAATGGTGCAATGTGCTGAGGAATAAGAAGATGCTCTGACCACTCCTGCTGCCCTTGGTTTGGTTGGAAGCACCAACAAGTGCAAATTGAGGATCTTGGCCATTGTTGAAGGCATCAACTTGGCGTTTAGCACCCGGCTTGATGATATCAGCGAACTGAAATCTGATGCCATTAGGAGTAGTGTCTTGGCCCATGTACTTGCACATCTCTGCGAAATGGTGAGTTACTGCAAATAACGTGCATGGTAGACAAACTAAAATGGTGTAATGTGCTGAGAAAAGAAACGAGAAACAGTGCTAACCAGCCTTGCTGTGCTTGGCTGCTTTGGTACTGCCGACAAAAGCATGCAGAGGGTCGAGGCCTTGGCCAAGAGCTGCTAGTTGTCGCTGAGCGCTTGGTCTAATGACGTCTGCAAATTGATACTCTCTGCCACCTCTAGTAGTGTCCTGACCCATGCATCTTGAAATCTCTACAGCAGTGTGAGTTTCTCAAACTAATTGAGTGGATGTGCAAAAGATGTGCAATATGCTGTGCTGTAGTGAAAGAAAAATGAAGGTACATTTGCCGCCCTTAGGGTCAACATCGACGTCCTTGGGATCCTCGCCACGAAGGACTGCAGCATGCTGAGCTTTACCACCGGCTTTGATGCGGCGGAATTGGAACTCGATACCACCAGCTGTCGTATCAGAACCCATGTGCTTTGAGATTTCTGACACCAAGTCAATAAAAAGTTTAAGAAAACACAAGGAAAACGTGCAGAATGCTGTTAAACAGAAGGGAAAAGTGTCTGACCACCACGACCCTGACCACCTTTGACAGCCACTGCACCGTCAGTATCACCGATAGGCAGAGTAATTGGATCAGTGCCATTAGCAATTGCATCGTTGATCAGTTTTGCATCTGACTTGATGCGGCGGAATCGGTTCTCGATAGCAGACTTGGTGCAATCGCCACCAAACCGAGCCGATATGTCTATGGAAGAATCAACATTGGTGTTCTTGGGGGCTTTGTGCTCAAAAGGAAGAAAGCAATGCAAAAGTACCATCGACCGCACTACCTCCTTCAACCTTGCTTCCAGGAAGTGGAACAGTAAAAGGATCGGTGCCTTGATCGGCGGCCTCCTTGACAGCCACGGCATCTCGTTTAACATTGTCAATGCGCCGCTTCATAGCAATTGTTGAGCAACCATTGCCAAAGTACTTTGCGGTTTCTAGGCAACATCAACAAGACGCCAGCTGTGAAGCAAGAAATGGGTTGTGTAATGTGTTGTATATGAGAAATGAAAGCCGAAAACTTCGGGTAAGTATTACCAGTACCACCACTGGAAGACTCTCCATTGTGGGCTGCAAGCGGGAGCGTATGCGGATCAACACCCTTCGCAACTGCATCTCGGAAAGCAACAGCATTTGGCTTGAGCTTCTCAAGGCGGCGCTTTATAGCAGTAGGAGTGCAGCCATCACCAAAGTGTTGAGCAATATCTAGGAAATCATCAATACTACTTGATGCTGTTCCAAGACCAACAACGAAAGAAAGAAAGGAAAGGAATTACCAAGGTTAATTTGAGAAGACACAGTAGTATTAAGACAAAATGGAAAGATGAAAAGTAGACCAAAAGATGCAGAAACTGAAAGGGATGCGGCAAGACAGGGAGTGAAGCGATGAAGTGAGGGGAAGAGAAATCGCTGCTTACCATCGTAGTTGAGTTTAAGGGTTGGATGGGCCGCAACAATGGCGGACAAAAGTCGAACAGACGACTCGTAGGTCTTCCAGTTTGGCATATTGGGCTATTACTTCGAGTTTCGAGCTGCGAGTTCGAGATTAATTAGCAATATGAAGGTGGATATGAATATGAAAGAACGATATAGCAGATTCGAGTTATGTTCAAGTGAGGCGATAGATGTTTTGTGAGGAGTGAGTGGGTCGAAGGTGAAGGCAACCAAACAGACGATGATGATGACAATGCAAAAGATGTTGAGAAGACTTGCCTTTGATTGGAGAACTGTTTTTGGGTAAAAGATCTTGTCGTTGCAAGATCACAGAGTACAAGCTGATAGAAGAAGATGATTAGCGTTTGTTAATGAGTGAAGTTAGGTGAAGTCGGTTGAAGTTGGGAAAGATGTGGAAGATGTTTGGTTGAAGACGAGATGAAGTGTGTTGACCGTTGTGGAAGGAAAGAGGTGAAAGGTGATTGCTTGAAGAAGAGATGGGTATGAGGTGTGGTGAATGTTGAACTTGAAGAGAAGACAGTGAAGTGTGGGGGGGTACTTACTAGAGAGGCTGTTGGTTTGAACTCGTAAGATGGAGACCGAAATCTTCTAGAAGCTAGGACACAAGGTCAGCGCCGAGAGATATTGTTGTTGTATATGGAATGATGCCGTGGTTGAGCAGGAGCGGAGATGTTGAGGATGTTGAAAGAGAAGGAGGACTTACAATCTGTGATGATATGAGAATTGCAATTTTTGAAAAGTTGTTGTAAGTTGGGAGAAGGGAAGCTAGGGAGAAGGGTAGCTAGGGAGAAGGGTAGCTAGGGAGAAGTTGTTGATTAGCGTTGCCAATGATGGACTGACGGTGATATTGAAGGAGATTTTGGGGAGGTGAGAACTCACAGAAAGGTTGTTGTTGAAGAAGTTATCTGAGACTGGGATTGGTTTGGGTTCGGGGTTGGGGTTGACTTACTTGGTGCTTTCTTTGAAGCTGAAATCGAATGCAAGCTGTGGAGAAGACGATTAGCGACAGCTCGAGCTCCTCAAGCCAGCAACTTGAGTATTATGTGGCTGAACAATCAGATCAAATAAATATGATCAGAAGAATGATTGGAGAAGGTCTTACAACTTGTTATCTTGTAATTTGGTGAAGAGTGTTGTCGGTTGAGAGTTGAAGTTGTGGATGGAAGGTGGATGTGGAAGAGAGATCGAGGCGAAGATTCGTCGAGATTCGAGTTTAAATACTTTTTAGGGGACGCTAAATCGAGGCAATCACAGGTAGAAAAGCAATTATGGTGCGTGAAGCAGTGCAGCTCAACAAGTCTCTCCCGCGTTCTGCGGCGTTAAAACTCAGAGAAATGAAGATAGCGCTTTGACATCTTTTATAGCTGTCTCTAGACCTTGAACATTAAATATTCGAGATAACATTGCCTTGTTGCCTATCTAAATAGAGTACATCAACCACTCTACTACTTCCAATTACTTTGGAAATTTTAGTCGTTGTTGTGGAGTTGCTGTGTCCCTCTCAAAAATTCGAGGTTTATCTTCCGCGCTCGTCGGTCTTCACAACTCGTCACTTGAATTTAGCGACTTGTGACGGCATGCCAACAGTCCACCACCGATCAAGAACTCCTTGACCACTGCATTTGAACCTTGCTCAGTACTCTGAGGCGCCGATCTTGCTCTTGTACTTCTCTTCTGTCCCGCCTCACCGTGAAAATAATCACGCCAATTAAAAATGGAACATAGGGGTATCGGTCGCTCACGGATCTCGAATTAGCGATTGAGCGACATTTGTGACCTCTTCCAAGCCCATAAAAGACGCCAGCATTTAAATTGATGGGTCGAGTTGCCGGATGTGATTTCAAGAGCAAGTACTGCCGTAGATTGTATGTCTTCGAGACGTTGAGATACGGAGGTTTCGAATCCCTTCCAAGGATCTTTGAACGCTGCTTTTATTTCCTAGTCCCCCTCTCTCCCCCTCCCCTCCTATTTCCTACATATCCCTGAGACATTCTGATATGGAGAGGTTGGTGAAGGCTTTATATTGCGTTTCAATCCTGCCCAGCACTCTACATTCCTTCCTTTTCGCCTAGTCGCGTACTATGCTCCTTGAGCGCCGCAGGGCCCTCTCCATAATTCCAATATTGTACACCTAAAAACGTATCACAACAAGCCTGGAAAATACCACACAACTTGAACGCCCAAGGAATCTCCGAAGTGGCAGTAAAGAACCAAAACATCTTCATACCGTCACCCGCTAACCAACTTGCTAGGACTGATAGTCGGAAGCCTTTGCAAGATTTGGATCGGTAGTTTGAGAGAATTTGAGGAAGGGGGAGCGTGGCTTCGATGGATAGACCTAAATATCCGATGAAGGCGGAGTAGGCTGCGTAGAGCGAGGTCATTGGTGAGAGGATAAGCTCGAGTGCTGTGAGGGTTATGAACATGTAGAGAAGGAATTGCCAGTACCTGTTCGTCTCTCGTCAATGCGTGTCCAAAATTTTGCTAACATCTCCTAGCAAACTTGCACAGAGCATATGAAGAATTAAAGTACGTACGGCTTTGGTGACCGCCATTGCCAGAAATTGTATGGTCTGGATATACCAAATTCCCCCTCTCTACCAGCTGCGAACGGAACGGCGGCATCTCCTCCCTTGTGCGAAGGTGATGGTCGGTGGTCAAGGGCAACCTTCAGAAGCACTAGTTGTATAACAATCATGATGAAGGCCTGTATGAGAAGCGAGGTATCGAACTTGGCGCCAGGATAATAGAACACTCTACAGATTCAAGTCAGCCACATCTCCGAATCCACTTCCTCGACGCGTCCGGGATTCATACCTCAGAACTGACGCGACCAGCATGATCAATGGAATATCCAGAGAGAATCCTGCGCTGGATTTGTTCTTATGCATCGAATACGTCTGGTCGCCATAGGATGTTATAGGAGATACGATGATAAACATCGGGGCTATGTAGCCTGTGATCGTGGAGACGATACCCATGGTGAAAGAGATCGTACGAAGGTGCGGCCAGAATTGAATGGATGGCAGGAATTATGAGGTCTATATAAAACAATTTGCATCTAATACAGAATATACAAAGAAAGGAGTGTGAAGGTTGAAGTTGTAGTGAGGAAAGGTTTTGAACACGACTTGACACTTTCGCAAATCAAGGCTAGAGAGATTGGCTTCGCATATCATAGTTAGTTTCGGACTCGGGCTCAATCACGTGTGAAGCCTTTTTTTTTTGTTTCACTAAGGAGTTCTCTCGAAGAGGTCTTCTATCAATGCTTGCCTTACCTTTATTTAATATGGCAATAACCCTTTCCATGTGTCTACCAGCTGCTCTCATAACGCCAGGACCCCACTACTATGCCAGATATCTATCCAAACTTTCCGTCCCTACCTTTTCCCGAATACCTGAATTCAACCAACCCATCTGCGAGCACTCTTGAACATTCTAACCCACGGTCCAAATTCTCCCCATTCCTCGACCAGGTGGGAAGGAATATAACTGCCTACGTCCGCCATGATAGTACGTTCGGGGTGTGGCATGAGTGCCAGAACCCTTCCATCCAAACTCCTCACACCTGCAACACCCTCAGGGCTTCCATTGGGATTGTATGGATATCTAGTAGTCACACTACCCCTATTATCAGTGTATCTAATAGGAATTAAACCATCGGCATTCATGGCCTCCAAGTCGCGCTGGTTCTTGAAAGACGCACGGCCTTCACCATGAGAGACAGCGATGGGCAGGGAGGAGCCATTCATGCCATACAGGAAGACAGAAGCAATCTTAGCGTTGTCTTGAATTTGTACCATACTAACACGACCTTCAAATTGCTGAGATGCGTTTTCCAGGAAGAGTGGCCAGTGGCTAGTCCCAGGGATGAGCTCAGCAATGCGGGTGAGCATTTGGCAACCATTACAGACTCCAAGGGCAAAGGTGTCGGGACGAGCGAAGAAATTTTGGAATTCGGTGCGGGTTTCTTCATGCAGGAGAATGGATTTAGCCCAACCGTTACCAGCGCCGAGAACATCACCGTATGAGAATCCACCGCAGGCTGCGATACCAACAAAAGTAGTAAGTGAGCATCGGCCACCGATGATGTCGGTCATGTGAACGTCAATGGGGTCGAATCCTGCAGCTTTGAACGCGAAGGCCATTTCAGCGTGACCATTAACGCCTTGCTCTCTCAGAATGGCGACTCGGGGCGCTTTGACGAACGCCGATGTGATGGTTCCCATGAGTGGCAAGATGCTTTCCTTGGGATCAAATGACAACTTGTAAGAAAGACCCGGATCCTGATCATTCTTGATATTTTCAAACTCAGCATCAGCGCACTCAACATTGTCTCGAAGGCGTTGCATCTGATATGATGTGGAAGTCCACTGCTGCTGAAGTTCTGAACGATCCATGCTCAAGAGCGGTGACCCTTGGCCATAGCGAAGAACAAGTTTCTGCTTGGATGCTGCGGGTATGCGACCAATTGTTGTGATCATGCCTTTAGGGGGGCCGCAGGTGGCAAAGGCTCTTTTGAAGTTTGTCTCGTCTCGTTTTCGGACTTGGAAGACTGCACCAAGCTCCTCGTTAAAAAGAGCCTCTAGAACATTGGGCAGAGCACCACTCTTAGAGATACCGTCAAGCATGATTTCTGCGCCGCAACGCCCAGCGAACATCATTTCTACGATCGTAGTGAAAAGACCACCATCTGAACGGTCATGGTAGGCTAGGACGAAACCGCGTTCGTGAAGTTGTTGTACTGCATCATAGTAGTCCAACATGACATCCGCGTCCCTCACATTCGGGGCTTCGTTGCCAAGTTGACCGAATGCCTGAGCAAGTGCAGAGCCACCCATAGCTTTGTGTCCTTGAGCGAGATCGACGAATATCAAGAGCGTTTCGCCAACGTCCTCGAGTCTGCGGAGGGTAGGGGTCCACGTATTTCGTACATGTGCAACTGGTGCAAATGCTGAAATCACTGCTGTCACAGGGGCTGTAACACTCTTTGCCTCTCCACTCTTCTGGTCCTTCCATGATGCCTTCATCGATGTAGAGTCCTTGCCAACAGGGATACTAATACCAAGCTTAGGACACAAGTCCATGCCGATTGCCTCAACCGCTTCATACAGAGCAGCACCCTCCCCTGGATGATTAACTGCTGCCATCCAGTTTGCAGACAGTCGAACTCGCGGCAGGCCACCAAGTATGTCTGCAGCCGCTAGATTCATCAAGCTCTCTGCGACTGCCATTCTTGCAGATGCTGCTGCTGAAATGAGGGCCAATGTTGGTTTCTCACCCATACTCATAGCTTCTCCAGTCTTAAGCTTATCACCAATGTTGAGCGCCGTTGCAGTAACAGCAACGTCTGCTACCGGTGTCTGCCATGGACCCACCATCTGATCTCTAGTAGTCAAGCCCCCGACAGTCCGGTCGCCAATGGTAATGAGGAATGCCTTTGACCCAACTGCTGGTGAAGTGAGAACCCGGCGGATTGCGTTTTGCAACAGCTCAGGTTCTGCTGTTTCTGGATAAGCACTTTTGAGTGATTCGAAGGCATCGAAAGCACGGAGCTTAGGCTTCTTCGACTCTACAATCCGGTCCAGCTTTCTATCCTTAGGGAACAAAACTGACATAGGCAAGTCAATAGGCTTTGGGTACTCAACTGAGTCTCTGTCTGTTACAACGAGTTCAGGCATACCGTTCTTCTCCTTGCCGACAACTGTGCCAACATCAGAGAATCCACATCGTTCACGATCTATTATGGTCAATCAATATTTTCAAGTGATCAAAGAATGTAAAGTCTGACTTACTGGCAATGTTGACGAACTTATTCAGGCCCTCTGGGTTGACCAGCATAACATACCGTTCTTGTGCTTCGCAACACCAGATTTGGAGTGGACTCATGCTGCTGTCTGCGCTTTCGACTTGTCTCAGCTCGAATTTGCCTCCAAAGCCGGCATCCTTTACAAGTTCAGGAAGGGCGTTAGATAGACCTCCCGCACCAACATCGTGGATGAACGCAATAGGGTTGTTTTCTCCTAGCGCTATACAGGCATTGATAACCATTTGAGCACGGCGCTCCATCTCTGGATTTCCACGTTGCACGCTATCAAAATCCAACTCAACTGAACCTTCTCCGGGCGTATCATTGCTGGAGGCTGCCCCACCACCTAGTCCAATCAAAATTGCGGGTCCACCAAGAACAATTACATGGGCTCCTTCGTTGACATCGCGCCCATCTTTGATAGCAAATTGTGGTCTATTTTCACTTAGTCCGAGTAACTCAACATAACTGCTAGCCCACATTGTGATTACAACTATGGCAAATGTTATAAGTATCAGGGTAAGGAGAACGCGTATCTTACCTAACAGTACCAACACCTCCTGCAATCATGATCGGTTTATGGTATCCACGGATATCACCATCAACATCAGCTAGAAGAGTGCGGAAACAGCCAGTCAAACAGGGCCTACCAAATTCGTTGTTGAATCTAGCACTTCCAATGGGGGCTTCGAGCATAATATCTAGGCTGCTTGCGTAGTGTGCTGGTTTTCCTATATCAATCTCCCATGGCTCATTGTGCTCTGGGATCAGGAGGTCGGACACCCAGAAACCGCAGAGTCCGGCCTTAGGTGTAGATCCTCTTCCGACTGCACCTTCATCTCTTATCTCACCTCCTGAACCGGTTGCAGCTCCAGGAAATGGAGAAATAGCGGTTGGGTGGTTATGAGTCTCGACCTTGGCGAGGAAGTGTACCTTTTCCTTCGTCTGTCTCCAGCTGCCAGTTGAATAGTCAGGTGCCCAGAAGCTTGCCATCTCACCTTGGAGAACGGCTGCATTATCGCTGTAGGCTGAGACTGTAAAATTTGGATTCCGCTTGTGAGTGTTTCGGATCATTTCAAATAGACTCAAGCCCTTAGTAGTTCCGTCAATAGTCCAGTTTGCATTAAACTGCTTGTGCCGGCAATGCTCCGAATTGACCTGGGCAAACATGAACAACTCAATATCATATGGCGATCGTCCCAATTTAGCATACGATGCAACAAGATACTCCATCTCCAGTTCATCCAAAGCAAGTCCTCTCTCTCTGTTGTAAGCCATTAACACCTCAATGGGGGTGGAGCCCTCAGTTGACAAGTTGATGACTTCCAGTGGAAAAGGCTTGCCTTCAGCAAACATCTGTGTCAAGTCTGGCTCCAGGTTACTGAAGTTCTCAGTCATTCTATCATAGAGAATGTCCTTGAATGGCACTTCCGACCCTTCCGCAGGTTCTGAAAACTTCACTAAAATAGCACGACCTCTCTCAATACGATGTACCTGGTTCTTGAGCCCACAGACATGCGCAATACTGGTGGCCTTCGAGCTCCATGGTGAGATGTTTCGTGGTGTAATGTAAAAGACCTTAGAGTGGGCATTTTCTACCAACGTAGACTTGGCCTCGGAGCTGAGGACTCCAGGGATAAGCTGTTGGACTTTTGACTCTGTTGTCTATCAAAAAATTAGCTTACTGTCTGTTAAACCAAAATATGATAACTCGGCCTTGTGTTAACCATGGAACGCAGGAGTCTCAACGCAGCAATGGCCGTGGCTAAAGAACCGCTCCTGCATGTTTTTGTAACAGATTAATGGGAGAGGAGGATATAGCCTTTCGCATTCTGCTCAAAAACCATACAGCCAGTGTCTTAGCCCAAAAACAAATCCTTTCCGCCTATCTATCATGTGGCATCTTCAATCGCTGGATTGGGACAAGTGAACCAGGATTACTTTCACAATTTCTTACTATAAAATCCACCAAAAATATTGAACGCTGGGAAAACGGGATAACGCGCAAAGAACAAGGCCTCAACGTACCTTGACGTCTCCCACGTCCTTCAAAAAGGTATAATGCATCCAAAAGCCCCTAATCTCCTTTACCTGTACACCACCCAGCTTGTTAATGCGATCAACAAGCTTCTTCGCCTCAGACGCCGAATAGGCATCGTCGCCAGGAGACGTGAGATACTCCATGGTTTCTTCAAAAGATGGTTGTGATGGCGGGGTTGGAGGGGCACTCGGTCTGAGAAATTTTGAGATTGTGATTAAAAGTGGGTCGTACCTTCAACTTCGCGCTAGCTGCTTTTGGCACGCTGTTAAAGCGGCTGTGGCGCTGACATCTATCTGGACGGAATATTGTACTTTGTACCTCCTCCAATAACTTGAATATAATTGGTGACTGTTCAGTTCTTGGACTCAGATTTCCTGTATCAAACTCCGAATCTCTCCAGCGAGTCGACCATGAAGTGGACCTGAGTATCGACAGTAGCTTCATGAATGGGCCGCCTTTACACTCCTATAGTATGAGGGAGACAGCTCATTCATCACTACCTTTCCTGAAGTTTTGACAACCGCAGTATTTGCTCTTTAATCCCCTTTCATAATGGCACCAAAAGTTAGTCATTCTTCTACTTCTTTTCCTTTTCCTTCAATATCTTCTCACCTCTATTCCTGTAGAACTCCGGAAGCCAATTCTAAGAATTCTTAGCTTGAATCAAACGAGTCTCCTACGTATAGGGATTTCTTCTACGTCGGCGGCAAATATGAACAAGATAAGAATGGGAAAGGGACGCTTTTCTGTGGACAAATGTATGTGGAGCGCTTGCTACCTGTGGACGGGGTAAAGAGAAAGTATCCTATCGTCTTCGTCCACGGGGGTGCTCAGACTGGGACTGTGAGTGCCCTCAACTGCTTTAGCATACGACCTCTATCTATGAGAATTGAGAACGGATTGAGAAATCCATCATATCTTAGAAAGCTGTCTTCCGGTTTCGACACAAAGCAATAGACTAACAGCCCCCAGAACTGGCTTTCAACTCCTGACGGCCGCAAGGGCTGGGCTTCTTTCTTCATTGATCAAGGTTACGCTGTCTACCTCCTGGACAAAACCGGACGAGGACGTTCCCCTTGGCCTCCTTCGCCTCGTAGTCATCTTACATTCAGTGCTGAAGCAATAGAGAGGCGTTTCACAGCCCCAAAGATACACAACACTTACCCACAAGCAAAGTACCACACTCAATGGCCAGGATCTGGCTGTATTGGAGATCCTATTTTCGACGCTTTCTACGCTAGCAATATAGAGTTCCTGGACGATACCATAGCTCAAACGCAGACCACACTTGATGCTGGAGTAGAACTTTTGCAGAAAGTAGGACCTTGTGTACTGCTGGCCCATTCGCAAGGTTCGGCTATAGCTTTTCAATGGGCTGATGCTTGTCCAAAGCTTGTAAAGGCCATTATAGCTATAGAGCCTTCTGGCCCGCCGTTCCAACCGGGATACACTAAACTACCGCTGGCATACGGTATTACTGACCTTCCCATACTGTATGATCCACCTGTCACAGATTCAAAAACTGACTTCAAGACGATTGTGGTTGAACCAAAAGAGCCGGATTATATAGCGTGCGTGTTGCAGGATGCAGAGAGAGGACCTGTAAGACAGTTGGTGAACCTGAGAGGTATCCCAGTCTTGGTTGATACTGGTCAGGCAAGTTACCATACTGCGTACGACTATGCTACCGTGGCATTTTTGAAGCAAGCTGGTGTGGATGTTGAGCATTTGTTGTTGGAAAATGTGGGCATTCTGGGTAATGGTCATATGCAATTCATGGAGTTGAATAACCTAGAGATTGCAGAGGTCCTGCATACATGGATTTTAGGAAAAGTCGATGGTGAAGAATAGACTGGTCACAGAGCGCATCGGAAATCCAGCCTCACAATTCCAATACGGCTATTAATAAATAATAGTTATATAACAACACAATAACTCACTTGACTTTAATAATGGAAAAGGCAACCTACCTCGTAAATATTGACTCAAATAGAGAGAATATTCCTTAAACAGCTTATACGAGTGGGGTCATCTCAAAAGCGTGAAAATCATTTCCAATTGCTCTCCTACGAATGGAATTTCAGCGTCCTCGAAGCACAAAAGAAGTTGCTGTGCCGTGCGCCGATCAAATAAATGACACGATATTTATGTTTCTTTTATGATGATGTGGTCCAAACCCACATCCCATCGCGGTATGCATCTTGCTGCATCCGACCAAACTTCAAATCCCGCCTGCCCGAGGTCGTCCGCGGTACACGTGACATGCACTCCTGCCAATCAAATGAGAAACGTTTACCTTCGTGCCGACCCAACGCAGAACCGTACAAATCTCTCTCAAACAAGCTCAGCTTCCACAACGCAACAGCCAGCAGCACCTCACAAAACGACGACCTCCTCCCCTCCTTCGCAATGTCATCAACAACCCTCCTGCGCATCTGCTCGCGCAGTGCTCAACCCTTCTTCCGCTCCAATGGCATCCGTCGCTCAGTCCAACAATCCCGAAGCACTCTCGTCGTGCCAGCTATGATCGTATCGGGGAGTGCTTTCAGCACAAGTTCTCGCAACATGTCTGCCGCTGTCGCCGATAAGGATGCTGAAGGAGCTGGTGGTCACCACGAGGAGAGCTTTGAGGAGTTCACTGCTAGGTGCGTAACTCAATTGATCGCCCTTCCTTTCCCGTCCTTCGCCGGCGGAAAGCAGGGGATGAAAAAATCATGTCCAGTTGCTTATTTATGGTTGTATATAGATACGAGAAGGAATTCGATGGTGTACAGGATGTCTTTGAGCTTCAGGTATGTTCATCTGCAAGTCAATTGGGTGGGGGTGGAGTGGTAGCTAGGGGTTTGCAAAAACCTTCCAAGTTCAAACCCCGGAGAAGTGAAGATTATACAGCACTGTAACTGACAATCGTACGATTACAACAGCGCAACCTCAACAACGCCTTCGCATACGATCTCGTACCTTCTCCATCTGTCCTGACTGCAGCTCTCAAGGCCGCGCGAAGAGTCAACGATTACCCAACCGCCGTGCGGATTTTCGAGGGTAAGTCGCAGCCAACAAATTACAAATATGCCCGATTCGACCACACATTTCAGCTGGCGGGGTGGATAAAACACGTTTTGGAAAAGGGAGCTCTATGCTAATCTATGGTCCAATTTAGGAATCAAAGCCAAGGTCGAGAACAAAGGTCAATACGAGCAATATCTCGAGGAGCTTAAGCCATTGCGGGAAGAGCTAGGCGTCAGCCTAAAGGAAGATCTGTATCCAGATGAGCCCTCAAAATAAAGGAAACTCGAGGATGTACATGAGAGGGGAAGGGCGTTGAAGGGTGGACTTTTGTAGATGGAAGAAATAGAGAAAGAACTGTCTAGGGGAAGCTGCGGAGAGGGGTTCTCTGTAATGAATGCGCTGCAACCTGCTGTGCTGCCACTTTTCTTATGTACAGTTGTAACATCAAAAGAATTGCAATGCATCTAGCTTTATTGGAAAAGAAAGAACAACCCGGAACCATGTCTTACGCATGGGGATAATGCATAACCTACCGTCATTATGGAGCTGTGACACCTTCTGGAAGACCTCCAGAAAACCGGTTTGGGGATTCTTCAAAGTATGGTCATGGAGAAGGGGAAGTCAGGTCACTTTGGGGAATGGTCTGATTTCCGACCACGCGGAAAAATACGGGGAAGTCAAAATTTTCCTTGTCTTTTATACGACTCACAGGGACAGCAAAAAGAAAATGAGCTGTTTTCTTTTCGAAATGGGATTGGTTGAGAAAAGGAGCCGATTAGCCTTACGAGGGGCGGTTAGATGAGATCGTAGTGTTGGTTGAAGGACAGATGAAGAAGCATTCCCCGATTGGGAAGCTGTAGTCTGTAGACACATAGCACCATTCCTCGCGGTGTTGAAATGTGACTACTGGACTATGTATACAAGTTTTGCTCAAGGGGAAATGGGAAGATGTTGAAAGTATTGAATGAAGTAGGGTGTTGTTCTAGAGATTTGGAGTTGAGGATATGAAGAAAGCCCTACTTTAAGAACAGTACTTATCATAGTAATACAACCTAAATCACTCCATATTAAAGCTATTTACTCGTTACTCAATTATCTTCTTCTTGAAATTCATTAGACAATCCGGACTGGGACCTCATACGTACTGTGGACGTTACAGTAGATCACAACAGCATTGCTGAGACAAAGTCCATATAACCATTTTACACTTAACAGGTGTTAGTCTTCTCTGATAACTACCTAGCAGTTTACATGGTATTTAAACCATTAACAAGTTCTCCCAATCCACACTCTTCATCCCCAGCCCTACCATCAATAAATAAATCTACCTCATCGCGTATAACATCCATATCTTCATCCAAGTCCTCTGTTAAACGATGAATATACACTGTTTTCAGTCCACTACCACGATCTTCTATCAGTAACTCTCGATTCCAAAATCTAAAATCCAGAAAAATGAACAGTGAAATTGAAAAGTAGAAAAGGGAGGGAGGGACTTGCACTCTCTTAGCAGCTCTCAAATCATATGCATGTGCAGCTACCATAGTACACTGCTCAGGCTCCAATTGCATGAGTTCTAATGCTTTAATATAGATTGCTGGATCGGGCTATATTTCCCGCCAATGATTAGTAGTTGAAGGAAGTAAACTATGCACCAGAGCTTGATAAAAACTAACCTTAGTGAGACCAAGAAGCTGCGATGAGAATAACGTGTGGAAAGGTAGACTTGAAGACTTTACTATATCGAGTTGGAGACGTGTCGTTCCGTTGGCGAGGACTACGCTGTTATGAAGTTCATTATTGGAACGAGAGATTAGGAGAATGGGAAAGCGGAAAGAGAGATGGGAAGGTTGGTGTTACAGGAAGTATTTTTCTTTGAGTTTGGAGAGGGCGGGGAGGGCGTCTGGCCAACCTGTAGATGGTTAGTATTTAGATTCGGAAGTGTGTGGTGAAGAAGTCGAATGAATGGTTCTTGTGTAATGAAAGTTGAGTATGCAGGTAATGGTCATCGTCCTCATACCCTAATAATTTTGAATATGAAAATTAGCCGACGACTTGACCATACCCGGGCTCTGAGATTCCTTATATCTTTAAGAGCACTTGATTTCCAGGCACTAGGACCGCGATGACCAACATCAACCATCTCACACTCAACTCAAACTACAAAACCAAACAAGAAAAATAGAAAAAAAGAAACCTACCAATCTGTACATGCCACTGCCCCACAAGCTCCTCTCTCACCTCCGCACCCCATCCCTCCAATCCAACACCTCTCCCCTCCAACAACCCATCCAAAACCCTCCGATGCGTAACGTCAATATCCTCAGCCGGTTCCCCCGCTTCAAATCGTCTATGAATCTCAGAAAAGAATCCAGCTCGCCAATCTGCTGCTAGTTTTGGATATACCGAGACAGGTAGATTGGGTAGAGTTGGTAAAGTAGAGAGTTTTGAGAGTATTGAGGTATTCCAGTCACAACATGTTCCCATTAGGTCGAATATTAGGGCTTTGGGCTTTTGAACTGCAGGTTCTTTTTGGGGGTTGGGGGACATTTTGAGATCGTAGGTAGTGATTTGAGTGTGCTGGATTGTGGTTGAAATTCGTTGCCTAGTGGAAGAAGGTTGGAGATTGTATTTATGCTATAAGTTTGCTTCTCTATTACAAATACATATAAGGCGCTATACTCGATTGGGTACAATCCCACTTTGAGCATAATAATCCTCTATAAATTCCGCCTTCCTATGCTGAATTAACCTTTCCCTTTTGAGTCAAATATCAAATGGGATTAGCTTGATTCTAGTGATCGAAAATTCGGAAACACTTAACAGTCAACGCAGATGCTGTCGAGATACTGTGCCGACAAAGTCATGAATTTAGGTAAAGTAGCTTATTTGATTCAAGTAATTTGGCAGGTTTCACTTACTCAAATTTCAAACAACTTACTCCGTACTTTATACTTGATTTCAGTAACTCTTAACTAGAGCAATCCACACAACTTAATAGGATTCATGAATCTGAGCAATTCATGAACTCATTGAAAGTGTCATGAGACAAGTCCTTTCGAGATTTCAAACCCACTGAACTCACCAACACGAAACAAAGTAGCAAGAATCCATTCCGCTTCATCGCTTCCGGGAACCATTGTTGCAAAAGCTACTCTTAAGGGTAGGAGCACACAAAAGGCCCCAGCAAAAGCATATTTTGGAAGAAAGTGATAATCTACACTCCGGCATATTTCCAAAGCCATCTCATAACGAGATGCTTGACCCGGTAGGTAGAGTGCTGTGTTTCCATGCTGGTAACTAACTTGTGGAGCCGGGCTTCGGTGATCAAAATCGTCACTCCAGGTCCATGCCTATTTTGATAAGCAATAGCAAACTTGCGTTGTAGAGCATAATTCCATTAGCTAGCTCTAAGGAGGTGAAGTTGAGTATGGTAGGAAATATAGCTCCGCTGCAGGTGGGAGAATCTTCGTTGTTTTTGACTTCATGACTTCCGTCAGGGTATAGCAGTTCCCAGCGAACCCGCCAATCGTAAAGCATCGCAAGATGTCGGTTTATGTTAGAGTACAGAGTCTCATAGTATAAGTTTGCTTCTGGCGTGGTCAAGTTCCTAGAACGTACTTTATCATAATCTTCCGTGAGGCCTGGAATATCACAAAGTATATCCTGCAGCTGAGAATTCATCGATTCTGGTATAGCTGATTGACTCCATGGAATGGTCTTCCAAGCTTCTTGTTCAAGGAAGATTCGCTTTCGCTTAATCAACCCGTCGTGAATTACAGATATGCGTGTACTCTCAAGTAAGTGAAGCTCGAATGGGCTCTGACGTCTTTCAGGACCACGCAATTTTATCAAAGTCCCAATCCCTGCCGCATGTTTGAGTGCACCCTCAGAAGACCTCGATGCCAGCATCTAGTCTAAATTAGTAATGATTTTAATAATAAAAGGCCAGGTCCCCAGTCTCCTCGTACGTCCACAGTGACATTACTCCGGTCAAGACATCCACGTCTGTTGCGCGCGAAGAATTCAAGTCGGTGTTGACATTTCCGAGTCATTGGAAACGCCCTCAACCATCCATAAGACGGTCACAGGAAATCCACGGAGCAGCGTCGACAGAGTGAAAGAGATCTGAATATTGTCGCGGAAAGCCGATAAGTCTAGAGAAGTCACAAACATTATACGATCCGTGCTCTTTAGAATTCTTAATACTAAGTCCTCGTTCTTTTCTAGTGTATTTTCAGTACATTCCGGCGGTTTTGATGCTGCTGGAGGTTGGAATTTCGAGCTGTATTATTGAATTAACCTCAGCACCTCAAACGCATGAGAGACAGTGCCAATGAACATACATTCTAAGATTAGACCAACGTTCAAAGAAAGCTAACCCATCGCTCTTGTGATCATTCTCCTTGGCGGGGATGGATATGGGGACCGATTTTCTTTTTGCGGACTTGGCACGCCGTTCGAGAGTTCTCATCAACGAACTTCAGATCACGGCCAAAACCTCCGCAAACGAAATTGCCATCTTCACATCGAAGGCAAAACGGATGTCTCTCATCACATCTTACCCGCCTTCTGAGGCATGTACGACAACCTGTAAAATGTCAGATTTCGTTGCTTATTTCAATGTAATTGGTGCATGTTGCAGAGCAAGGTTACAAAAGTCAGGTACATTATCAATCAGGTAACGTATTCGAATGGGTTCGTGAGGCAGCTGTACCGGAATGGTCACATTGTGCGAGATCCCAAGGAGAAGACATTTGAGCAATCTTCTAGTTGTCGTGTCAGAGTGAAGGTTGTTGTACGTGAAAGGATAAGGGCGTACTCGGTACCCCTGACTGCGCTATACCTAAATTGTACAGCAAATTGCGAGGAGCGAGAGCCTTAAGCCCAATTAAGCGACTGGTCTTAAAAGTTTGCAATGTCTGGTTGCCTATTAACCTAAAGATATGCTGGATTTTATATTGTTAAAGATTTTGAATAGAAAATTAGAGAGGTCTTTGGTTGTGATAACGTAAGAGACTGAAACAAAAAAAATGCTACCTTTCCTATTCTATCCTCTATCCACGAGCATGGAGCTATATAGCTACATTGATATCTCATCTAGAGTAATGTAAGTCAGACACTTCTCATTCTTACACTTCTTCATTTCCGTGTCTTTCACCAACTTAACACTTCATCCACAAGGTCAACGATCACAATCTCCAATCACATCCTACTACCTTTACAATGGAGAGTAGCGAGCAAGAAGACTTCTTGCTATTAAACCAGAGATTTCTTCACTATACAGAGCCATTACCTCCCTACCTATCAGACTCAACAATCTATCCAGCATCCAATGAACTTCGCCAACCACAATTATCAACCCCCAGCCTCTCAACCTCCTCACCCACATCCACACCCCGAGAAGAAGATACCTTCCTCACCCAAGCAACCCAATTCGCACAGAACAACTCCCCTATACCCCCACAACCTCAACCTCAACCCCTAACCCACCCAATCCTAATCCTACAAACCAACCCAGGACCCAGCCAACCCTTCACCCGAGCCTGGGCTCCAGTCCTCACTTCCCACAATATAGACATAACAACATTCCTCTCCTTCATCGACAATCTCAACATAATATCAACCACCTCCCCACCATTACAAATCCTCGATCTAGCCGGTAACGTCTTAGGAATGGTACCACATCATTGGACCCAACTAGCAGGTCTAGGAATCAATATCCTTGTAAAAACAGGCACGGCTGCGATTTCAAAGGGGAGAACTGAGATGTTTTTGCATGAGATAAATTCCCAATTATTTGCGCCGAGGGGATTGAAGGTTAGGATCGCTTCGACGGATGCTGTTATGCAGATTTTAGGTATTTTGTCTTCTGAGGAACCTATACTGCCTTTTCCGGATGGATGTAGGGAATGGGGTTGTTGGAGAGAAGGTTAAGGCTTATGAAGCCGTATATTGCTGAGTTGATATTTGATGTCCCTGCTCCTGCTGAGCAGACTACTATTTTGGCGCGAATGAGTGCTTGGAAGGTTGAGAGACCGGTTGTAAAGGGGGAGAAGAAGAGTTTGAAGGATGGGGATAAGAGAATGAGGAAGGGAGAGAATGCGGTTAGAAAGTTGGATCGGGAGTTTGAGAAGGTGGATCAGAAGGCAAAGAGGGGTATGGAGAGGAGAAAGAGTTCTGATGTTGAGAAATTTGAGAGGAAGATGGAGAAAAAATTGCAGAAGATTCAGCGGGAGAGGGGAAAGCTTGTTATAGAGGTGGAAAGGAGTGAGAGGGAGGAGGTAGAAGGCGGTAAGGATATAAAACGGGTGAAGAACGCTTTATGGATTTTGATTGAGAATATTTAGGTATTTTCTGGGTAATTCACTTGATTTGAGTAACTTACTTGATTTTCAGTGCAATGCGATGTAGGGTTGGTCGTTCAATATATCTTGAAGAATGGCATAATAGGGCCCAAATATATACAGCTTGAATGAAAGCCAAGAGCTACTGATGTACAGTACCTCAAGCTCCGATATAGAAAGGCAGGCAGCTTTCAAATATACGAAAAGAAACCATTAAGACATTATCGTGACCAAGAAACTTCTCTTCTAGGTCGAATTTGAGACTGCCAACAGCTTAGTATAGTTAGGAGTTCCAAGTCCAGTAGCAGGATCCCAGCCCTATATCAAAACATTAGCAATCAATCTAACCCTAAAATTCTCACCTCTTCAACAAAATTGAAGAGAAGACTTACAGAAACAGCTGAGAACCCAGCGTTGCTAATAACACCACTACATCCGGTAATCTTGCCTGAAGTAATATCCGTCAAAGCGGAGCTAGCATTACCATACAACCAAGGATTCAAGAACCCAAGACCTGAGTTCCCGGCAGCGATACGGTTACTGTTAATGAGCTGGATGACGCTAGAGAAGGTAGGCGTTGCACATGATGTTCCATCGACGAGTTCTGGTGAGCCGGAAACTACAATTACGAAATCAGTAGCCTGGGCGGAGACGTCGGGGTAAGCTCGTCCGGAGCTGTTGAAGTATGAGGAGACGGCTGTGTGAGTAGTATCTGTTGTGAGCCAGGTTGAGACAACTGTGTCTTGGTAGCTAGGGCGGCCGAAGACGCTTGAGAAACCACCACCTCCATCAGTCCATACCTTCTCTGGGCTATTGCCTATCGTACCGCCAACGGTAGTTACCCAAGGACAAGAGGCGGGGAACGAAGTTGTGAAGCCTGTTGTGGTTCCAGAGTCGGATTGGCATGTTGTTCCTACACCAGAGTCTCCCGATGCTACAAGAACGGAAACGCCACGTGCGCCGAGTTGAGAGAAGAGGTTGCAAACTTCGTCGGCGTAGTATAGGGGAACTGTAGACTCGTCATCTCCGTAGGAGATGGAGATTGTGTTAGGGAGTGCCGAGTCACTGAGTGCAAGGAGGTAGTCCAAGAACTCAAGGTAGGGTTCGTTGGTGTTAGTTCCAGTGCCCAGCCAAGGGGGACTCCCTCCAGTGCTATAATAAGTATTTGGGATCTCCTTGGTAATTTCACGTGCATATTGGACGTCAAGGTTTGCTTCAACACCAGGGGAAGAAGGACTTGTGGGACAAGAACCACCATTGACAACAGTACAATTGTAGGAGTAAGCTTTGTTTGAGAAGAAAGCATAGCTGTTTAAGAATGTCGTCAGATCAGATTTGCTTGGGTACTGTTCGAGAAATCCGGCAACACCCATAAGTCCTGCTGTCACTGTGCTAGTGTCTGAAGCAAAGCTGTAGAGATTGGCAAGACAAGTTGGGGTAATTGTGCTACCGCTACAACCTGTTACAGCCTCTACAGCATTGGAATCAAATGCATCCTCAATACTGTTAGGTGATTCCTTGACGGTTGACTTCAGCGCTCTAAGGCCAAAGAAGGTTGTTGGCTGCACAGAATCGACATGGCCTTTGAGAGTGTCGGGTAGACTGTACTCAAGCGTCCTGACAAGAGTTTCTCCAGAGGCTTGCTGAACTAGTTGGTTGTAAGTAACCATACAAACATAGATAGAACCGGGATGAAACAAGCTTTATCACTCGATATAAAATATCCTTTTGCCTACGAAAATTAGAGTCATAGTAGAGCGAGCTTACCAAAGACGTTGTATGTTGCATTCAAGAGGTTTTCGATGTTGCTCATAGTTGTCTCAAGAATAACTGAGTCGGATCGGGCTGATAAAGTCGCATAATTACCGAGACCCTTGCTGTGAAGCCATTGCATGACTAGATCGCGTGATTCGTCTTTGGGGGCGATCATCGAATTGATCACTTGTTGGGATAAGTGACTTCCATACAGTTCATGACCTGGAGTCGCAATCTATTGAAGTTTTAGTGGTCGGCGAGAAATTTGGGAAAGCAACAGAATTGAAGGATATTTTTTCTAGTCTTTGTACCAAAAGTACAAGAAGGAAATCGAGCTCGCAATTACCTTCATGGCCAAATCGTGGAACTTATCCATATCCTAGTTGATTGAATCGTCAGTTTCTTCCTTATATCGCAAATTTCAGGGTAGCGAAGAGTAAGAAACTTTGTTTCCTAGGAGTGACTTACTTGATGAACAAGATGGATTCTCAGCTTAACCATCGCCCCATCCTTATCGAATTCAAGACTATCATCTTGAATCCATCCAGCAGGTGGTCCGTTAAGGTGTTCAACAACACTGCTTTTGAGTTCGATATTCTTGCTGAGAAAACTGCCGAGGGCGGGGAAGGCAGTGGACCCTGAAGTGAGTACCAGCAGCACAGAAAGAGTATTGAGAACAAACATGACCGCGGTTCTTAATTGAAAAGAACAGCTGAAGGGTTATTGGAACAGCACAACAAAGAGCAGAAGATACTTGGGATACTCATCCCATTATATATGCATTGGAAGATATGGGGACAATAACAACACATGATCGGCACTCAGTCCTCTTGCGGCACTTGCCTGGACGGGAGTGGGGGTACTGCTGTAGGTGCGCACGACAACTAAGACTTCCTTGGAAGGTCAATCGATGAAGATTAATTACCCCTGACTACAAACAACGAACCACAAGCAAGCTGCCTTTCCTAGAAATGTTTTGGCCATCTCTATTCCTGGCGCAATTTATGCTTATCGGCAGCCGTTGGTCTCGCGTATTGGCGTGTTTGCCGGGCGGACGCAACACTGAGTCGGCATTGGCCACAGAGGCAGATGGGCCAGCATCTCGATTAGGAAAGTGCAATCCCTCTCCTTCTCCATTCAAACCTGGCCAACCGATACACGAGTTTAACCGTTGATGAAGAAAGTAGACTTTAAAGCCAACAACCTAAAGGATGCTGCTGCTTAAAAAGATGGCTCATAATGCAAGGTATGGGAAAGGAAGGCGAGCACGCGACGGAAGAATGGGCTCGTTACTCATGTGGATCTGTGGTCTGTATTTCTGTGGCCACCTTTAGCGACCATGACGCACTTATAAGGTCAGGTCTCGCAATCATTATTGAATTGGTTCTGTGCTGCTGTAATCAGGCCACGACCTTCCTTTCTAAAGCATCACCATGGCGATTGCGAAGGTGGCCTTTCTCCAATATCCCAACTACCTGGCTCACTGCCCATCTCGAAAACCAGCGATCCTCCTGTGCTCAGTTGAGCATGGCTAAGCCAACTCTGGTTGAGAAATTGCCCATTCAATGTAACCGACTGTGGATAATAATTCGAAGCTGAAAGATTTGAAGCAATTATTTGAAGTTCCGTTGCTTGTGATAAACCAGAGAACAGCTGGATTTTGAGAGACGAGAAGAAAGGTGCGGAAAGTAAATAGACAGGTTGTGAAGCCATTGGATAAAGTCCGATCAAATTCCAAATAAGCCAGCTCGGAAGAGCACCTCCGTCAATATTTCCTGGATAGCCATCTATAGCATCGCTGTAGTAGGCATCGACAATGGCTCGTGACTGATTTACCGTCTTCCACTGTTGCCCGGGAACGTAATTGTAGAGGAAGGAGGTCGCAAAAGAGGGTTCGTTTCCAGGATTGTAGAGTGCGGATCCAGCGTCGTTATTTGCACCAACGGATGTCCCAAAACCAGGTAAAAAGCTCGCATCGAGCCGTCGCAGGAACCCTTCGTCGCCTCCCATAAGTTCAATCACTTTGCTCATATCGTGTGGTGCCGCAGCGAAAGATGTTTCCCATACTTTCGCCTCGTAGATGTCATCTCCCCATGTACAGCTACCACAACTAAGGGGATTATAAGCTGTGAAGTTCCAGCTACCATCAGAATTCCTGGCTCCTGGAAAGCCAGTAAAATTACCCACTCCCGCAAGGCTCGTGTTAGCGTCAGGATTCCATTGGTTCTGCCACCAAGTAGCACGTTCTTCGTATTTAGCAACCTCAGTGGAATTCAGTCCTTTAGCGACACTGTAGATAGCATAATCATTTTGTGGATACTCAACTCCACGTGAAATGCTCCTGGTATGGTTCCGGGTGATAAAGTGAAGGGGCAGGTACTCGTCCAAAGCACCTCGGCCTTCTTTTGTCGCGCCATCAAACGCAACTGAGTCCATGTTTCTTACAGGCAGCACATTGGCATCCTTAACCATTGCACTATAGGCATCCTCCCAGTCAATGTTACCAAGCTCGCCTAGACCCTTCTCGCCTAAAGGAGACACAACGCTTTTTACAAAAGCATCGGCTAGCACCATATCGGCATGGGTTCCTCCTTGAACCCGACCATTCCAATTAGCCGCACGTCCAGCTGGCAGGTATCCTTCTTCGGTATAGATATTTATAAGCCCGGATATGATCCGGCTGTAAGTATTGGTGAAGATCAGATGATACAGAGGCAGAACAGTTCTGTATATGTCCCAGAGTGTCTAGGAACATTAGAAGAGAAATCATCAAATGGGTGCTTTACTTACATAAAAGTCATCATAGTATGGCTTTTCGTCGCTAGATACCCAATACGGATTCTCTCCTGTTTTATCTGCAGGCATCAAACCTGTCTGGTACATCGCTGAGTAGAGCATTCTTTTCAACGTAGTGTTCTGGCTACTCTCACTCCCATCGTCTACGACCTCAATCTTACTGAGAATCTTGTCTTCCCATTCATCCCTAGCTTGTTGGACAGTATCTTCAAAGCTCTGACTAGAAGGGAGCTCGGTCTCCACATAGGAGCACGCTTGCTCAGCGCTGATATAGGAGATACCAAGTTTCGCTTCCAATACAGCTACGGAACTAGTATTACCGTTCGACACAACTCTAGACGGTGACCAACTGAATAGCGCACCAAGGCCCATCCCATTTCCAGCGTACGACTCAATGTCATCGTACGCCCTGGGAGCTGGTCGAGCACTGAACGCAGGAGGATTCACGGGATCGTAAGGCCAGCTGAAAGTACCAGCATTTTCAAGAGTGCTTCCCGGGCTAGGAGGAACGTAAGCAGTGCTGGGTTGAAGTGAAGAACCAGTGGGAACTGTGAAATTGCAACAGAAAAACAGTTTATGTGAATCTGGCTGCGACCAGCCTCCAGTATAAGTTGCAGATCCAAAATAAGAGGGCGAGGATGTTGAATTTTGAGGAGAGCGGATGTGGAGATCACCGTGGAGGAATTTCTGGGAGTATGTTTGAGTGCTGTATCCGGGCAAGACATGGGTTAAATCAACGAGGACGTGAGCGTCATTCGAGCTGGTCATGGCCGTGTTGCTGGCCTCTAAATCCGTGCTCGGAAAAGTGTACCGAATGAAGGCCGAGTGGTTGGTTGAGGTTATAGCAACTTCTATTCCATTCAGAAAAGTAGTATTGAAGAGCCCCACTGTCGAGCTCTCAATTCCTAGGGTCCGATTTTGCCAATAGGTTCTGTTGTCTGCAAGATTGACATTGGTCAGATCACCCAGTATTGGCATCTGCGATATTAAGCCATAAGTTGGAACTCCTCCACTGCCAGAAACATGCGTCATGGAAATTGCCGTCACATTTCCAAGAGGACTAAACCCAGCATTGCAGTCGACCGCAGTGCCGTTCGGGACCCCAAGATAACTTGTGTCGATTCCCGGTTTCGCCATGGCCCAAGGCAAGCTTGCTCCAGGGAAGGAATTTCCACCAGCAATAGCAGAGCCGGGCGTTGCTCCTACGGTTCCGATCAAAGGGTCAACAAAGGAGTACAGGCCATCAGAGGCGGCCGCTGACAATTGTGGGAGGACTGAGCTTGCAAACGCCATCAGCCATAACGCCGAGGGCAGAGGCTGGCTGAGAATTGAGGCCATATTCCTAAGCTGCTTCCCTGTCCAAAACGACCCGGTATTGAAATCCACAAGTAGGTAGAGAAGAGAATGCCATCTTCTAATGGAGGCGGAGCCTCTTATACATGGAATAAAAAGGAAGACTCTGCGCCGCGGACGGAGACTCGGGGAAGGAGTGGAGGCTTTCACGGTATGCAGCGTCGTCAGGTGTTCGAATGGGTCATGAACCCTCTGTCCCCGCCTTTCTCACCTTGCCCCGCGTTCAAGCTTCCTAAATCCATGTTGAAGCTTACCCAAAGATGGGGGATGAAGAACTTAGAAGGCCTTGGCAGGAGCCGTCCAGATGGCCGGGTTTGGGTGTGCTACGGCAGCGAATCGTATCATTGCAGTATCATGGCAAATATCTGCATAATTCGCCAATGATGTTCCTGCAGATGGGTGCCGGTGGTCGGTATCTCAAAGTGCTGTGATGTTACCGTATGAATCCTGTATTTTCCACAAGAGTCAATCAAGGATGACAAAATTACGAGGAGATCGGTTACACTTCGGTAATTCCTCCTCCGCAAATCCCGCATTTCCAACAATTTCCAAGGCCATGACCATAGTCTGAGTGAGAACTCTGTTAAAATTTGCCGATGGGGCTGGTGAATAATTTCTCTAGGCTATATGAACAGTTTATTATTCATATCTAGATCCTACATGTATATAACTTTCACAAAAAGAACATCTCAGCAAAATCTTCGCTCTCGCTTGTCTTATTAGTCAAGCGAGCAACCAACCACACCAAGCCCACCAACACCTCAACCAAAACCACAGCCACAAAAAAACTCACAAAAGCACATATCAAAAACTCATTTAGAAAGGAACGCAATGTATCATTGAGAAAGAAGGAAGAAGTCTAGCCATTAAGATCTCAACAGCGTTTCAAGAGCCGAAGCAAATGCAGGAGAGGATGCAATAATTGTCAAGGTAGTCCAGCCCCATCCCAACTTTTCTTTCGCCTTGACTCTATCCTCCAGCACTTTCGTCCTCCTATCTCCCATGCGTAATGTGTTTTTGAAAAAGGAAAAGGGAAAGAAAAGTCCATCGCCTACGCCAGCCTTTTTTTAATGTTGAAATGACTCCGAGATGTTGAATTCTGCGGAGATGTTTCGAAATGAAAGGGGGGAGGGGGTTGGTGTTATATTGGTAGTCTAAGATTCGTATTTACTGCATTTCCGGGGAATATGGGAGTAATTGATGCTGGGATTTTGGGAACGGAAATGCTTGCAACGTCAGAGTACGGTTTCATGGTATTTAGAGAGCAATGTTCTTTGGTGAAGAACACGCCGAGACCAAATAATACTTGGCTCTTCTATTTTGAAAGAGGTTAGTTGATGAAATAGTTGAAGAGGAGGAAGGGTTACTCACTGCTCAATAGAATACTGAGGGGGAAAAAGAATACTTCATGGATTTGTGAAGAACAGAAGTTGACTTGTTGAAAGTCAGGGAAGAATACGAGTTTCTCGAAAGTTGCACATGGCAATGACCCTACGTAGAAATATGAGTCTTTGTTTGTGAGTGAAGGAGGAAAAGGAAGAAAACTTACTTCAGACCTGCTCGAAGAAATCCAAGTCCAAGAGCTCAACGTAAATCCCAAACAAAAGGCTCACCCCCATTCGGTGCAGCAGAATACCGCACAAATTTCTTCTCCTCAATTTCCTGGCGCTTTCGGTCAGCCTCGCGGTCTCGGGCGTCCATTATCTTATGCATCTCCCTATCCAGAGCCCCGATGCACCATCCGTGAACCTCGATGGGCTTTGCCATATATGGCTTCTGAAACATTACTCGCCAGTCTTCGAATCCGAGATCGTAGAATGGCAAAACCATTGCAAGCTGCTCCATGCTAAGATCGTGGCGGACGTCTTGGATCATTTGTACTTGAAGATTGACGTCGAGGGCGTAGAGAGCGCGGAAAGATTGCAACTGGTCAACGAGCTCAGTGATGAGAGCATATGAGGCAGATGTTCGATTCGGCGCCGTCGGATCCGTAGGAAAGACCAAGGTAACGGTGATATTGGTGGCAGTATTAACGAACTCGGGACCAAGTTCAGCGATCATGTTAATGATGGGGTGATCCATGACCTTCTTCTTGGTCATCTTGATGTCCTTTTTTGCCTCATTTTCATTTCCGTAACCGTCAGGAAGCTCTTCAGAATCCGCAACAGACACCGTCTTATACACGATAGCTGTTGCGTCCGTGGCACCAATGTCGATACAAAATTCGATTTGCTTCTCCCTAAACAGCTTCTTGCGCTCCTTTGGTTCCATCTCTCTGAGAGCATCTAGAAAATCGTAGTTCTCTGGAGAGAACTCATCGGAACGAGTGTAATATTTAATTCCATTGGGGAGAACATGAGTAGAAATGCGTGTCATGTTTCGCATAATGCCATCGGCCGAGATCAAGATGTCTTTCTTACTAGAGTCTGCTCGCTTGAAGTGTGACTTCGCTCGCGGCCCCGTTGGTGGATTGAACGAACGAGCTAAGGCAAGAGAGGTGTTGTTTGAAGAGGCCAGCTCAGCACCGATACTCTTCTGGCTGTAGTTACCATTTGCGTGGAAGTTGTTGTTGCTTGGAGTGTAGCGGCTCTGCGTTGGATCGACGTTCTTGCTGGGCATTGAGTTGATAAGGGCTTTAAGTTGAGTAAAACCGAAGGTATCTGAAGGCTTTCTCAATGAGCTGTTATCATCCGTGCTTGTTTTTTTCGGTACGAAAGATGCTGCTTCAGCATTTAACGATGAAGGAGGTGGAGGCGGCGGGAGAGGCATAATGGCGCGAACTGGGGCTGGCTCGGTCTTGCTCTTCAGTGTACCGGTCTTCAGAGACTTGAACTTAAGTTGCGAAGGTTGAATGTTGGCCAAAACTAAGCCATTCCCGATAACTTTATTTGGACTTGCTTCCACCTTCTTGATGGTTCCAGACTTCGCACTTGAGTTCGACGAGCTGCTTCCAGATGAACGCATATTCTTGTTACCCATGTTTGCAAGGCGACTATTAGCGAGTAAGCAATGCCTTCGGATAATGCGTTGTGAAAAAATTCCGTTTGATAGGTCCAAAGAAAAGTAGAAGTCAACGTGGAAGTGCGACAAAGGTGCTCGTAAGCGAGCACCATATAAATCTGCACTGAAAGGGGTGAATGGGTAGATGCATATGTTAAGTATAGGCGGGTATCAGAAATTTACCTACCCGTGCTAGGAATGTGATGAAGAGTTCGTTCCTAAATTTCAAGTGTTATGTCAACCTCTGAATTGCCAAGATCTGCTTCGGCAATAATGACAATGTTGACGCCGTGATGATACCAGCCGCTTGGAAGTGCGAGGGTAGGGTGGTGTATATGGTGTTCAATTATGCTCGTAGTTCCTATCTTTCATGTGGAGTCGACGTACCTGGTTCCCAATTGGAAGTTTTCGTCGACAGCAATGTAAAAGCGATGGTAGAGGCAATGATGCAACTGTGTGGTTGTAAGCTGATTCGTTTCTGCGAAAGTAAAGAGCCGGCAACAATGTGTAGAAGGATTGAAGAAGAAACTGCCGTAAATAATACTTTGGGTTGAGAAACGTACCTGGACGTCCCAGTTCAGTAACTGCTTCTCAAAACTGCAAAGAGAAAGGGTTAGTGACAGTGTTGTATGGTTAAGGAATATATTCCACAAAGATATTGAAAAAGTGTGCGAAAAGGTGTGGAATAAGCGAAGGGGAACAGGAGAGAGGACGGAGCCTTGCGGTGCGCACTAAGTGATGATAATGGCAGTGAATGTGGGGAGGGGAGGCAGTAAGCTAGAACTTATGCCAGGCGGAGAGTGAATACCTTGCTTGCCTGACGGAAGGTCAGCGCTCTGCGTTTGATGCCTGCAAGCAGAAGATGGAAGTCGGTGAACGTCAGGGCTATGCGTACCCGGGAAGGTTGAAGAGGCCAAAAGGATGCCTAGGCAGTTGGTAGTTGAAAACTTACCAAGTGGATATCAGGGATCGATGAGCCCCAATAGAAAGATTGTGGAGATATGAAGAAGTTAAACAATGTATGCAAGGTAATCAAAGAGCTGGGTTCGATTCCAAAATGTGTTGGGATTGAGGAAGGTTGATGTTGTTGTTGTAAAGAGAAGGAACCGGAAAGGGGATCGAGGGCGTTTAAGTAGTTCCGAGGATGCGGTGAATGTGGGTGAATATTGCTGAGTGAATTTGTATTGTCCAAGAAGTTGCCTGCAGTTAAATAGCCGGCTACTTTAACAATAGCTACTGTGCCAATTGTTCCTCAAGGCAACAATACCTAAGGTCGTAGCTAGCTCTCCCCACTTAACTACTTGTAATTGAATTGCTTCATCTCAATGGCAAAACCACTTCAATAGTATGCTCGAATAAATGACGGAAACCTCGATTGGATTCCTCGACTTGAGACAATATTAAGCAGAGTGTAGAAAGTCATCAGTCCAACTGGCCGTAAAACTGCGAAAGCCAGAATCGAGCAACGAAAAGAGGTGGACAATTTTCTTTTCCTCCATTCTACTCATTGAGACCATTCAGGGCATTCTGGTTCCTCCCAAAGGGTCTGCCGATAAATTCTCTTTCTTTATATCTATCTATAGTAGTTAGCTGGTGGCTCAAGGATAACTGCATTTAAGTATCACTTTCGTAATATGCTAAGTTAAAACTTTACTTTCAACTAATTGTTGTAGCAAACAATCAATTCAAAATGAATTCTAAGATAACACTATCGTTTACACTTTGGAGGTTTATTACTGTAGATGATCAATTTCTGCAAAGGTTTTCAACAGTTGCCAGATGTAGTTAGGAAGTTAGAGTAGAGGCAAAGTGTAAGACGGCTTATAGTTCTAGAAATATGGACAAATGCTACAAGTTTGTATTCATACTATTAAACTAAATATTCAAGCAAAGACAAACTACATAAAAACTGGTAAATCATAACAGGCAATTATTTCGTTTGGCGTTTTATTTTCGTTCTAGACTCCGTTCCTCTTTCTATCAGGTGTAGTACTTTTACCTCTCCCTGCGCAGCACCCGCGCGAGTCTTTCAAGTAAATGGTATATCCTTCAAGTTCTAAGACACCTTGACACCGTTTCTAAACCTATCTGTTGTACCCTTTAACCCCAAAGAGCATCTTTACCCCAACTTTTACCGGCAACGCTAGGAGGTGAGAGTACAATGGTTGACCATGCTTCAGCACCATCCACATACAAGCGGTACTTAAGTATGCTCTGATCACTTGCTGGTGGATTCTCGATAGTGATTGCTCCAAACTTTGAATTTCCATTGGGAACGTATCTTGGAGACGTTAGCGTTGGACTCTAATATGAAATAGTCTGTACTCACTTGACCATGACATCTTCTTCGTCTGTCTGGTAGTATGTTGGTGTAGGCAAATAGAATTGGCTGAGAGGGCTTGTTGAGAATTCGTTGACGGTAGCACTAATTGGCCATCTGCCACCGCGGGGTGGGGGAAACGCCGTAGCCGCAAATTCATGTCGATCTCCAGAGACAATAACAACACCAACGCCTCCTTTAAGACCAACATCCCACATTGCCTCGAAAATCTGTTGACGTTCATGGAGGAAGCTGCCCCAGGTATCAACGCTATTGACACGCCAATTCTTTGTGAACGGAACACTAGATGCAACAATTTTCCAATGGACACCTTTAGGCTCAGGCCTCTCAAGGAAAGCTAGAAGATCAGCGAGTTGCTCGGCACCTAGCATCGACTTTCCAGTGCCATTGGCTGGTAACCTGTTGGGGTCTCTGAATGTTCTCGTATCGAGCATGAAAAAGGACGCCGGTCCTTGGGTAAACTCAAAATAGGTTGCATCTTTTCTGACTGCATGGAAGCTACCTGCCTGACGAGCTCGAGGCGGATTTACCGATGTTTGATAGTTGTGCCAAGGATCCTGTTCAACACTGTCAACAGATTGGTCCAAATTACCATCACCAGCTGCTACTTACAACCGCAGCCTCATAAACGCCCGTCGTCTTTTTATCCCAATCATTGTGAATCTCATGGTCATCTAGTAAGCCTTAGTCAGTTGCTATGTAAATGGATTGAGGCCATAATAGGTCAATAGCGACATATCAATCACTGGGGTTAATTCGGCACCCTGGTAGCTAACAGGAGTGGCTGAGTACAACTTGACTATAATCAACTTGAAGATACTCTTTGATTCACTGCCCGCGCTCTTTGCTATAGGAGCTTGAGATACCGCGCACTTCAAGAGAAAATCGGAACACCCTTGCTGCTCGACACTGTAAATACACCCACAGGCTAAGATCAACCAATAAATTGTTAATTGCCAATTTTCCAACCGTAGGCTTTGAGAAACACTCGTCCCTTTTGGCCACTGGCTGATATATGTGTTCGTCGCTTAAAACGTAAAGGATTCAACCTACCCAATACATGAATCCAGCTCAAGTTTTGGCCGACAGCAGGCCAGTCTGGTGACGCGTATACCTGGCGATAATCACGTCGATAATCTTCTATGCTGACTCCAAATCGCTTGGGGTTGTCGATATAGATAAAATCGCCTAAGAATAACATGAACTGAGCGCCACCAGGAATTGCCTTGATAGCATTGGCCATATGTCTGAATCCTGGAAGTCAAGGAATCGGAGTCAGTTTACTTGTTCTGGAGTTTTCAGGAGTAACTCAAACATGATGCAGGAGTAATTAGCAATAGGCTAGAAAGGATATTCTACGTCGAGTTTCTGCTTACCTGGCATGCTCAATGGGTGGTCACGAGGATCGTATGGAAAACGAGGTTTGATGCACGAGGTTGTGAGGAATGTGAACGTTCCATCCTTGGAAACTTCACCTGGTAGAGGAGGGGAGGTGAAGAATCCTGTATGATTGTTTGAGGTTGCCCACTGGTATGCTTGGTCCGGTTTCACGGGAAATGTCACTACACCGGTGTAATCTGTGTCATTGTCCAAAACTTCCAGATCTCCTGCAGGATTCCAAGACGTTTCTTCTGCCTCTCGGTAGCTTACGAAAACGGGCAACTGGGACTGATCTGGTTCTCGGACCAAGAGGTTTGCTTCCGCAGGAGAGATATAGCCAACCCGAGCAAATGAGAGATCATTGCTTGGATAGTAGACTTTCGCCCGAAATATGAGATCCGTCGCCGCCAAAACTAGAGCGGTGTTGATCAGGAAAGTGAGAAGAGACAGGAGTGCCGAAGTAGGCGATGGTAGGCCTGTCAACAGTGTCTTCCAGAACCTCGCAGACCTCTCCTGTATTACAATTGTCTCCTGAACTTCAACCTCTTCGTCGAGGTGAGTAGGCTTATCCTGACGGGAAAGATTGTTGGGATGCGATACTGTGGAGGGGTATTTCGGCGGCTGATCGTCAATCTCGGTCTCTGTAACCGTGATGTCTATATCATCCTTGACGACCTTGTATTGGGGCTGGGTCAGGAAGCTCGAAATGAACGAAGGGACGTAAACGGCAAATAGGGTATATATTATGGGCACAAGACCCTATCATATCATTGATCAGCCAACGAGCATGATACAGAGGTGGCGAGCTCACATGTGAGGGAATAAGTCTTAGGAAAGCCCAGCCTAGAACCCGCAGAGCTACGGAGCTCGTAAAAGTCACTTTATCCTGAATTGTTGACATGGCCGCTGTTCCGAAAGGCGCATCAGATGGAGAAGCAATGGAGAGAAAGGGCGATGGATAATTATTTGAGGATGTTGGTGTTGTAGGCTGGGCAGCAATTACATCACATTGAAAAGAATGAATGAATGGGACGGCGACGTTGATGAAGGCAGTGCGTGCTGAGTATGTACGTACGTACGTACTCGAATGATAATGTTTATTGTTTATTGTTTTTCTTGTTTCTTTGTTTCTTGCTGTTACTGTAATGTAAGTTCACCACGTCAGTAAGTTCACGCTGGTGTGCTTTGTTCCTCTGTTCCTCTGCCACATGCTGACCATCTCATTTCCTGGAGATCTGACACGACGTCACGATTGGTGGGCCGTTGTGGCTTTGTCTGAGTTGAGTTTGTGGCTTGAAGGCTGTTGGTGCTCCTCTAATTTCGCGTGCATCTCCCCTGGCGACAATCACCAAACTTAACTTCTTCTGCCTCTCTCGCTGCAACCTCCCTTTGTCCAACAACCCCTCTTCTCCCATCATTATATATCTTCATCGCACAAACCATCCTCCTCATGCTCCCATTCTGCACGAAAAAAAAGCCCTGAGCGATGTATTTACTCATTCCAGTGATTGAGAACGCGCAATCCTTCTGAGCCGCAGTCTAATTGCGAAACGCTTTGCCCGAGTCAAATCAATGCGCGCGCGCAGAACAATCCATCAATGAGCATTTCAAGCTATCTTGTTCACAAAACCGCATACACACTTGGGTGGTCGATAGTGCAACGGAATGGCCAAGCTGCTTGGTTTGACTCCTAGTACACGTCCTCTGTAGGGGGGTGGTCTGTCTGTTTAGTCTATCATACCCCATCGCATCTGGCGGATGATCTTCTTCGTGTGCGGCGAGCCTTGTCAGAAAATGTCTTGCGTTCCGATCGGAGAAGCTCGAAGCCACACAAGCTTTTCTACAGTCCGTTACCACGGTGCTTTTGATGCCGTCCAAGTTAAGGACCATCATCATCTTGCCTGGTCGAGATGGATCGTTCCCGACACACAATCGCATTGCGGGTATATGATCATACCGACCGAGTTAAAGATAGATTGAAATGGGTTTTGGTGGAGGCCAAGTTCAACAAAAGTTGGCGCATCCACTTCGGCGACACGGAAGGTAGGACGCCGGTGCAAAACTATCTGTCAAACTTGGATTTTGTACGATCGGTACGAAATGTTTGCTGCTGGTGCTAAACTTGTCAATCTCTACACCGCAAATGGCTGGAATGGTCGCCGCAACTCGACGTCCACCTTTTCCAGGGTTGGGACTCGCTTAACTTCATTCTTTGGTGGCTTCGTAGCGAAGGAGGGATTTTTCTCGAAGTTGTCGAGACGCTGGTTGCCTCACATACAGTACGTATGCGTGCACAAGCCACAACTCTTTTCAAACACTCAAAGATCCGATGCCTCCGACGAATACGTATGCTTTTTGCACCACAGCAGTTACACCGCAGGCACGACAGGCATACTGTCAAGCTTTTTGCGCTGCCTTGTCGGTCGCTGGGTCGCGGGGATGCTCTGCTAGCGAAAGTTTGTTTTATGGTTAACCTGGAAGGTTACAAGGATTTGCATCCAGATCCAGAATCCACGACTACTTTTGTATGTTTGATCTTTCTTCTTCGAGTCTCATGGTGACGAAATCTTCAGATATTACTAGTCATCCGATATAGGGGACCGCAATGATCGATCGCTTAACTCTCTTAGAGTTGACAAGCGGTGTCCAGAAGCTAAAACTGATGCCTCAACTGTGGCAATTCCAGCCTAAGAGTGCTAACATTTGTGCCAGATCTGAGTGAGACCTCACTCCTGAGTTTGTTTTACCAAGGGTTTGGTCTTTATGATCGTATATTTTTACACCATCTGATGTTAGACTTGTCCGTCTTGAATCTCGACTTGCTGTTCTTGATCTCACAAGCCGGAATCAGACTCGAATTATTCCCCATTTAATAATACCGCCGATCTATGGTTTGTTGCTGTGGCCAAAGTCCGAGTGGACGGCGTCATTCCCGCAAGACTCCGTGCTGTTATTGTAACCCGCTATTGTAACAATACCTTGACGTTGTCGATTGAATTAGCTCACGAGCCAGGTGCTGTTTGTTCATGAACAGCGGGTAGTTTAAGAAGTGGCCAAGATCTCAAGCTGGAGAAGTATATAATAAGAAGGTTAACCCGCTGGATTACACCATCATCAGCATTCATCATCTTCATTTCTTCCTCTCATCCTCCTTCAATACTCCAGCTGGTCTGCCCAACATATCATCTTAATACCTTATTTCTTAAAGACAACGGTTATCATTCTTTGAAAGAATACTCTGCAGGCCAGCAACCATGAAGTTCGCTAGCAGCGTCGTAGTTGCTTTTTCACTTCTTCAGTCTATTCAAGGCGCTCCTCTTCCTGACCAAGCTTCTGGTGCGCTCTCTGCCAGAGCACCTCCGCCACCTCCCAAAGGGCCACCACCACCACCTCATGTCCGCGATGTGGAAGTAGAGCTTGACGAGCGTGGGCCACCAGGCCCCCCTCCAGGACCACCCAGCGGTCCTCCTCCACATAAGCGAGATGCCGATTTTGAGATCGAGGAGCGTGAACCACAAGGACCACCACCAGGAGGACCCAGAAACGGACCTCAAGGCCCACCACGCGGACCTCCTCCCCACAAGCGAGACATGGAAATTGAACTTGATACCCGAGCTCCTCCTCCACCTCCAAAGGGGCCTCCACCACCACCTCACACCCGTGACGTCGATGCTGAGCTTGATGAGCGTGCTCCCCCTCCACCACCAAAGGGACCGCCACCACCACCTCACACCCGTGACGTCGATGCTGAGCTTGATGAGCGTGCTCCCCCTCCACCACCAAAGGGACCACCACCACCACCTCACGTCCGTGACGTCGAGGATACTTCCGTTTAATATCCCAGAGATTTCTCACATGATTTCTAATCGGATCTCGTGGCAATGACGCTCACTTACTAGACGATATGAACGATAATGGTTATGATATAGGTTTTGGAATTCTTGTTTTGTTTTAAGGAAAAACAGGACCTGGAGTCCGAATGAACAGTAGCAGAATGAGGGGCTGTCTTCAGGGGAAGCAAGGGATAGCCAAGGGGCCTGGAGTCCTGGGGTTGAGGGGGGGAGTTACTTGTCTGTCGCTTTCGTCTTCATTCGATTTTGGTTTTTCTGCAGGTTTTGTCTAATTGAAAGCAGAATACTTATTGACCGGTTGAGCGGGTGGTTTTGGAGATTATCCATTTAGTTAATGCCAATACCACTGCACCTCAATTTTTTTATCTCTGTTTTCTGACAGTTATTGTGATTACTTTGTGATCAGGGAAAGTAAAGTGAGATTTTGCCACTCCTGTACTACGATTTGGTCAAGTTGCATGGAATTTAAACTTTACTATTGACAGATTGGTTATGCTAAGCGAGCACATCGCTTCCTTACTTCAAATGGACCTCCAACACCTCTTCATTCATCATGTTTTGAATAGCTTCATACAGGAAGCTTTCAATGGTACCTCTTAAGTACAAGCTCGCAATAATCCTTAGTCTCAGCTTTTTAGTTAACAATTCTCCTTGTAAGGAGAACAAGCCTTTGTACTACGAATCACGAAAGTGCGATTATCTCTATCAACTAGCACAACTCTATAGACCTATCTTCCAGCAACAGACCGAACAATTCAAAAGAACCACGACTCAAAAAATTGAACTTCAGTGAACTTATAGTGATTAAAAGAAGAAACCAAGTTTGTTATTCAGCTTTAGAGTCGTTTTTAGAAATAAATGGTTTGGTTTTTTATTGATTCAGGCGGGATGAATAAACATTTAAGCTTACATGCATTGCTATGCAACACTACATACTTTTCCTACCTTAAACCAAGCATTCAGAACAGCAGCAAAAAAAAAACGAAAGAAAGAGGGAAGATAAAAGACTGTCAATAATTGACGTCAAAATTAACTAGATAGAGGTGTCTCCTCAAACCACTACTCAAAAAAATCCTTCGTCCTTCACCCCTTACAAGCACGCCACCATAGATCACAAGCCAAAAACCCCCCATGAATCGCAATGACGTGACCATCCCCAAAAGCTCCAAAATCTCAATCCGATCGAGAATCGAAAACTCTAGCTTTGGCATATCTCCTCTCGGTATAATATGAAAGTCTGATATCCTCTGGGCGATCTTCAAAGTTCTCCAGATCTTCCTCGCTTCCGAAACGTGGGACACGTAAACTGGATGTAACATGTCAACTAGTGCCGACAGATGTCAGTTCAAGGGATGGGAATCTTCGGATCTACGGAACGAGGAGCTTTGGCATTTCTTGGAAGAAGGCACGGGCTTAATCCTTTATTTTCGTATTGCCTTTTTGAATGCAAATGTTGTGATACGTTTTGGTGATGGTGGCTTGTAGGGATTGATGGAATTGTGGGTTTGGGTTTTAATATGGACGGAATTATCGAGTACTGACAGCTATTTATTGAAACGAGGTCAGTGAAAAGTAAAGCACGGAAGGTTCGTATTGTATGTTGTCATTGATAATATGATGAGGATTTCTTTTTTGCATATTGAGTGAGGATTATAGGATTAAGGTTTTGACACGGATGGTGACGCGTGGTTAGGAAGCCGTGTTACCGATTTTTGTAATGTTTAATATGCTTATGGAGTTTATTTCTTTCTTGGCAGGTTAAGATGTTTTGGGATTTGGGTGTTAATGGCTTTTATGTGGTAGCAAGGTTATAATGAAGTTGTTGAGCTTGATGTTTCAAGGAAAGCAGCGAGTTTGGGCTTAAGTATAACGGGCGGTAGAAGGACTCTTGAAACTGGGTTTTAGGTTATATCTTGTGCTTTAAGGACATGTTACAAATTGTGAAAATGCCAATAGAGCAGACTAACCTGTTTAATGTACAGTAGGTGGATACAAGTCTGTGCTCCTACCTATTTTACACTAGAATACTCCTAGTACGTCTGCTTATATAATTTAAACTTAGGCTATAAGTATATGTTGAATGGGAAGGAATATGGACAGCAATATGTGGTGGCGATAGTGGTGGATTCTGTGTTCTGTGTGGAAGCAGAGTGCCAGAATGGGCCTACTTATGATGTGCAATCACATGACTATTCCCACATATTCACTGAATTCAACAGTATACCTAAAATTTTAAATATAAAGTATATTTAATACTTAAAGTAGACTTTTCCATATTACATTTTAATTATATCTAGTAGTTACTATAGGAAATAGTTAATAATTTAGGATAGTAAAATTTTAAGCGAATTTTAGTATAAAAATTCTATACTCCTCTTCTAATCTCTATTAATTAACCCTAGTTGCCTATAATTTTAATATAGAAATAGAAAAATATAGGTAACTATCGAATAAACAAGTTTAGTATAAAGGATTTAATTAATTATCCCTTCTTTACTATAAACCTTTGAAGTGTTAGGTATAAGTTTTAGTGTAAAATAGGGTAAAAGCATAGACTTAAGTCCACCCACTGTAGCTTCATTATTAATAGTGACCCATCAAAGATAACCTTTCAAGGAGAAATTATTGTGATTTGCTCTAGACTATATCGTTGCTTCTCTGCTCATAGGCTCGAGGGGATTTTCCTCTGAGAATTTGGCGTGTTGAAATTACTTAACCCCCTCTAGATGATGGTAGCGATCAAAGAACTTATATATTAGATGGTGTTAAGCCGACAAGCTTATGGCTTGCTTCATTTCATAGATCCCTCGTTGAATAGTGCCGGATTACTTAAGTCGATTACTCGAGTCAAGTGAGTTGCTAACTTCAACATGTCAATTCCTAAGGTACATCTATGAATTCGAGCACATGTTCGTAATCATGAATCTGGTAACAGGGTGCCAGCGTAACGTTTTAAGTGAAATTTAACCTCTTGTAATTAACTTGTTTCTGTAAAGCATAACTTCTTGATTATACTGCTAAATACAACACGAAAATCGATGAGCTTACTGTGAACCATTTCAGGAGCTGAAAGCTGTAGATTTAAGACTATGGGAAGAGCTTTATATATAGTCAGATAGAAGGGTAAAAGGTATAAATGCCAAGGAAATCCTTTGCGAAATCCTTCTGATTTAGGCTGACACTTATTATCGTTAAGAGCAATAAGGTTGATGTTGCTTAGTAAAGCGATAACCTAAGATGCAAGAAAGAGATTGACTTATAGACCACCATAGAGCAATCAACTAATTAGAAAATCTAATAACGTTTATTACAGTATTCTAATTCTCATTTCACAAAAGTATATCACTCTCGTCTCTAAGTCCTCACAGTAACCACAGAATCAACACATCCCCTTCCTATCCCTCGCTTACTATTATCCTCAAAACAACTAAACGGCCTTACACTAAACTCTCCGCCCTTAACGATTAAGTCGAGACCAAAAAAGGAAAGAAGAAAAAGAAAATCGAAATTGGAAAACGCAAACAGACGAGTTCAAAGCTGGCTTTAACATTAGGAGGATGTACCTACGGTCACTGTCGCTCTAGGGTAGTAATAATACTTCGTATATACAGGTTAAACACACTTATAAAGCTTGTGAAAGTTAACTCAATAACTAAAATGGCAAGGATGTCTGTGTGTGATAGTAATAGAAAGGAATATATAAACGGAGTTTTTGGACATTAAGTAAGAATAGTATACCAAACCTTCAAGTCTATCATTAGCTTATATAAGAAGTTTTACTTATCTATGCCTATAGGAAGATAATACTCGTATAGGGGTATAGTAAATAACTTAGTTTGAGTAACTAAATTGATTTATAATCAAATAACTAACTTGAGTTGGGTAACTCTCTTAATTCAGCTACTTAACTTAAAGCTTAATATACTAATTTCTAAAATCATAATCCTAAAAACAAAGTCTAGAAACAAGGTCACAGACTACCCAATAGCCCTTTAAATAATATCCTCCTACTAATCTCATCAAATGCGTAGAGCAAACTTCATCACCTTCGAACCCACTTCAATAATTTCCCCTCTTCTTCCCATTCTACAAAAAAAAGAGTCAAAAAAACCCCAAAAAGGCAACAAATCTATCTCTTCTCTAGAACAACCAAATCGGACCCCTCATTAACCACAGATCTCAACAAAAATCTCTTTTAGAACATCTAGACTAGTTCCTTCCCCTCCTTATAATTCTAGCTATAAGATTCCAACGCACTCCGGCTAAACAGTATGCATTTATCTAGAAACCTAGGATGTTTCACACGAGCTCTGTTCAGAATTCTAAATACTATTGCATACGTATTTAGTGACTGAACTTTGAGCTCGAGCACGGAGTAAGTGGGGTAAATATGTATTACAGTAGAGGATATATAGAGCCCTATGTTTAGTACAGATATCCCACTTCCTTCACCGCTTATAGAGAAATACTTACTGGAAATCACGTAGTTGGTTTCATTGACATATGCGAAGTAGTAGGTGATGTGGGAAGTATGTATTGACGAGCCTATAAATCGTTTAGTTTATGAATCTAGAGAAGGTATAGTACCTAAATTTAAGTAAGGCAACCTTTGGCTTACTAATTTGAGTTACTGAATTGACTTGAGAGACTGTTTTGTCCTAAGTACTTCACGTGTTAAGTAACTCATTTGTTTTGGGTAGTTCATAGTTTGGCAAGGGAGTCACGAAATCAAGCAATTCATGAATTCCTCGCCACAAGTCTCATCATTATACTAAAAACGGGTATCATCCAAAATGCAACCTCCAACACCTAATTATACCAAAAATAAGACAAAAAAAGCGCAGCATACCAAGTAAGGCATCCGAACGGGTAGAGTCAGACAGCAGCCAGAAAACATCGCTTCCACGGATTATAATCCAAGACCTTCCCTTGATCTGCTTTCGCAATGATCTCTAGCAACCTCCAGTCGTAAGCCTCGACCCAGTCCTTTTCCCCATCGCGCCTTTTCAAGTCAAGGGCCCTTATCTTCCTAAGTAGTTCTCTGGCCTGGTTTGGTCGATTCATCTCTATAAGAACGATTTTACGGTATTTCTTACCGGTTCGAGGATTCCACCGCAGGCAAGGTCGTGAGAACATCTCTAAGGATGTAATGAAGGTGCTTCCATGGAAGGGGAGTAGATCTTCTATGATATAGGGCACAGTAGAGAGGCATGGTCCTAGGAGGAAGACACAGTTTTCGAGAGGACAAGCATTTCTAGTTAGAGTACATATACCGGTGCCTTTTTTCATGTGGTGATTAGAAGAGGGTGGTGTTGGTAAGGGCGCAGCAGGGTTTACAGGTTTTTGCTGGACCTGGTTGACGGAAATTTCCTGCAAAACCGCATGAGGCGGGTGCTGAGATACCTGTTTATTTGGCTCTTGTAAAGTAGCTGAAGACAAGATTCGTGGCCGAATCTTGTTACTGTTGTTTGAGGATTGAAGAATGCCACACGGAGCTGCCTGCTTATCTGCCTGTTGATTTGGCTCAGGAGGCGTGACGGGAAGCGAAGGTGGAGGTTGCTGTGCGGTAGTGGCAATAGCTTCTGCGTTGCTAGAGCCCCTCACGATACGTGTTCCTTCGCGAAGAATTGCAGCAGACCGTGAACTCGGTGCTTCAACCTGAGTACTGAGTATGTTGGGCAGTGATGGATTCCCGTCATTGAGAACTTCGGGGATCTTAATAGGACTGTAGTCCTTGAGGATAAGCCGTGTCAACCATTTGGCTTCCCGTGATTGCAGACGTCGATAGATGCTGCCGAGGGTCTCAAAGGGATCGATGCCTTTACATGAACTTGCAAGAGACTTGACCTCGGGAGAAGAATTTTTGTTCTGGGATGCAATGAGGAGCAGAACTCGATCGATTTCCTCGACCGTCACGTCGTTTACTTGGGCGCGAACAGCTATATCCTATAAAGCCATCAATACTCGGTAGCAGGATGTATCCAGTTAGATTACTACTAGCCAAACCCACTGTCATCAACAGACTTCTGTGATGTATTCCCCTCGGGATTCAAAGCTCAACGAAAGAGTCTGAGAAACTGTGTCTATTTCACTTGATAAGTACTCACATTGATATATCTCATGACGCGCTCTAAGCAAGCACCAAGATCCCCATGGCGATTGCTGCGCGCCCATTCTTGCAGTTCATAAAGTTTTGCGTTTGGAACTGCCAAAGCCCTTCCCACAAGGTGCTCGAGTCTGTATCCATCTAAGCCATAGACTCTTCCTGTATCCCTCTGCACCCAAATGGATCGTGTTATCGCATCACCATTACTATCGAATGCATTGAGCCGGTTTTTGTGGTTTCTGAACCATTGAATCATAGTGTCATTTGTTTGCTTGGCCGCGACCCTCGGAAGCAGAGTGGGGCCTTTAAATTTGGTCGCAATTTGTTCCAGCCCATCTAATAGATCGCAGAGATAGACGAACCGGAATGGCATGATGACTGCGACTCATGGTCAGGAAGAAGGATGCAGAAATAATGCGCAGAATAACAAGAGGCTGTGAAGGGGAAAGATGCGAGTAGGAGATGCGATATGATGGAGATGTTGTGTTGATGTTGTGTTGATGTTGGTGGATGAGACCCACAAACCATAGACGCGGGGCGGCTGATACCACGTAATCCCGTGACGCTCAAACAAAGATGGGACTCTGGTGGCCGAACCTTTCTGCGCACTACCAACTAGCACGCTCTCTTTTGCCTTCAAACTCAACTTTTACCTTATTGTATATACTTAGTCCAAAATACAATACCATTCAACTACCTAGTAACCATCATAACATGTAATAAAAAGATATACCCTTAAACTAAGCCTAACCCCTACCAACCCACCACCAGCCCTGCTGATCAGTGTTCCTTACTTTTATTTGGTTACAGTAGGTTACAGTACATACATGACTTTTGACCTTCTGAAATCTAATCTACGAAAGGCACAAGCCATGCTGTAGTAGCAGCGTAAGCACAAAGACAAGACTCGGCCACCGGAATTGCCTTGCCCCATCCGAAGTCCTGGGGCTTTCCTTTGACAAGGGGGCATGTCGCTCAGATGTCTTCTCATTTGCGACGAATCAAGCAGGTTGTCGTTGCAATCGAGCATGGATCAGTTATTTCAAGGGCAACAGCTGCGTTGGTCGAATCTCCTGAAATAAACATCCCAAGAGGCAAAAAGCTCCTCTTTCACTCTCACTTTACCTCTATTTTGTTTCTTCACCTGCTCACGACTTCATGATTGTTTGATTCCATTTTTCATTCCTTTCTCTCTTCCCTCTGCTGGATGTTGGAGGTCCTCTTTGTCACTGTGCCTTTGATTATTTACGGGGTTCTGGACAATAACAACAAACCGAGCAAACGTCTGGGCATGACTACGACAACCACGAGGAGAACTTCTTGGGCATCACTGAACCACGAAAAAGTCTCCGTGCCTGTCTGGAATCCTCAAGACTCGGTATGCTCCATCGCAATGGCTACTCGACGCAGATCATCAACAGTCAATCGCGCCTCGATCGAGGAGATACTGAAATCAGGGGACAATACCCAACCTGCCGCCCCTCCAAGCCCACACTTTACTACATCTCCTAAGAGGATGTCCACGGCTTCGACGACCTCCACAACCTCTGGCGCGATGGAACCTCCTCAATCTACACGGCCATTGTCATTCACTCCACGAACGAGACCAAACCGACTCTCGCTGCAATTTCCAGTCTCTACCAGCACAACCACAGAGTCGGCGAGACCGACTCCCACATCATCAAATGCACCCTCAGTTCCCGCAACACCCAATGTGGCTGCCATGCCTTCACCAAACGACCCCACTGCTTTCCTCGAGGCACTTGCTGGGCAGGAGCGGAAAGTACTCGAATTGAAGGAAGAGCTTGAGAAAGCAGAGAAAGATTTGGAAATATTGAAGAAGAAATGGGCGTATCATGAAGCAACGAAGAAACGTCAGGAGGTCAGGCATGTCGAACAGCTGCAACCGTTGCAGACGGTCGCGACTGGCGGTGATAGTAAACCGGAAGAAAAGACACTGCGGCGTAGTATTGAACAAGACAGAAGGAGGTCTATGCTAGCCAACATCCAGGTGGAATCTCGCCGGAGGGTCTTTTCTGGCAGCCATACACGAACACTCTCCCTCCTATCTCCAGAGCGATCGACACACGGCCAGGCCCAGCCATTTCCACCAGTACGAGAGTCCTCGACCGATAGCCGGAACTCTGAGCATAGTCTACCGAGAAGCACGACTATGCCAGACCCCAGCCAAGGCATCAGTAGAATATCGTTACAGCGTGGAAATAGGCATTCGTTCCAGGGGCCATCAACGGATGGAGTTAAACAGATCGCACAAGATGTCAAAGCAGGGCTATGGACTTTTTTAGAAGACTTGCGGCAGGCTACGGTTGGAGACGAGGCTGTCAATGGCACTTCGCATCACTCCACCGATGGCTCTTCTCTTCACGGTCATAATCACAATCAGCGAGGCAGCAAAGGAAGCCTGCTGACTAGTGGGAGAGGTCGTAATACTCAGTCAAAATCGCCAGTTAGAACCTGGGACAATGTTGTTGGAGCAAGTCCAGAGCATGGACACGATTTGCTAGGGCACGATTGGCCTGAAAAGTCTGCAGAGGGACAAGCCAAGAAGCCTTCACTGAAAAAGAAAAGGAGCAAATCAATGATAGCATTGACAACTCCTTCTGTCATTGATTCCTTGGATGATGATTGGGCAAATTGGGACTCTCCCACCCCAAACTCTCCAAGGTGGAGCGGAAGCACGCTTCAAGACCCCCTTACGCCTTCAAACCATAGTACCATGAAGTAAGCTCCCATCAATATTCATTCTTCTGACCATGACTAATTGAAGTCCTTTAGATCTATTGAGACTGATACCCCACCAAAGCAAAGCGGAGAGATTCCATGGCCGGATCTTCACAATCTCAAGCAGAACTTGACACCAAGCCATTTACACCGCACCGTTTCAACCATAATGAAAGAGTGGGAAAAGTCACTCACGCCTCCACCCGAAGATCGTCAAGATCCCCTCAACTCAAAAACCGAGTCACGGTCTCAGCCGCAGTCCAACTCTACGGTCTTTTCAAACATTGATGCTTGTTTGATGTAACAATTCCACCACGAGACGATATTGTATCTTTACGCCAGTTCACTGACCGAGGCGCCATTGACTTCCAACTCTAGCGCCTTGGGTAGTGAACTCATGCTGTATGTTTTATATACGGATGATGGATACGATATGCCTGACTACACATGTTTTTGATCTTGAGTTTGCATTGCTTTGATTGCGCAGCGTAATGAAGGACCGAAACCTCTCACGATGAATAATGAAAAAGTAAAGAATGAATGTGTTGGATCTGTTTGTTTTTTGGAACACTTATATCTTATTCTTATTGTTTATTCTTAGAGAGATATACTGCGCACATTTAGAATGGGGAGGAGCTTTGTTTTAGAGATCAAAATAATGAATAACATTTGGAATTTTTGATAGATCGATTTTATTCGGAAGAAACACATAACTCCTTGAACTCCTCTAAGTATGTTTACTTATGCAGTACTTTTCTCTACGCTCGACGGCTTTTCAGAGCCATCTACCATGATACATGCTTAATCAAGACCTAGCCATTCCGTCTCCTCGCCGTCTTCTTCCATTTCAACGACTTCCCCGTTCCCAATCAACTTTACTTGGCCATCCTGCTGCCCGTTCTCCTTCGTGGCTACGGGCTGGCTAAGCAAATAGTCAATCATATAAACATTATCTTCTGCCAACCTTCTCAACTCATCCCTAATTCTGGCAACAGCACGCCCCACAACACGTAACTCAGCATCAACCATACCCCTGTTATCGGCAACCCACTGCCCATGTTCTCTCAAAACTGCTTGTATCCACAGCAAGCAGAACTCTAAATGAGGTGATTCTTCTGTTTGTAGAGCTACGAAGCGAAGGAGGCGGGGGATGTAGACTATAGGGAGTTGAGATACGGTGAGCGTTATGGAGCCGGGTGGGATGCCTTCGTAGACGCGGCGAAGGAGAGGAGCTTCGTTGAGGCGGAAAGCCATGATGAGGGCTTTGAGGTAGTCCTTGTCTTTTTCGAGGACATGGAGAGTAGACGATGGGGTGATGGTTAGGTCGAGATCAATGGGATCGAAGAGGGGTGTTGTATCGAGACTGTATATTAAGAGGCCTTCAGTGGAGGCAGCGCAGAACGAGCGACCCGTGGGCGCGAAAGAAACGCCGGTCACACGTACGTCTGGCATTTTCTTTCGTGTTGCTGTATCTCCGCCTCGAGTCGAGCCTGGAAGTGTTCTATCGATGCGGTCCTCGAGGTCAGATGCTTCACCTTGCTCATCGATGAGGCCTGCTGGCCCAGCTTCGGTCATATATTTGCTGTTGAGGAATTCTTGAGTTCCAGAAAGAGACAGGTTAATGCTAACGGTGTAGCGTTTAAGAAGGACTAGTGAAGTGACGGAATAGAGACATATGTACTTGCTGTTTCCGCCCGCAAGAACACAGCTTCCATCGGAGCTGTATCTGATGGTGCTGAAGCTCTTATTTCCTGCGGCATTAGCAGCAGTTCGACGGTCAGTGATTTTGCGACCTCCTGACACATCTCGCCGGCCATCAACTCCTGACTGCTGCTCTGCTTCCGAAACTGACCAGAAAGTAAGCTGGCCATCTAGTGTTGAAACTGCAAGTTGCAATGAGTCTGGGCGAAAGGCAACATCGAGAACATCTGCTTGGAGTTGAAGTGGCTCGCTGGTCTGTGTTCGATTGAATATTGACCAAATACGGACTGTATGGTCCCAACTTCCACTGACTACAACTCCGCCATCTGGAGCGAATGCGAGTGATGAAATTGGTCCCTCATGGCCCGCAAGTCGATCGAGTAATTGACCGGTTTGGACTGACCAGATGTGGATTTCAAAGGAATCAAGAGAGCCTGCGCAAACAACTTCGCCACTAGGATCTACCGCCAGAGATGAGAAAGAAAGACGAGTAGGTGCTGTGAACGTGCGAAAGTTTCGATATCTGATTAGATCCCAGGCTCTAATAGAACCGTCCAAACTCGACGTAAAAAGGACATTTCCCTTTTTGGCAAACTCGCAGGCTGTAACTCCACTGGTGTGTTCGGTGAACGTGACAATACAAAAACCTGAATTAACATCCCATACTTTAATTTTGCCATCGTCTGCCGTTGTAATGATCCGCTGTCCGTCTGGAGAATATACTAAGGAATTCATAGAATCGAAATGACCCTGCTGCTTCAAGATATACGACTCCGATTGCCACTCCCAGACAAGAAGCTGACCAAGCTTCGAAGCTCCAAAAGCTAGCCATTCGCCAGTCTTGTTGATCGTGACAAAATCGATATCATTCTGCGATATGCTCAGGGTATGTATCATGTTAAAATCGGGCATTTCGTATAATCCAAAGACACCATTCGAGAAACCTGCCACAAGTAGGTTTGATTGGGCATGGTATGCCACGCACTTTACCTTGGCATTGTTTTGTAAAAAGTAATGTCGTTCGGTGATTCTCCACCGCATATGAGTATCATCCTCGACATCTTCCATTTCTTCGTCTTCCTTTGGTTCTGGCGCATTGGGGTTCCGTATATATTGCCATTGAAAAACGGCTCCATCTTTACTTACGGTGTAAATTGTTTCTTGGTCCTTTGAGAACCAAGCACCAAGCACTCCTTCCCTGTGTCCTGCCATGGTCGTTGGTTCGAAACCATCCTCCGGATCTAAGCTCCATATTCGTGCAGTCAAGTCCTTCGCTGCACTTAGAAAGAAACGAGAATCGCTGGACCATTCTAGACTCTGGACAGTATCATAATGTCCTGCGTATACCCTATGTCTTATGAATGGTGCAAATTCAAGCTCGCCGTCTGTGTTCTGGTCCGGCGTTGATGGCGTATGCCATACTTCGATGTGACGACCAACTCCTACTGCGAAATGCCGCCCCGAAGGTGAAAAGGCTAGAGCGGAGACAGGCGATTTGAATGAGAAATGATGTAAGGCGATTCTTCTTGGTACATTCGTCAAAATTGCTCGTCCATCCTCGTCAATTGAGAGTAGAAGATTACCCCGCGGCGTCAGTCCTAATCTTGCTATGTTTTTCCGATGCGCAAAAGGAAGAGTATGCGACTTGTTACTGTAGTATTGTCAGAGAGAAACCATTCAACAATTCCATAGAAGTCATACTTGACCAGGTCGAAAACCGTTACACGGTTCCCTACCGGTGAAAAAAGACAAGATCCATCCGGACTGAACAGCAGGTTTCCCTGACTATAAACAGTCCCTAGAAGGTTGGAGAACTGAAGATTGATTGATTAGCGTATACTCGTCTGGGAGGTTGAATTGTGGTATACCTTAAACTCCGTCTTCATTATTATCGTTGTATTGGCATCTTTGTTCGGCTTCAAAGCTCAACTTTTTGTCGCAGCCGCGTCGATATTTTTTGACAGCCGACAGCCTTCAGCCACCAGGCGAAACAGAAATTCCCGCCGGCAGCAGATCCCTGCTAGCTTCATATCCAATGTCGGGGTCTGCAAGCGACTCAGGGGAATTTCGAACCTCCTGAAGGAGAGCACGAGCGGTGGAAACTTCAATCAACGGCTTTGCATACAAGTTCACCTCACTTTTTGCACTTTATCAGCACGATACCCAGAACCCCTTCAATACACACACGACAGAAGTGAACCTTCTGCAGATATCTTCGCAAATGGCTCCACCTACCTCAGAGAGCGCATCCCCCATTGGGATTGCGAATTTGCCAAACCAACGTCACAAGATTGTCGCAAAGCGAGGAGCAGCTTTCACAATCATGGTAGGCTATATTGAATGAGGATTAACATATGATGGAGTTGCTAACACATAAAAAGGTTGCTGGTGAATCAGGACTTGGAAAGACCACCTTTATCAACACTCTCTTTTCCACCACAATCAAGAACTACGCCGACCACAAGCGCCGACACGCCAAGCAGGTTGACAAGACTGTCGAGATCGAGATCACAAAGGCTGAGTTGGAGGAGAAATTCTTCAAGGGTAGGATACAACATGTCGAACAATGATGGAATTGAGGCTGATAATATCATAGTCCGTTTGACTGTTATTGACACCCCTGGCTTTGGAGACTATGTCAACAACCGCGATTCTTGGATGCCAATCATCGAATTCTTGGACGATCAGCATGAATCTTATATGTTGCAAGAGCAACAACCCCGCCGTGTTGACAAAATTGATCTCCGTGTCCACGCATGCTTGTACTTCATCAGACCCACTGGGCACACCCTGAAGCCGCTGGATATCGAGGTCATGAAGAGACTCAGCTCAAGAGTCAATTTGATCCCAGTTGTTGCAAAGGCGGATACCCTCAGCCCTGTCGACCTAGCACGATACAAGCAAAGAGTACGATAAAACATCTTTTTTTCTGGTGAGCAACGTTTACTGACAATGCTACAGATTCGCGCTGTCATCGAGGCCCAAGGCATCAAGATCTATACACCCCCTGTCGAAGAGGACGATGAGGCTGCCGCTCAGCACGCAAAGAGCTTGATGGCGGCTATGCCATTTGCCGTCATCGGTTCCGAGAAGGATGTCAAGACTGGTGATGGACGCATCGTCAAGGGCCGACAATACTCATGGGGAGTTGCAGAAGTTGAAAATGAGGACCACTGCGATTTCAAGAAGCTGAGATCCATTCTCATTCGGACACACATGCTCGATCTCATCCACACAACTGAGGAAGCTCATTACGAGGCATACCGTGCCCAGCAAATGGAAACTAGAAAGTTTGGTGAGGCTAGACCAAGAAAGCTGGACAACCCTAAGTTTAAGGAGGAAGAAGAGAGCTTGAGAAAGCGATTCACCGAGCAGGTCAAGATTGAGGAGCACAGATTCAGGCAGTGGGAGCAGAAGCTCATCAGCGAGCGTGACCGTTTGAACAAGGATTTGGAGAGCACACACGCAGCCATCAAGTCTCTGGAGCAAGAGCTTGAGACCATGCAAGGCAGTGCTGTTCGCAGCCACGGCCGTCGTTAGGTTGGATTCGTGTGTCATACTTTTCTCACCACACGGGCACAAAATGGGTGGAGGTGCTTCACGGTTGCAAGCGGGTCATTGACAACGCCTTTTCTCTCTTCTGTTGCAGCTTTTAGTCCACGAGACTGTTTAATTATAGGCTGGCTTCACGGAGCTTTTATTTTCTACTACCTTTAGCCACGATGTAATTCATGTTTCTCTATGATACCAATTCTTCTTCAATATTGTGCTAGTGCGATATGAATATGCGAATAGATAACCTCTTATATTTTAATGCTCTAGACAGCATCCATGCTTGCCCGTGTCGTAAGTTGCTCGTTCTTGTTTCCTAACTTTGAGATCTGCAAGAATGCATCAACGCCATAACCTTCTAGACTATGCAACTCCAAACTTCCAGCCCAATACTCGGCGTACACACGACTTAGCGGGAGTCCCATTCCCAGACGTAAATTAGGCGGCCTACTTGATAATGAAGATAATGAGGAATCACCATGGGTATGATTTGGTGTCTGTAACTGTTCTTGGGGGACCTGGACTTCTTGTAATGTAGCAGCCATTTTTGGGACCTGGTGGAGATTCTCGAGGCGCTGATTACTTCGAGGTCCTTTACTGAATGCCCATAAGTAGGGTAAAATGTCTCTTGGTATACCGCCACCTTGGTCAGAGACTCGAATGATGACATGCTGCGGCGCTTCGCAGACCGTGATCTCAATTGGTGGAGGTTTCTTGTCCGTTTGACCTTTCTTCGTGGTTTTCTCTACGACAGCTTGGATCGAGTTCCGAAGAAGTTCTCCGATGATATATTCGAGGTGGCTGAGAATGTAGGGGAATGTTGCGTCGAGGTGGCCTTCGAGCTTTATTTCTGGGAGGATTACACCTTCGCCGTATGCTGCTTGGGCGAGGGCTTGTACCTCTTTGCCACAGCGAGATACAACTTCTTTAGCGTTGCATTTTAGGAAGACTTCTCCCACGAATTCGGATTCGATGGGTTTAGCATCGGGGAAGTGCCAGGGTGAGTTAAATGTTTCTGTTAGGGCAAGGTGTTGCTCTGCTATGACGCGGCGAGATATACGCTGCAATTGAATAGTTAGCTTTGTGATTTTGAATTGTTAGTTTGGTACGTACAGAACGGAGGATAGTGTTCATGAATTTATCCATGTCTTCTGGCTTCATGAGATCTTTACACTCCAATACACCCATTGCCAACTTCGGTATGACAGTCAGATGCTCCTTCAGCGTTTGGGCAATGCTTTTGCATAGCTCTTCATTGTCCTCCAAAGTTTTGACCTCTCGTACTCTACGGAGACTCTCAAATGCCTTGTAGTATAGTTCGTAGACCTGGCTAATATGTGGATTTGTGACAACGACATAGGGCAATGTCTGCATGTCGCGGATCCGATGTGCAAGCCTCGTAGGTAGTTCTGTCCGCACATAGTTGGCAGAGCTTATGAGACGTGCTTCGGTGAGTGATCGGCCGAATACCATTAGCTGTCTTAGAGAAATGGGACGAGCCTCCTTTGCTACCCATCTACATACGCAATGGTCAGTATATTATTCACTGCCATGGAGGGCAGTGGACTTACTCGTCGAGCACCGAAGCAGGTCTCCATGGCGGCGCATTGTGAAGTGGTCGCGTGTGTGACTGGAGCTCCCAAATGTGAGTAGGAGAGCTGGCTGCTCTCGTCAACCGTGAGGTCTTTGCGCCATTCTGCGAGCAGGATCGCAGCATGCCGGCGATTCCATAAATTTCAAAAGCTAACTTAGAACTTTACGTGGTCTTGCCTTGGTTGAGTGAGCTTGGGTGGGAGTAGTTTCAGGAATATTCAGGTCGTGGATGAGTTGAAGTCTAGGCGGGGAAGAAGAGCTCGTTGGACATGCGTGACACCATTCACCGGTCATTCGACATCGAAACGTGGGGCGCTGAAAACTTGATTACTTTTGATACAGATATCTAAGGATAGCACAACATGCACATTCATGTCCTACGGCACCGTTTACAATGACTCACAGATTCCGAGGGGTGAGTTCTATGGTGTTGAAGCTGCCAATGGCTCGGTACAGGACGAAAGAGGTACTGTACCTTACGGAAAGCAAAGTCCAGAACATCCATCGAGCCTCAAGGATCCAAGGACCAATCTCTTCAGCCCAACAAGCAAATCCATGTACAAACATAACGACACCGACTGCTATTGGTAGATTCTTATGTCTTGCACTGCTTTCCAGTTTACATCCCCTTCTCGTACTAGAACAATGTTGTCTAGGTTGAAAACAGTCGACTGATTTGAGACTCGTAGTACCGGCACCTCTTCGGGGGTAGGATTCATTCTTCAAGCTTCACCTTTATTTGTTTCTATTGAGGTCTTGTAGGAATAAGAAAGTAGGGCCTTGCAATTGGATAAAAGGATCAAGCATTGTTTCAATAAGATCCTGTTTACTTTCCCATTGTCTTCGTACAGGGATTCACTGTAGGGGCCCGTTTTGTAATTTGTGGCTTAATCTCGAATAATGCCATGCCAACATCCGAGCGAGAGCTTCGACTTTAATCGAATCTCGACGAAAACATCCATCCACCAGCTTCATCAAGCATCCAATTTTCATCAGTCTACACAATCTTTCTCCAAGTAGATATTTCTCAATTACAGTCATCATGAGCGCTGAAGAATCCAAAACCACTGTTGAGGCTATCCCTACCGCAGCACCAACCACAGCTGTTGAGGAGACCAAGCCCGGACCTATACCCGCTGAACCAACTCCAGCCATTGTTGAGGAATCTAAAGCTGCGCCTGCCTTAGAACCAAAGGAACCCATAGTCCCCGTACCTGAGAAGGATGAGAAGCCCACAGCCGCAACAGAAGTTAAGAAAGAAGAGCCAGCACCAGCACCAGCTGTAGAAGTCCCAAAGAAGGATAATGAGCCAGCAGTTCCCGTTCCAGAGAAAGATGTCAAGCCTGCTGCTGAGACACCAGCAGCACCAGCAACACCACTTTCAAAACTCTTCGCTGAACTCCCCGCCATCATTAAGGAGGCAGATTACAAGGAGATGTGGGAAATTCAGCTTGCTGACGAGTCACATGTTCCAACCTCAATTGTCCTTGAGAAGTTCCTGAGAGCTAACAACAAGGATGTTGCCAAGTCGAAGACCCAATTGAAGGAAGCTCTTATCTGGAGAAAGAAGATGCAGCCACTTGAACTTTTGGCAAACACCGAGTTCGACAAGACCAAATTTGGAGATCTTGGTTATGTTACTACACATACCGCCAAGGAGGGAAAGGAGATTATCACATGGAATATTTACGGTACCGTGAAGGATAACAAGGCGACTTTTGGGAACACTGAGGAGTAAGACTACACAACAACCCATTATCAAACAGACTTGTGTGCTTACGAACTTCCTAGATTTATTAAATGGCGTTGTGCCTTGATGGAGCTTTCAGTCAAGGAACTCGGTCTTGCAACAGCAACCGCAAAAATCCCAGAGGATGGGCCAGATCCTTACCGTAAGAACTAGCCTTGCTCTCTAAATAATTCTTGTTCTAACTATTTGTTTAGGCATGATTCAAGTGCACGACTACAATAATGTCAGCTGTAAGTATAATATTATGTTTCAGATCTTCGCTGCGGCGCGTTATCTGCATTTTCTCAGGATTCCTTCCTTTGCTACTAGCTTATACAACTCGAATACTTATTGAAGAATCAATTACTAACTCCAAGCTCATCTTTAGTCCTCCGTATGGACCCCAATGTCAAGGCCGCCTCGAAAGAGATCATCCAGACATTCAGCGTGGCCTATCCTGAGCTTTTGAAGGAGAAATTCTTTGTTAATGTGCCACTCCTTATGGGCTGGGTCTTCTCGGCCATGAAGCTTTTCCTGTCCGCCGAGACGATCAAGAAGTTCCACCCCCTTAGTAACGGAAAAAGCCTGGCAGGTGAGGTTCCTGGTTTTGGAGAGCAATTGCCAGAGGCCTATGGAGGAAAAGGGCCAGCTGTGACCACCGGTCTTACTGTTAAGTATGCCCCTATTCCAGAGGTGAAAGAAGAGGTCAAACTAGAGACAAAGGAGGAAGCTAAGAAGGAAGAGGCAAAGGGAGAAGTCGAGAAGGAAGAGGTAAAGGAGGATGTCAAGAAGGAAGAAGCAAAAGAGGATGTCAAGAAGGAAGAGCCAAAGGAGGATGTCAAGAAGGACGAGGCAAAGGAGGATGTCAAGAAGGACGAGGCAAAGGACGAGGTAAAGTAAGGGTGTGAGAAGTCGGAGGGGATGCAAGAAGTTGTAATTTTTGCACACTATCGCCTTCAAGGCTGATGATGTCTTTTGTCATTAGCGTATACCCCAGATTGATCCATGGAATTTGTTCTTTTACAAAACAGCCAAAGCCGCTGCACCACACGAAACCGCACTCGCTACCTATTTTGAGCTCCTTGCCGACCTACAGTTAGGTACTTGAGAAGTATGGGCGCACAACAATAACTCATGATTCAAACCGATCCAAACCTGCACCAAAAATGGCATTGAGAAAGCGACTACTCCTGAAACTGGCTTGTTTTCACAATGGTCATTATCACGTGTCGAGATTTGAGTTTCGCTCCTCAGGTTGAGGCTTCAGCCTTGCCTCCCGCGCCGTCTCATACGAGATACCCATCCAAACTTGGACTGAATGAGGTTTGTGAATATGATGAATTGTCAATTCTTCGCCTCTGACTCACATAAATAGTGTAGGTATGGATATGCCGGCGTGTCATTCACTCCTAAAATCCACCATTTCTTTGCCAAATCCCTATCATCTACCTGAAGTTCACAAAGAGCATGCATTACGAACAAGGAACATTGCGCCTACTGTATCCGTCGTCATTGGACGTCCCGCCACTACTTAGCGACAAGCTCAAGCGCAGCCCTCAAGGAAGAAAGCACGAGTTGGACATCCTCACAAACAGCCCCTCGAAGCTACTTCCCTTCTTGATATTTCTGCATTCAGGTTGTGTATTTCTGGGCCGGCGTACTTGGATCTGCGATCATGAATCCTGTAAGTTTTCTTTCCACAGCCCCCCGTACCTATGGATGTCATCGAGTTTGTACCCATCTGTATCAAAACAGATGTGGACGTCGATTTGACATATGACGACTTCACTTATGGCGCTGACAATGTTCCGGTCTGGAAGAACTTCGATGGCATACACTCCCCCAACGGTATGGATCTCCACTCGCCGAACGACATGCTCCTCGATTCGGACGAGTTTGTAACAGAAATACCTGAGGATGAAAAGGACGATGTTGCTATTATCGATCCGGACCAGCTTAGCAATGGGGCTGAGGCTCTACCCAAACGCCCAAGGGCAGATGACTGTATATTCACTCCAGGCGCCCTAATATCATGAGCGCACTAGGCTGACTTGCTGGTAGATGAGGCGATGAAGGCAGAGGTTTTACCCCCTCTACAGGAGCAACCACGAATTCTCGCAGACGCTGTAAATACTTGGAACATAGAAGATTGGCATCGATTACCAAAAAAACACCATGGTCCCGTATTCGAAGCTGGAGGATATCCTTGGTAAATATTCAACTTGGAGTACGGTAGGCTGTCCCTGTGCTAACAGTTGTAGGCGCATTCTCATGTTTCCCTATGGAAATAACGTTGAATTCTGTTCCTTCTATCTCGAACAAGGCTTTCCGGATTCTAAGCCGCCAGACGATTACACATGCTGCGCACAGTTTGCGCTCGTCATGTGGAATCCGAATGATCCGACAATATGGACGACGCACCATGCGCATCATCGGTTCACGAAGGAGGAGGGCGACTGGGGATTTACACGGTATTTGGAAATGCGCAAGTTGTTCAATGTGACTTGGCCAGGCTCTAACAGACCGATGGTTGAGAATGACTGCGTGAACATGACAGCGTATGTTCGGGTTGTCGAGGACGAGACTGGAGTCTTATGGCACGGCTTCACAAATTATGATTCCAAAAAAGCTACTGGATTTGTTGGTTTGAAGAATCAAGGCGCCACATGTTACCTCAATTCTCTAATCCAGACATTATATTTTACCAATGCGTTCCGTAAAGTAGGTTGTAACACTATCTATACTACGACTTTAGCTAATTTGCCTCCAGGCTGTGTATCAAATACCCACCCAAGATGAGCAGGACCTCGCAAATAGCGCATATACCCTCCAACGTCTTTTTTACCAACTTCAGATGTCCTCAACCGCTGTAGGCACAAACGAGCTTACGAAGTCTTTCGGCTGGGATGCAAGGGCTATTTTTGAGCAGCAAGACGTCCAAGAACTTTCACGCAAACTTATGGAGCGTATGGAGGAAAAAATGAAAGGCACGGAAGCTGAGAACGCCTTATCGAAGCTTTTCTGTGGAAAGGTTCGGACGTATATATCTTGTATCAACGTCACCTACGAATCTCGCCGAGTGGAGGATTTCTGGGACCTCCAATTGAACGTCGCCGGAAACAAAAATCTCGAAGATAGTTTCAAGGAATATATCGAAGTAGAGACAATGGATGGCGAGAATCGGTATTATGCAGGCGAAGAATTCAAATTGCAAGACGCGAATAAAGGAGTCATCTTCGAGAGTTTACCCGAGGTCCTCCACCTCCAACTGAAGCGCTTCCAGTTCGATTTTGACTCGGAGAGTATGAAAAAAGTTAACGACCGCTTCGAGTTCCCAGAGACTTTTGATGCTGCACCATTCTTGGCGGACGATGCGGACAAGTCGGAATCTTGGGTCTACCAACTTCATGGTGTTTTAGTCCATAGTGGAGATTTGAATGCTGGTCATTACTATGCATTCATCAAGCCAAATAAAGATGGATGGTTCTATAAATATGACGATGATAGAGTCACAAAAGCCACTTTACGAGAGGTGCTTGAAGAGAACTTTGGTGGAGAATACCTGCCACCAAATGGCCAAATAGCACCACAAAGAACCACACCTATTCTACGACAGAATAGCGCATACATGCTAGTATATATTCGCCAGTCAAGAGTTGATAACGTTCTTCAACCAGTAACAAAAGAAGACACACCTGGGCATCTTCGTAGGTGGTTTTCTAAAATTGGCAAGGGGAATTGCTAACCATTTGTAGAAAAGAAATTAGACGAAGAAGCTGCAATTAGGGAAGCACGTAGGAAGGAACGAGAAGAGGCACCTCTCTACCTAAACGTGCGAGTGATCACAGAAGATACCTTTAAGTTGTATGGCGGGACTGATCTCACAGCCTTTGAGCACCAACATGAGACAGATCCAGCCGCCGCCAGATCTTATCGCCTTCTGAGAAAGTCTACCGTTGCTGATTTAGCAGTTACTGTTGCAAAAGATATCGGTAAAGACCCGAAGCGACTACGCTTTTGGTGTATGGTCAATCGACAGAATAAAACGATACGGCCCGATTCACCAATTGGAAATCCCAACATCACAATTGAAGAGGCATACCAACAGCTATCGGGTAGCAAAGAGCCTCACCTCCGTCTATGGGCTGAGAGCACAGAAGAAGTTGGCCCGGACGGTGAAGCTATTTGGCCATCGCACCAGCCTGACCAGAATGGAACACTCCCAAAGACCGATCTGATTGTGCTCTTTTTGAAAGAGTTTGATATGGAGAATCAAGTTTTGAGGGGCATTGGTCATATCTACATCAGCCGAGACAAAAAGGTCGAAGATCTTGTGCCTGCAATCAATAAAAAGATGGGCTGGGAGAAAGTGCGACTTAAGTTATGGGAGGTGAGTTTTTGCTAGAAAGATTTCTGTCGTATTGCTCACATTTTTCAGGAAATCAAGCCGCAAATGGTTGACCCGATGAAGGCCAAAGCAACACTGAAGGCCGCCGAACTTCAAGATGGCGATATTATATGCTTCCAAAGAGACAACACAGACACGAGAAGTAGCATTGAGACTAAAAGTTCAACTACTGAATCGGATCAATCAATGTCAATATCTCACATCACAAACCTAGTGGCTCGTGCTGACCTCGGTAGCGTTCCGAAAATTTCTGTCGTCGACCGATTTGATGATGCAATGAAGTACTACGAGTTCTTGATCTACAAAAGAGTAGTGCACTTTGCACCCCATCCTACCCGTGGACTCGTGCCAGATGGAGGATGGGAACGCTTTTCACTCACTTTGAGCACGAAATGGAGTTACGATCAAGTTACGATAAAACTGGGGGAGAAGTTAGGTGTCGATTCGACTCATATCCGGTTGTGGACGTGGAACAGTACAACAAACAACCCCAAGAGTACTGTGAAACGACAACAACAGCAAACTCTTGCTAGCATGCTTAACCCTGGATATAGTACTTTTAGCAACAATAACCAAAGAGCTGACAGTTTCTTTTTTGAAGTCTTGGATATGAGTCTTTCTGAACTAGACACCAAGAAATCTCTGAAGGTCACTTGGTTAAGTGAAGGTGTCTCGAAGGAGGTTAGTGTTTCATGCTATATTTATTCGAGCTGAACTAATGCACCTTTAGGAGATCCTTGACATTCTTGTTCCAAAGAATGGGGTTGTGGAAGATATCATTACTGGTATTCTCAAAAAGACCCAAATCGACGACGAGATCAAAGGAGGCCCAATTCGCGTTTATGAGGTCCACAGTAGCAAGATTAACAGGGAACTAGCTCGCGAAGCCAGCGTGACCAACATCACCGAATACACTACTCTTGTTGCTGAGCGAGTGCCAGAAGAGGAGATTGCGGAGCCCCAACATTCCATTCAAGTATACCATTTCCATGGCGAGCCTAACAAAGCATACGGAACGCCGTTCAAGTTCCTGCTCAAAGAGGTGAGTAACTGATCACATTTCCGGTTCTCCTTGTCTAACAGATACACGTAGCTCGAAACCTTTGCCGAAACTAAGAAGCGCTTAGAAAAGAGGACAGGAATAAAGGGCAAGAACTTTGAAAAGATAAAATTTGCAGTTGTTAAGAGAAGTGCATATTCGAAGCCAATATACCTTGGTGATGGTAGGTTCCCCTCGTATGCACTAAATAGCCTCAACTGACATAGAACAGATGATGTGCTCTGGGATTTAGCCCCGAACGAAGACGACATGCTTGGATTAGACCACGTGGATAGGACACGGTCCAGAGGAAATGGTGCTGGTGACTTGACCTTGAAGTAGACTTTGGCATGGCATATTTTTGATCGCGGGCCTGCTTTGCTGGGCGCTCCGGTTTGTGGGGGGCAAAATTACTATTGTTTTATGGGAGCTTGACCTAAGGCATTGGGAAGGTAGACGTCTCCGATTGCATAATAGCGAAACAGCTGCTAAGCTGGTATTGTATGATCTTATCTGGTGGTACAATATTGGGGACGTGTTTTTTAGGCCTCGAGTAGCACAGGAAAGAAACAATGAGTGCAAGCATTTCTTGGCTCATTGCTTGATTCCGTGCGTAAGCTTAGGATTATGAGAACAAAAATGCCCTTTCGACTATTGGGAATTAGCATAGAATGAGGCAACAGAATACACTAGATACCGATATGTGACCAGGTTTAAGCAAACTGTTGTGTAGATTTGATGATTTAACATCTATATGATAAGGCAGATTTTATATAATTGCATCTACTGTAATATTTCTGTACTGTATTCGTCAGTTCTCTTAATCAACCAAAAATTCATTATTGCAACTGCGAGATAGGGGAGCTACTCTACGGGCGAGCCCTCTCGGCTAAAGTTCGCGCCGGTTCGCGACTGCCAGATTTCCAAAGACTCGACCTCACTAACTCTCACACGACCTTCGACTACTACACCACAATGAAGTTCTCACTCCTATCCTGCAGCCTTTTGGCCTCCATTGGGCCTCTCGTATCTGCAACAGCTCTAACTTACAAGCTGACCGCCAACGAGAAGGCATGCTTCTACTCTAATGTTGAGAACAAGGCCGCGAAAGTTGCTTTCTACTTCGCTGTACGTGTCTTTCTGGAGCTGCTGTATCCGTAGCATCTCAGTCTGTTCAATTACTGATCTGCGATCCACAGGTGCAAGCTGGAGGCTCTTTCGATGTTGATTTCGAGGTTGTGGGGCCTGGGGATAGGATCATCATGGATGGCGAGAAGGAGCGACAGGGCGATTTCGTCTTTACAGCTACAGAAACGGGCGAATACCGATTCTGCTTCAACAACCAGATGAGCACATTCGCGGAGAAATTCGTTGACTTCGAGATCGCAGTAAGGTCCACTGCGAAACCAAAAATCCCCTGTCTAGGTGTATGCAGCTTGCTAATGGGTTTTCTACACTCAGGTCGAGAATGAGGCGCGTGCCTCGATACCATCCAAGCAGGGCACTTCTCCTGAACAAACCTCGGCACTGGAGGAATCGATATTCAAGCTCTCCGGCCAACTTTCAACCATCACAAGAAACCAAAAGTACTTCCGCACAAGAGAAAACCGTAATTTTAGCACTGTTAGAAGCACAGAGAGGCGGATTTTCAACTTCAGTGTAATCGAGAGCTTGATGATGGTGTGCATGGCAGGATTGCAGGTCTTTATTGTCCGATTCTTCTTCCAGGTAAGCTCCGATATTTTCTCACTTCAGGCATGGAAAAGTCTGATGTCGGGATCTCAGGGCGCTAGAAAGGGTTACGTGTGAATGGATATTGGTGGGATGGCGGTGTTTGATATTATATGGAATATGGCGTGGCATCTGGGAGTTCACGTTTGACTCTGTATTATAATGTAACGTCTGATGGCTAAGGAAAATGGACATCCATGCGAGATTCGTCGAGTCCATGATCAAGGTGTCAAATTGCTCTGTATAAATGCATAAGATAAGTATCAACCTAGCTAAGTTCTATACAAGTACAAAAGTATACTTTGTTCTATGAATTTGTCTCTGGCTTGCCTTGCTAGGTAGGCTGCACTAGACTAGCCGAATTTAGGTTAAGCGCGTTTCCGTCGCGATATCGATTTTGACGCAACAAGACGTCGTGACCTTGAAATAATTCGTACAGCGCCTCTAACATCACACAATCGCCATGAGTCTTGCCGCCTCTTTAACACGGGCACTGCCAAAACCGAAATATACTGGCGAAGAAGAGGAGCTGCCATCGCATGCACAGCAAAGAGGTCCTCGAATCATTGGCGCAGGTGCTTTGGCAGACTCCCAGGTCGTATTGAAGGTCACTCACGCTCTCAAGTTGCAGACTTCGACTCTTGCTAACGTACATGGACAGAAATCCGGACCTCCACCTTACGGGAATCGAGCAGGATGGCGACCGCGAGGACAAGAGGATTTTGGGGATGGCGGTGCTTTTCCAGAAGTACCAGTAGCGCAGTATCCTTTGGACATGGGCCGTAAATCCGGAGTCTCAAGTACAGCGCTGGCAGTACAGGTTGATTCGGAGGGCAAGGTTAAATACGATGCTATTGCGCGACAAGGCCATAACGACAAGAGGATAGTACACGCCTCATTTAAGGACCTAATTCCCCTTCGGCAGCGTGCAGATGCGGGGGATATTAATTTGGACAGACCGAGTGAGGAGGAAGTGGCAGCTTCAACAGAGAAGACTAAGAACGCTCTGGCTTCCCTTATTAGCGGTGCTGTGGCAGCGCAGAAACCGAAGAACGTTAATGTTGGAGCACGAAAAGATCCCACCTATGTCAGATACACGCCAGCGAATCAGATGGGTGACAACACGAGGAAGAATGATCGTATTATGAAGATTGTGGAGAGACAACAGGATCCTATGGAACCTCCTAAGTTCAAGCACAAGAAGATTCCTCGTGGACCGCCTAGCCCACCTGCACCCGTTATGCATTCTCCGCCTAGAAAGTTGACTGCTGAAGATCAAGAAGCTTGGAAAATTCCCCCACCAGTGTCGAATTGGAAGAATCCCAAGGGTTATACTGTTCCGCTAGATAAAAGACTGGCGGCAGATGGGAGAGGATTGCAGGATGTGACTATCAACGACAAGTTTGCTCAGTTTGCTGAAGCTCTTTTCACAGCAGACCGACATGCACGAGAGGAGGTCAAGCAGAGAGCACTGATGCAGCAGAGGTTGGCAGAGAAGGAGAAGGCCCAAAAGGAAGACCATCTTCGAATGCTGGCACAAAAGGCGCGAGAAGAGAGAGCTGGAGCCGGGGCTGGAAGACGTGGCTCTCGAACATCAAGATCTCGGTCAGGCAGTTACAGTGATTCGGATTCGGACAGATCTGGTAGCGATGATGATGAGGTTCGGGAAAGAGAGAAGATGCGTGCGGAGAAGCGACGGGACGAAGAGCGTAAGCTTCGACAATCACGGATGGGTGCTGAGAGAAGGGTGCAGATGATGGCCCGGGAGCAAAATCGAGATATATCGGAGAAGGTTGCCCTTGGCCTTGCCAAACCTACGCAGTCATCCGAGGGTATGTTTGATTCTCGGCTGTTCAACCGGACGAGCGGTTTCGATTCTGGCTTCAATGAAGATCAAGCATATGACAAACCCTTATTCGCTGCCCAGGACGCCATCCAGAGTATTTACCGACCGAGACAGAGCATGGACGATGGGGATGATGATGAAGCTGCGGGAAGTGAACTTGCCAAGATTCAAAAGAACCAAAGGTTTGGCGAAGCGCTCGGAAAGGGAACTTTTAAGGGTGCCGCAGATGTCGAGGTAAGTCTGATCACCTTCTGACTTTCATAACAACAATGCTAATTTTTGTGGATGAACAGGCGAGGGAAGGCCCTGTACAGTTTGAGAAGGACACTGGGGGTGATGTGTTTAACGTGGACGAGTTCCTTTCAGACGTGGGGAAGTCTTCGAACAAACGTGACTATGGGCTTCAGGAGGACGAGTCAAGAAGCACGAAGCGGGCCAGGGTTGATGGGGATGAGGACTAGAATTCGCATTCAGTTGAAGATTTAAAACGAATATTAAGGCAAGGAGTTAATGGGCGGCTGTATTGATAGGCGCTTTGGCTCTGGAGTCTTTCCCTCGGTCCAGCATAGCATTATGTCATTGATAGTAAAATGATAAGACCTCTGAAAGGAACAGACCGCTAGCTTGGATCCTGACCTCACATTTTACCTTTTCCTCCAGTCTTTTACGAGTTCTCGTGCACTTCATGCTCTCTTTCCCCTTCTCTCCATGAACTTCGGAAATTCGCATCCAGAAGCTCATCTCATCATCTGTTGTCAAATTCAACTGACTGATCTCCGCAAGGAGGAATCTGGTTGAACGTTCGAGCGTTTTGGAAAAAGAAAAAGTCAATTGGCAGCTTTGGCCTTCAGACGAGACAGCGAAAGCAGGCTCTGCTGGCAAGTGCTCATACCGTACCTATCGGACAAAAGTACGGACGTACGTACGGTAGGTCTCAAGAAATCAGCGTCACCCGCCTGCTAGACCCACTCTATTCTGCCACTTGGCTATACTAAATAAGGGAAGGAAATGATGCTGCTATTAAGCTTAATAAGTATATCTTCATTTAATAGGGAGTCTGGGCTCCCTTTCGAAGCCTGACTTTTTCAAGCCTTTGTGGTATAGAATCTATATACTTATTAAAGTGTTCTTCTGCTGAAATCTCATTATCCTATATATTAATAAGAGCATCTTGTAATTACTCTATACTCCATCCCCCATTTGGTCTCCTATTCCGTAGAAGTTGCTTAAGAACTCTCCATACATTCTCAATAGGGTTTAAATCAGGAGAAGAAGGAGGCCAATCAATAGAGAGAATATAGTATTCAACTCTTGCCTTATTACAAAGGCCTTGATTCTTTTTTATATCCTTCTTGCCATGTACTATACTCCCGTCCTCTACACAGAAGAAGCCTAAGCCTCTTCTTTCCTTGAATATCTCCTGAAGTGGGCCTCGAAGGATCTGCTTCTCGTACTTCTATTGTATAAAGCCCTTCCCTTGTCCTTCTGTTGAAATAATATGTAGTTTACTCTTAAAATTATACCCAATTGCAGCCCAACAAGACATAGACCTCCGACCACTATGAAATGTAAATTGTATACAATCAAGTCGTCTCCTTTCACTTCGATTTTGGAGGACCCTTCGGCGTCGGCGAATACTTGTATTTGCTGTCATTTCGTCTGTATATATACCCTTCCTCCAATACTCAATAGGCCTATCCCAATTCGCCCACGAAAAGATCCATCTCTTATGCTTTGTTTCCTTCGAAAGAAAAGGCTTGCTATCAGCTGAGTGGTAATGATAACCACGCTTTGCAAGGGCTGAAATAAGTGTATTATTACAGACGTTAAGGCCATGTATTCGAGCGATCTCTTTTAGAGGTAGGGTTCGGCGGTCGAAATGTCCTGTCATCTACTCAATTATCTCATCTACCTTCTCCTCAGATATAATCGGGGGCCTTCCAGGCCTTGATTTGCCTGTTCTGCGATCGCTCGAAGAGTAGAGCCACTCTCGGGCTGTTGTACGAGGCACCTTAGCCAGATGTACTGCCATCACTTGGGAGTGGCCTTCCTCGAGGAAGCCGAAAAATCGAGACCGACTAGGGGTTTCATGCTCTTTGCGCGAGGTGATTCTCTTTGGGATCGTGCGGACGCGTGCCATTTCGATGATTCAATTCGAGTTTATATTGATTTGATTCTGAATTGTTGAGTTGATTCGAAGTCGTGGGTAGTGGTGTTGAGAGAGAGAATGTACTAGAAGCGGCGGCAAATTAGCTTCACCGCCCGACCAGGGGGGTGACGCTGATTTCTTGAAACCACCCTTCGTACAGCATCAAGTTCCGCCTATCCGTCCACTCACCATTTCAGCCATCATTCTTCCCCAGATTTCTTTTGACGAGGCACCGAAGGCGTGAGGGTTAGTTGCATGTGGAATATTCGGTGATGGGCACGTTGAGATCGCAGAGTCATTCGGATGAAGTGAAAACATTGATGGAACACTTAAACGGTGTGGTGGGTGGAGCGATTGGATACTCTCTATGGATGGTGTTTATGCATGAAAATGTGAGAGAATGAATGGATTGATAAACGTGTGGTTTTCGCGTTTGATGAATAGCGTCGCGAAGTGAATCATGGTTGTTTGTTTCTTGGACGACGACGACGACGACGATGTTTTAAGTGTTTGGCCTGAAAAAAAAAATTATGGGGAGAAATACTGAGCAGTTGAGAGTGGTGTAGGAAAATAAGTAGTTGTGAGCAGTCTCTCGCCTTGCTGTCCTACCTTATGCTCGAGACTGCATTGGTCGCTAACAACCATTCTTAAGTTTGGATTTTAGTCCAAAGCCCTTTCGAAATGTCACAAAAGAAAACCCAAGGGTTCTCTCTCTTTAATTTCATTTTGTGGTGGCAGAGTCACGGAGATTTTGTGCGGCGAAGGCACTGGAGGAGAGCTCAGCCCTCTGAGTGGATCGGAGTCGTCGTCGTTTATGCTGACGCGGACAACTGAGCATCAGTTCAATTGGTGGTCTTGAACGTTTCGTTTTTGAAAAGGGTCTTAAGTTTTGATTTTTCATAATTCGTTTGATGTGACCGTCTGACAGGTACACAAGAGATAATGTCACTTTGTGAAGGTTTTGGCCCTGAGCGTGGCAATGAAGTCCTTCTCATCTCGATTTCGGTCTGAAGTTGAAAGAAGGCTTCCCTGGCTGATGATCAGGAGTCCGTTCCCACAAGTACCGAGCGTGGTTTTCTATTTTTAAAAGGGGGAAAGAAAGGTGTGAAAGGGACTTGAGTCGAAAGGGTAACGCTCTGCACAATTCATACCTTACATACACGAGACGCTTGGATCGTCCTGTGATCTGTGTGAGGCGAGCAGAGATATATGCCAAGATTTCGTCGTAACCAACCCTGCCTTTCCTTTTCTCTCGGCCTAAATTTTGGTATGGCATGTACCGGCGCTGCATCGCGTTGTACGAAAGTACTTCCGTACTTTTCTGTTGGAAAGTTCTCTGGACCCAAAGACAGATGTCTGAGGCAGTTGATGCCTCGACCTTGAGAAAATCAGGGGACTGGACAACGAATCATGGGTTGCGCTTTTGCGACAGTGATGTCCGTTGTTTATGCCATTTCTCTTGACAGCAGGCAAGTGATGCTCATCAAACAACGACACCAGAGCTTCTGATGCCCGGTGCTCTGGTGTTGGCCAGGGCAGGGACTGACGGGACCGGGTAGGTCAGGATGTGAGTCGGTGAATTGAGGGTCTTAACTTTTCGAGAGTTTGGGGTTCCCCACCACGTCTCTCTCTCTCTTCACAGACGCGTGTTGCGACGAGGGAAGCGTTGCCAAGAGGTACATCTTGCTTTACCTCTTTTCCGCGCCCTCAACAGCTACGACATTGTGAAAGTCTAAGTCACAGACTCATACGCTAGGAGACCGGACGGGGCAATCCCTCGATCCCAAGTTCGTACATTAATATGGGAAGGGTGTCTGGTTGTCTGGTTGTCTGGCTGTTTTCTCGCGTCGTCGTTCCTTGCACAACAAGTACTGTACAGTACCTGCACAAAAAAAAAAAGTCCAATTCATACCTGCACTCTGTCTTAGATAATTTCGGCCTGTTCTATTTTTTCGTTTTCTGTGCTCGCATCATTGTTCCTTCCGGTAGTTCGCCGTGTCTATCAACACACACCCTTATCGCACCACTCTCTCATATCAAATCTCGATTGCTCCTGCTCCTGTCCCTAGGAAAATAGAAAAGTGGAGAGAGTTGTCGTCACTCCATGGTCAACTCAGCCATCCATCCTACTTTTATCCCACACCACATTGCAAGATACCCAGTTGATACCCAGTTGCCGTACCCGCACACGAACTAAGCCAGCAGTGCTGGCAGCTTAAACGCTATCTTTAATTTCTAATTCCGCGCGAACGCGTACTTCGGTATATCCTTCCAGAACACCACCAGAACCATACCACCTTTATAACCAAGGACGGGTCCCGTCCCGATTGCCCATCCTGGATCAACCAAAGACCCTCGAGTACTGGAAACCACCTAAGAAAGTCAAGCATATCCGGGTTTCTAGTAGAGCACTTTTATCACCCAACGGCAAGAATCTTGCGAGCCCTCGTTTACCACCAATCCGCGCAGATACCCTCAAATCAACAAAGGACTACTGGGAGTTTTGGCAAGCCGATCAGAAAGTTGATTTGGATAAGAAAGTCGATCTACAAAAGAAGGAGCCCCTTGTTGTGGAGGAAAAGCAGGAATATCCGATACTTGTTGTCGAGAAACTGGAGATGGCTTATCGTAATAATGGTATACCTGGTGGTGCCCAGAGTGGCCATGGACGCAACCCTTTTTCCGATGATATTCATATGATGGACCACAGCAATTTTGCGGTGCCTGGAGCAAACACTCAGCCGATGGGTCCACCGCCTGCGTACAAGATAGATCGAGAAGATACGCTGGCGCCACAGTGGTGGAATATCAAGGAATGGAGCAGGAAGACCTTCCTTTTCGTGGGATTAGGCCTTGCGATTCTGATTGCGGCATTGGTGGTAATAATTGTGATGATCGAGAAGAAGAACGCTTACCCTAATTATTCGGCGTTGACTTACACCTTGGCTGATACCTGTAAGTCTCTTGCTTTCCTCTGGTGGATGTTGGGAATTCTGCTGACAATTTGTCTAAAGACAGCGGGACGGATTTCTTTGATAATTTCGACTACTTTACAGGATACGATCCAACAGATGGGTTCGTCCATTATGTTGATACAGAATACGCTTCGCAATATGTAAGTGTCGTCTCCCATCACTTTGAAGTCAGCTCGCTAACAGAAGCAGAATCTCACCTACGCGACGTCCACATCTGCAGTACTCAAAGTCGACACCTCCGTAACAGCAGATAGCGAACCTAACGCCTCGACCGGGCGCTTTTCAGTCCGCCTAACCTCAAAAACTCAGTACGATACAGGGCTCTTCATCTTCGACGTCATTCACACGCCCTACGGCTGCGGAACCTGGCCAGCACTCTGGCTATCCGATCCTAACAACTGGCCTGAGCATGGCGAGATTGACGTGATGGAAGCAGTAAACAATGCTAGCACCGGAAACCAAATGACATTACATACATCCGACGGCTGTTCAATGAACGTCAAGCGTAAAGAAACTGGATCCGAACTATACAAACCATGTGGCAACACCACCAACGATAATGCAGGCTGTGGTGTGAAAGGCGAACCCGCATCCTACGGCTCCGCCTTCAACGCACTCGGCGGCGGCGTCATGGCCATGGAGCTCCGATCAGCAGGAATCCGCATCTGGCAATTCGTACGAGACTCAATTCCATCTGATATCACATCTGGATCCCCAGACCCATCAACATGGGGCGAAGCAGCAGCCGATTTCCCATCCACGGATTGCAACATCGACAATCACTTCAAGAATCAGAGCATCATTGCTAATATTGATCTCTGTGGAAGTTGGGCAGGCACCACGAGTATTTATTCGGGAGAGGACAATTGCCCTTCTACTTGTGAGACTTTCGTTGCTAACAATGCGACGGCTTTCTCAACCGCCTATTGGGAGTTTGGTTATTTCAAGGTCTACTCTGCTTCGTAGGCCTAGTCATCTCATTTATATCAACCCAAACTCACGACGATAAATATCTCAACAAAACACGATGTAAATAACCCTAGTGGTTATTTTCATACCTACCTTCTCGACTGTCCCTTCCTCTCGATGACTTCGGCGCGGATCTTTTGATTCTAAACATGGGTGAAAAATGGAGTAATGGCTTAATGACACAGAATTATATGGGAATATATGGATACGGGTTGAAGGGTAGATGCTTGCACATATGGGCTGGAGCGGGAATTCGCGCATTATTAAAGGGCGTTTGGAGAATGGGGACGTTCTTTATGGGAGGAGCAAAATTATTCAGATGATGCGATGCGATGCGATGCGAATCGATGCTTGTGAAGAATATTAGCGGATATCCTGTTGATTTGCTTGTTTTCTCTGCCTTAGTTGTAGGGGTCGTTTTTGTTGTGTAGTTGATGTAGGCAGTGAGAGAGGTGGATCAGATCAATGGAAATTACATAAACTATAAGTTTTTGAGAGATTTTATTTGTGGGTGAGTGAGGGAGTTGCTAGGTGGTTGATCATTTGAGTGAGTGTTCGGGTATTTAGTGTTTGAGTGAGCGGATAGAATAGGACGGATTGGAGATGGGGTGGAAACCTCTTCTTATCTGCTCTTTCTTTAATCACTATACCACTCACTGTATTGTTCATGATATCAAATTGCTGTACAAACATTTACAATTCGAACCCCCAACTACATAGACTACTTAAGGATTTTTTTTAACAGATTTGACTCCGTGGTTAGGGCGATAGTACAAAGTACTGTGGTTGTTAATACAGGTGTTTGAGTGTTTGAGTGTTTGGGGATGTGAGATAGAATAGGATAGGATGGGATGGGGATGAGGTGGGATAGAAATTGCTCTTATTAACTTTTTTGCTTTGATCTTTGTGGTGTTTATATTTGTGATGTTGATGTGCTGTTTGATTATTTATAGTTTCGGGACTTGTTTGGATGGACTGGTGGAGCATGTATGTAGGACACTGCGGATTTGATTTGATTTTGTGGGTAGGGTTGTAGAGGGGTGGTTTATAGGTTTGTTATATTGGACGAGGAAGATGGGATGAGATGAGATGGGATGGGGTGGGATGCGGTGGGATGCKGAGGGATGGGTTTGGGGTTAGGAAAGGAGGAGGGAGATAGAGGGTAGGGGGAAGGGGAAAGGGGAAAGGGGAGGAGAGGGGGGTGGGAGAGAGGTTAAGGTGCTTAGTAGGGTGTTAGTGCTACTAGAGAGGGGAGGTTGAAGGTTTTAAGTACTTGCTATAAGGTAAGTTGGAGGTTAGAAGGAGGGTAGGAGGATGGTAGGAGGAGGTTAGTGTAGGAGTTTTATATATAATATCTACCTACCTTAAGGAGTGTAAAGGAACCTTATAGATAATATATAATAGAGATAGCACAGAGTTACTAGATTGATATACTATATTATATCCTTATTCCTTCCTCTTATGAATGAGTTTTTCGTTTACTTGAGATAACTTAGGACATTGTATAGGTACTATTTAATCTCTACAAGTAGCAGTACTTATTTATCTAGTACGTTCCTTATTAATTGTAAAGGAGCTTTTCTGTACTCGACCTTGTAAAATCTATGTAGTAGTGGATTAAAACATTCTATACGAACTGAAATATCTACCTAGCGCACAGGAATAATTAATTTAGGTAATCACTTGGTTTGAATAACTTAGTTATTTGGATAAGTTATGTATTTGGGTTACTAAGGTGAGTTAGGTCATTGACTTAATTGAGTGATCTTTTCATATAAGTAATTCATTTATAGAGACTTTTTATATAGTATTCCTCGATTTTCCTCGTTTACTGTTCCAACTTCAATTTACTTAGTAAAATATATTGCTTTCGGTCTGTCCGAGTACATTATACTATACCTGTTCTTTCTACAGTATTATACTATAAGTTCCTTGATTGTAAAATATTTCCTATGTACTTTATACAGCTTGCTAAATTTTTCACCCTATAGCAGTAACCCCCCTCCATTATATAATACAATAAAAAAAGTGAACAAAACTATCTCTCGAATCAGAATGTATACCTACCTACGGAGGTCACGGCAAAAAGTCATCGAACGCCAAGACTGGTAATGCCAAGCCCACAATGCAGGGGTTCTTCCATATCAAAATAGCTTCATTTCTACCTATTATATACTCTTCTAACCTCTTTAGAAGCCCATTATGGAGGCTATTACAGAGCCTATAGCTACTGCTAAAACACGCCAAGGCCATCACGATATTGGTACTCAAGTACAAGCCCTTACACTTACCTATACGAAGCTCCTATACAAAGAAATTACAGCTATTACTGGCATCCCTTCCTCAACGATTTCGACTATTAAAAAGATAGCTGCGCAGCGCGGATTCGATCCATTGAAGGATAGGAAGATACTTATTTCTTATGTCGAAGATGCGCCAAAGTCAGGGAGGCCACCAAAGGTTACAGAAGAGATTAAGCAAGAGGTTATAAATGTTATTACAAAGAATTCGACTACCCGATAAATGACTACCCAAGCAATTGCCAACTACATTAATACTATGTTTACTGCTTCACTCACAATCTCTGCACGAACTGTCTGGAATATTCTACATTCTTTAGGCTATAGCCCATATAAACCAACATACAAACCAGGTCTTACTCTCGAGGCAAAAGCTCTTCGATTAAAGTGGTGTTTAGACCACAAAGATTGGATACTTGAGGACTGGAAGAACATCATTTGGTCGGACGAAACATCTATTACAATAGGAGGCTAGAGAGGAAGGATACGAGTCTGGCGGCTAGCATCTGAGGCTTATAACAACCATTGTATAAAGCGTCGATGGAAAGGGTTTAAAGAGTTCATGTTTTGGGGCTGCTTTTCATATAATAAGAAAGGCCCTTGCTATATATGGGAAGATGAAACTCCAAAGGAAAAGAAGGTAGCAAACAAATGGCTTGAAGAGCAGAACAAGATCTTAGAGCCTATTTGCAAGGTAGAATGGGAAATAGAAAACGCTATGAGAAGGGTTAGAATCACTCGTCGAATGCCTGGTAAAAAACTAATATGGAGATGGACAGAAAAGACTGGAAAACTTGTCCGGAACTCAAAGGGTGGTATTGATTGGTATCGATATTTTAGGCTTATTCTTCAAGCAAAGCTTCTTCCTTTTGTAAAGGAGTGTTTAAGAGAAAGACCTAATACTCTTGTACAAGAAGACAATGCTTCTCTACATGTATATAAATACCAATTTAAGGTATACAACCTTTGGGAGATACAACGAATCCTCTGGCCTGTAAACTCTCCAGATTTAAGTACTATTGAACCTACTTGGTTTTGGATGAAGAGAGAGACTACAAAGTATGGGGCTGCAACTTTAAAGAAACAAATGAAAGAAGATTGGATTACTTGTTGGGAGAATATACTACAAGAGAAGATTCAAAAATGGATTGAAAGGATTCCTATTTATATTCAAGAAGTAATTAAGCTTGAGGGAGGGAATGAGTACCAGGAGTCTGTTTCTGGGAGAAAGAAGAACTCGAATAGAGTCCATTAATAGCAATATATAAGTCTGAATAGCTTCATATTACTAGGTTTCTATATAGAGAAGGAGTGCCAAGAACTACCCTTGTAAGATCCCTGCTAGTCTTGGCGTTCGATGACTTTTTGCCGTGACCTTCGTACTTACCCACTGAATTGCCAAGTACAGCCTTACAAGGCGATGCCAAGTAGCCAAGTCGGTAAACCAAAATTAACTCTCGCGTCACCGCGTGTCTCGGTTCTAACCGAGCAAGCGCTTTGTTTCCCTCAGCCTTCCTCCCTTCGCTTACAGAAAAGCTCAGATTTCTTGCGGTGTCCAAATCCGGAAATTAGTGCGACACACCAGTGTAACCAACTGGAACTAACTGGAACTAACTGCAGGTTATGAGGGAAGCTAGAGCATGCGATGTGCAGCAAAAACCCAGGGGTTTGGTTGAGTTTGCTCTTTTTTGTTTATTTGGTGGATCGTAGTGGTGGTAGTTGGATGGTTGTGAAGGTTAGGAGGGAAGGTTGGAATGCGCAATGTTGGAGGGGTGTCTACCGGTAGCAACCTGAGAACGTTAGCTGAGTAGCTGAGTTTGGATGGTTGGAGAGGTTGCAGTATCTGTGAATGAACTCAGGTGATGATTCTGACTTTGAGTTATTTGCTGGTTATTTAAGAGGTTGGGGTGTGGTATTGTTGACTTATGGATTTGGGTACTGAGTACCGAACTTCTGTAGATGGAGTTTCGTTGTGAAAGTTCGAATGAGGTTAATAGTGCATAGGTGTCTAGCAAGAGTATTGTCTTTATTAAGAGCAGCATCTTAGAACTGTGGTTCTGCTAGGGTTTATAACGATACTCGTGTTCGAAACCTCCTAGGAGGAGCTTGGTACATATATCTTCACTTCTGTTCACTAGGACCTTTAAGCTGTGGTTCTAAATTCCAAGAGAAGCTAAAGATTGCGATTTGCAACAATACGATCTGAAGGTACCCATAGACTGGTTGGTTGTTAGACTGGCTGTACTAATCGATTCCAAGCCTTTCGTCCGGTAACTCAGACTCATTACCCTTAAATAGGATACTTGCATGGCTAGTACACTAGACGCCAAGTCAAGGTCAATGAGATACTATATCGGGACTGTCCAGTAGATCGCCTGGTAAAAATGTCCGGCCAACAGTAAAGTAGTTACGCAAGTCCCCAAAAAATAAGGCGTGCTCTCCGCCAAGCTAAACATGCGATTTGCAACAAAAATTCCAACAGAGTTAATAGAAGCGCCCGAAGAGAAACAATAGGAAGGATTAAATTAAGTTTGTTTGTTCGGGAAGTGGAGCGAGGCTGGTTAACTTGGTTAGGTTGGGTTGTTGGTCGTGTTTTACAGTAGTAGGACTAGACTAGGTTGTACCGGCATCGCTAGGTGATGCTAAGATATGTCGTGCAGGTTTTGAGGGGGACTAAAGATTGCGATTTGCATCAAAACCCGAGAATTTGGGTTAAAGAAGATGAATCTGCTAGTAGTATCTTCGCTCAAGGAAGACTGTGGATTGGTCAATCGGTCGGTCGTGGTATTTGTTAGGTGTAGCTGATGATAAAAAATGGTGAGGTGAGCATCGCTTCGGGAATGGAGTTATTTTGAGTTGGAAAGAGCGAATTGGTGTTGGCTACTACGGATTCATGATCTATTATTTCAGTCACGGGAGTATTAGAAAGAATATTGCAAGGGACTTCAAGCCATAGAAAAAGAGAACTTCAAGCTCGAGTATCCAATTTCGCCTAAGTGCAGAGTAGGCATCTGCTCTCCGAAATAGGATAGGTAGAGAACAAATATACTAACACCAAAAGCGGTAGCGAGAACAACTGTCTACCGGTTTAAACACACGAACCACCGACCTTCAGCAACACATCTGTGTGAAGGAGAAAACAACACTCACTAACCAATAGCAAGGGGCATTTCCTTGCTCTAAACCAATTTAACTATATGTTGTTACTGCTAACAGTTAATAAAGTACTGCTTTTATTCAACTTGTCCTACATTAGATTTAGGTAAGGATATCGCATCGGGGTAAACCTGGCAAGATACTGCAGTTGTATTTCGCTTCTGCAACTTCTGCGACTTGTGGGGGGAGTTCGAGGGAGGCTAGAAGTGCAGATGTGCAACGAAAACCCGAGGATTGGGTTAGAATCGGTAGATACATGATTTTGAGTTGGTGTAGGATTCGCAATCCTTATACAAAGTAGACTACTGTATCTAACTGGGAATGAACTGGTTGGTGTCTGCTAGGTTGAGTATGGAAGGATTTCTTGTTTTTGAACCCGAAGCGGGCGGCCCGGATCGATGGTTAGGTTGGTTTTTTTTAGTTTGAACTATGGTGTTATTCTCTATGCATGGTGATTGAGTTTGTGGAAGTAGCGGATGCTTTCTTGACCGAGGATGGGAAGATTGAGTGATGTAGGTATATGATAGAAAAAACCTAGTGACTGAATTAAAAGGTGAGCCTCCAAAATCGAGCAACCACTTACTCCCTTCCCAAGATCTAAGCATCTCTCCAATCCTTCGAAGCCCAAAAGAACAAAACTGACCCCCACATAGTTCAGGTTCCAAGAATATCTTGCATGACTCTACTGTACTTAGTAATTCAATAGTTTTATCTCTAATTATACGACGCGGCTGGTAGTTAGTTTGTTCGCTAAGTTCTCTTCCCAATCCCAAAGCGGAACTCTGACTTACTCGAGTACCGGCTCTACTTGTTTAATTAAGAGCCGGGTAAAGCGCTTGGAACTTTCGTCTGTTGTACAGCACTTTTTTTTTTAACTAGGGAATGCTGCTTGCTGGGTTCTGTATGCGCTTGTGTGATTAAAGAAGTGAGAATCCTTTTTGTTGCACGTCTCGGTTTTAGTTCCATTTTTGTCTCTGGGGATGGAGGGAGTAAAACTTGATTTGGGATTTTTGCGGGATTATTTCTCTGAAGAATTGGAATTGAATGCTTTTAGCAGCATTCCAGACTGGTAGATATGATATAGATTTATAATATTATCAAATTTTATTTAACTAAAGATCCAAACCAGCCATAACCACTTACTAGAAAAGAACGGAGGCGGATTGTAATATTGTTCTTGGGACATGCAAAATTAAGTTGCTTTAGGTGTTATACTAACTGATTGTCATGACTAACATAATGTTACTTCTTCTTTATAATGTACAGAGGCTTTTGTTGACTAATACCTGCTCAACTGCTTATCGACCTATCCTTCAAGTGACCGACAGGCTCCCGAATGCTCACAAGGATACATGGAAGAGATGTTCACTACAATTGGAGAAAATGACTTACCCGACTTCGGAGCCTACTCCCTCTATCATTGAAAATTATCTGTAGTTGAGATTTTAGTGATACAGGTGAGACGCCTTCTATTCGCACACCGAAGCCCTCTGCCAAAATAAAAGCAGATAGTATATCCATACCATATCCCCAACGCCAATCGCTGATGCAAAGTCCGTTTTCGCACAGTTAAGCCATCGAAACCACCATTACTATACACTCCTTAACCACACCTCGCCCCTTCTTAACTCACAAACGTCCCTCTTCCCTGTCACTCAATCAATTCACCCCACCGCCCCTCCCTACGCACCTAATCCTTCTCTCCAGGACTTCTCATATAAGCATCAATAGCCAAACTAAAAGCCGCAAAACCAGCACACCCCACAGCAGCAGCTTGAGGGCCAGCAGGAGCAGCCAAAACACCACCCGTAATACAACCAGCCATGACACCATTCTTCAAGTCATTCTTAGCTCTGAACCCTTCAATACAACATTCCGTACCAGCAAATATAGCTCCTACTTTTCCGAAGTTTTTGGCTGAGGAGAAGGAACGGGAGCCCATGTCTTTGAAGCCTTGTTTTAGTTGTTGTCGCCAGGGGAGGGTGTGGATTGTTGCAGCTGTTGGGTTGGTGGAGAGGGGCGTGTCGTATTGCATCTGTTAGAACAGTTTATTAGAAGGACATTTAGGTCTGGGTTTTGGGAATTGGGAATTGGGAATTGGAAGGTAGGATATGATGGGGAGAGGCATAGGATGGAGCACGTACAGATGCCATGAAGAGTCCAAAGGCTCCGCCGAGCGCGAATCCCATCACGCCAGACATGGCAGTCTTTCCAGGGCAAGACTCCATGAGCGTTTGCATCTATATTGCGACACCAAATCAGCATAACGGCCTTTCGTATATAATAGCAGCGATGGCAAGCTGAGAGTGCTGGATTCCAATATAGGAGGAGCTTGAGCTTGAGCTTGGGAGAGTACTGACGCTCTTGACTGCGGCCATGGTTTGCGCATCTGCGTATTCGCCATTTCCCCCGCCGGCCATACCAGTCGGGTTGAATATTGTAGGCGATGAGTTCATGGTTGCGTAAGAGGTTGTACACTGAAGGTGTTGCGTGAGGCGTGATTGTGGATGGAGCCCGCCGCGATATATTTTCTTTCGCTTAAGACGAGGCTGAAGGTGTTGGGGTAGCCTCGTCATCACTCACTGGTCTCTTTAGAATTTTTCATATTTCAAAGCTATCATATTTCTTATGTATGCTGGATTTGATGGCAATTAAATGTAGGACTTATTTTTCTATTGGTAGGGTTGTCTATCGCAAGCGTCCGAGGAATTGTGTCTCACTATCCAGCTTCTCTCTCTTAATCTCGAGGTTCGCTCCCTCCCGGCATATCACTTCCAATGTGACTACAAGACGATCGCCATGAAATTGAATCGAGCTCTATTCAATTTTCCCTGTGTTGACCAGTTGTGTAACTCCTGAGGGCCTCTGCCATAGGCTAGTCCAGATAGATTTCCAGTGGCGGTCGTCAATCCCCTTGTGATGGATCTTTTCTCAGTGAGAAAGTCTTCATACCCACCAAAATGCATGCAATGCGGGCGTCTACTGCATAACCTCAGCAGTGAACTTGCCACGCTTCCGAATACTAGGTCCATAAATGTAGAACAAGTATGGAATGGGGATCAAGGCAACAGCAATAAAACCAAGCAGACTAGAAGCCCACGGTATACCCAAGTTATGAAACATCGGCGTAACAAATAGAGGGAAGCAAGAAGCGAATAAGGATCGCAGAAAAGTGTTCGCTGCGACAGCACTCGCAGCATACTTCTGAAAGGTGTCGATAAGGTAGTTCAGAGCTGCTTGGAAGATGGTAAAAAACCCAAAGCCCATGAATACGGTACCGATAACAGGTGCGAGCCAGAAGACATGCTTCGGCGACGCCCAACCAAAAAGGAAAAGTCCCGCCGCGAAGAACACAGATCCGATCATCATCGGGGGAAGACGAGCTTCTGGAACTGGTTTGCCAGCTCTGTTAAAGGCACGGACGTAAAAAGAGTTATTCCTAACATTAAGTGAGCTTGGTAAGTCTAAGGGATATTTGGGTGACCAACAAGATATTTGCTGTACCCCCAAGAATTGTACCAAATAGAAGGCCAAGAAAGGGAAGTTCAGAAGTAACTGGTCCCCATCCTCTCTCTTCTCCAAACCTATAGACAGAAACTCAAGGTTAGTTTACTTGTGGTAGATATACCGTAAGCAACTCAAAGGCGATTCAGGAGCACTGAGTAATTAAACCTGAAGGTGCAGATTTGTTCCTAGAACTTGAGACTTACTGAATTGGAATGGCCGCCAAACATCTAGATATGTCAGTATTTCGTATGATATGGATGACCTAGGTATGCTTACAGATACAGAATCCCGTAAACAAAGGATGCATAAAGAGCAACTAGGAAGCAAATCGGCGTAGCTAACAGTCGGAAGGGTCGCATTAAAAACTTGTTTGCTATCTCTTTAAGACTAACATCCCATTCTTCGTGACGAGCATGCAGCGCCCAGTTCCCAGTTTCATGGCGCAACCGACGCGCTTTAGCTACAAGTAAGGCGGGCCCATAGGTCTCATCGAGGACAATCAGATCGACAGTGAGCATAAACATCATTATGATTCCCGTGATCTAGAGGTCTATTAGCAAAGTTTTGTCTTCACACAACTTAGAACATACATATTGTGTCCATCTCCAGCGTAAATAGCTTGACACGATAGCACCTCCTGCGATAGGCCCAAGAGTAGGTCCGCCAACAACTGAAAATGCATATCCAACAATAGCGGTTCCTCGATGTTGTGGTGACCAGATATCTCCTAGTACCCCACCAGTATTGGTTACCGGAGCGGCTCCGAATAGTCCAGTGAAGAACCTAGTAATAAGAATGGTCTGCAAATCCTTGGCCGTTGCCGTTCCAAATGAAAAGCAAGCAGCTATAAAGTAAGGCGCCAAAACCGCTACTTTCGAGTCAGAAATTGCTTGATCTGAGGGTTTTCAGGGCGATTGAAATATGATTCAGGAGTAAAAGCAGTGAACGCTCGAGAGGAATGCTACTTCAATTTTGCTTACCAGGTTTTCGTCCATACCTGTTTTTAATATCAGTATACGACTTCAGCGAGAGGGCTTAAAGTAATGCCACCTTTGGATGAGCATAGCCTAAGGAAAACTCGCTATACTCACAACTCTGAAAGGGGAGCCCATATAAGTGGCCCAATTCCAAACCCAGCCATCAAAAAACTAGTGCCTAACAAGGCCACCTACTCATATTTAGTCTGATACACAGCAATTGCAGCATGCCAAATACTTACTTCCTTTCCAACTCCATATTCCTGGGCGACCTGGTCAGTAGCAGGAGCAAATACAGAACTAGCCCACGTAGCTCCCATTGTCGTTAAGCCGTAGAGTACAGTCGTAATAACCTTCTTCCTAAATGGCCAATTGACGGGACGGTATGGATCATCAGGTCCATCGAAATCCACAATCGATTCCTCGGTAGTCTTTACATGAGCCAAAGGATGGGTAAAACGCCCTCTATTTGTAGCTCTTCGAGTTAGACTCTGGGTTCTTGTAACGCGAGCTCGAACTCCTCCATTAATTGAGTGGGCTCTCTCTGGCAGGTCCTCCTGGGTGTCTTGTTTCTCGAGATCAAGGCCATTATGTGTTGAACGGGGCTGCTCGTCTTGCTCTGAGCTCGAGGATGATGGTGGCTCCATCCCCACAATTTAGCTAGTTCTAAGCAAGTCGCAGCTGGGAAAGCTATAGTTACTTGTAGATGAACAATATCTTGGGTCTTTGACGTGATATTTTGTTGATATTTTATTGGAGTCCGCTTGGACCAGAGATGAACCTGGATTACCGCCTCCGATAGTCGGACCCATCCTGATTTGAATCCTTTGGCCTTACATTGGTCTGGTTGCTTAAAACGGTTATCGGCACGCCATGGAGCCCTGTTGCCCTTGAAAAACGACCCACGTTGGCGCATTGCCGTGAAAATCCCCGCCAAGTTTATCTCCGGCGACAACGGTACAAACGGGTAAAGAGGGTCCATTGGAATATTCATCACGTGTCTCCCGTTCGTCGACCAACAAAAAAGAGCATCATGCACATCATAGAACACATACGAGTAAAAAGAATAACCTCCGTTCTTGTTCTGTCTCGAGAAGTAGTCAAGGAGTGATTTGTACTTGTTGGAATATTTGACTTTTATAGCCGAGTTTTGCCCTGTGCTTATCCCATTGCGGCGAGATGTCATTAGATAGAGATTGTCCTTGCAGCATTGCGTCGACAGGACTCAAGATGATTCTTGTGATCGAATGGGTCTGGAAGAAAGCCCGCAAACTTATCGTTACAGATACTGTTGGGTCGACACATGCAGAACTTGTGTCCCTGGACCTTCCCGAACGAGAAGCTCGTTTTCGGAATACGCCGCATCTACATCCTCCAGGTTCGCAACGGAAGCTGGGACATAATTAGCTCCCGTCTTGCCCAGCGGGCTTCTAGTAACTAACCGTAGCTAATTGGTTCCATATCCCACATCACACCCAGCTCAGCAACCCGGCACAGCTTTTGCTTGTGTGCATCTTATATGCTAATTCTTAAATACCTTTTGAGGTCTACGAATTTGTTAGCGCTGGAAGAGACGGGCTTGATCATATAATAGCTTACTACTCGGGTCTTTGTAGTAGGCTGTGTAAACGTATTGTCGTGTTGATAGAATTGTCAACCTCTAAAAGATCAGAGATGGACTTGGATCTGCTGACAGATTGTGGTTCTTGTTTCAAAGCAGCGTCTGGAAGAGGTACCGTCTGTTCCCTCCGCTTGAAAATGGCATCCTCTGGAGTTCGGGGTGAAGAGTTCTGGGAGATTCCATTGTGTGGAGACGTGGAGATCGAGAGATGCGAGGATTGAGGTGCTGCTTCACTTTCTGATACCGAGGGGGAACGAGCTGGAGCAGATGCTGCATTGTCGGTTGCGTTGTCGTGCAAATGAGAAGCATTCTCAGCTAGCCGGTTTTGTGCCAGAGACTCCGACTTGGGTTCAGTCTTTGCCTGATCCGATTTGGGCTTGAAGAACTGCCTAATATCCTCTCTTGCGGAAGCATCTCTTTGTTTCTTCCTCGATGCAGAGACCGAAGGGGACTCAGTCCTTCTCTTTGCTGGAGATACACTGCGTTCAAGTCCAGCATCGGCAGGCGGCTCTGAGGTATGGGTCTTCGGAGTGGGTAATGGCGACCTAATCTCATCTGCCGAAACAGATGGTAGGGTTGAAACAGACTCCTGAGCCCAGACTACTATCACCTCGTCCCCAAAGTGATTGAGACTCGAAATTCGACTACTGTCGCCTATTGTTTTGTCGCCATCAGAAAATTTGATCTGAAGGTTCTTTTTCTCCTGGTAGATCTCTCTCAATTGCCTAACAGTGTGTTTCTAACAAGCATTAGTTATAATCCAATAATGCACAAGAAAAAGAACATCAGATTCTGTGGTTCACCAGTAACGTGCCAATTTTTGATGTGTCAAAAAAAACCGCACACTACAAAGATGCGAATAGATAGCTCCAAATGCGAGTCCGAAATTACCAGAAGATAATCGCCAAAAAGCATTTCAATCGCCTGGCCTCCCTCCTCATTAACGAGCACTATATCCGCTAATTGGCTTCAATTAGGTGATGAGGTTCAGCCACTTGACATCAATAACGTGACGCTGACCACGCTACGACCCTACTTCTCCAGGACAACGACAACGACGAGCAGAAAATCCATCAACTTACTCCACTTGCTTTCATCCAAAAGAAATCCTTTGACTCGCAACTGCTCGGATGCTTGTCAGGAGCAAGCACAGCAACAAAGAATTCGCCATCCTTCTTAGGCGCCTTCACAGAGATCTTACGGCTCACTTTCTCGTGAAGCAAACTATGTATAAAATTAGCTTTTGAGAAAAACACCACATTATTTTTGTTTTACTTGCTCTCTGAAAAAGGTGTCCATGGGTCCTGAAGTGTGCAGAGTTTGGAAGACAATCTATAAAAAGTACAACGGTAGGTATGAAGAGCGATGGGAAAGCATCAAGGCAAATATAAGAGATGACTTGTTGAAACTATTGATGCGGTGGAAATGAAGATCGAGGATCGCACGATGCACTAACATTGTCTACGGCCTGGGTCAATGATATTCCGATCAATTAGCCTCGTACTCGTATCACATAGCAACACGTGAAGATTGGCTACGTGATAATACATGTCTGGTTGATTTGTGCCAAGCAAGAAGATACAGTTGTAGGTATTAGTCTTGCGAGCGTTCTAGACACTTTTTTAAAGAAGTACGATTACCTAACTAAGACGAGATGTTACTAATCTAATAGAAATGGGAGTGCTTTCGGCCCCCCATCTTAGACCGAAGTCCGAGAGAAGCACAACACCACACCCAACCAGATCAGTCAGTTTTCAAATCTGCACGAAAACCAAAACCAATCATTACTTGAATAACAGAAGCAACGCAGGTGAATCCTAGCAAACTGTACCTTTCCTTCGCGCTGTACGCTCTGTACAACTTCGATTTGTAAAAAATCGCGGGGCATCATGAGCCTCGATTTACGATTGTTACGTCATGTGTAATGCAAAGGGCGCATGCCGTGAGTGAATGAATGCATGTATCATACATCAGCCTCAAATGCTTCTATACCGAAGTATTAGGTATATAAGAACACCGAATCAATTGATCAAGCCGTTTCTTCTTCAAAGACGAACACAAAAAACTTCGACTCCAATCTCAACTTCAACATTTCAACAGTGGCGCGAAGCCTCAAAACGTAACATCAACGACAATATGGCTACTGCAACTAAAGTTCATCTGACACTAGAGGATACTGGACTTGTTAAATCTCAGTCTCTAACTGCAGAATCCGCTGCAAAGGCCTCGGAACTACTACAGAAGAATCATGATGTAAGATGATAACCTTTCATTCGGAAACATTTCACAGTTTAAGCTGCATATACTATCAATTAAAGAACTTGCTTTCTACAATAATAAAAACTAACTGCACCTCTTGTATTCTGTTTGCAGTTGACTAATATCTCAATAGCACCATCACATCTTCTTCAATGCTGACGGGTATCAACCACATTGCACACCAGCTGCTCAGCTTATACGGCCTCGGAGCTCCAGCCGATGTTCTCGAGAAGCAGTATGAACTTAATGCCTCATATCAACGACCACTACCCAAACTCGAAGAGAACATCGTCGAGGATATGTCTGACCCCGCTAACTTTAAGAAGTATCTAGGAAATGAGAAGTATCATCATGACTTCCTCCGTTTCTTCGAACAGGAGATTGAGAAGAAAGGTTGGGAGAATGTGGTAAATGAGTACATGTTTGCTGGTGATGAGAGAGCGGAAGATATGCTTATACGAATGTATGCAGGCTTTCTGCATCCACTCATCCATCTAGGCTTTGGCATTGAATTCAAACAGCCCGCAATCGTAGCTGAAGCTCTAGCACAAACTGCAGTACACGTACCTGCGATCGGCGACCTGTTGATACCCGCAGAAAAAGCCGCTGCAGCAAACAGCACAAGCAAAAAGACGCTCCCAGAACTACTGGACGAAATCCGGGCAGACAAGAAATTATCCACAGCAGCACACTGGAACGACCCCAATAAGGTCCATGACGGCATCTTAGTGCGAGCACCTCAAGAAATGATCAACATCTGCTCGCAATGGAGCGCCTCAGAAAATAATCTTGAAGAAAAGACAGCTGAGATGATTAACGCAGCAATTTACTTCACAGCAGGAGCTCAACATCCACCAAAACAAGTAAAATTCGACTTTTACTACATGCACTGCGTTAACGCATCTATCTTCTTCCCAACATTTAATGCCCAACCTTGGCTCAGCACCTCCTCAAAAGTCCGCCTCCTAAACTTCAAAGTCTGGCTTGACCTAGCCATGTATGCATCGCGTCGTTCCCCAGAACCTCTACTGGAAGAAATCGCCATGTACGTACCCAAAGACTCTGAAGCCGGCGGCGGAGAATGGCCAGGGATTTTCAAGCGATTATTTGCTTTGGAAGATGATGGACATGCTATCAAATTAGCGAGAGCGGTTAGAAATGCAGAGATTGTAAGTCACGGGTTTGGGGATGAGAAGGTTGATCGTGTTAAGGGGTTCATGTTTGAGAAGATTGGGAATATGGTTGTTGATTCAGTGGAGGACTCGGGCAATCATTGGGTTAGGAGTGCTGGGTTTGACGAGGCTTGGGTGAATTTTGTGGATAGGCGTAGGAATGTGCATCTTTGATGTGATCTTTTGATGAGAGTTTTGGGGTAAGGAAGGATGGGAGTTGAGTGAGCTTCGCTCAAATTTTAATGACTAAATTGTAATATAGCTACATCTCCCCACAAGGTTTAGGTCGTTCATGTAATTCAAAATCATCAGCACTACTTCTTCAATCTACACAGTAGCTCCTTTATGCAAGTGGTAGAGGTAATTCGTTAACTTCGAGTCACTCAAATGCTTCTGATCTACTCGAAATTCAAGTGAGCTAGCGCAGCTCGGCCAAAATACATATCTATCTTTAACTATTTAGGACAACCCTAGATATTGACGTCGATAACGGAAACATAAAGTCCCGTACGAATCGGTCTATAAGCAAGTTAGTTTCTTAAACTCGGTGAATTTCTCAAGTCTATCTCTTATATCTAAACAGATAGCTATTTAAAACGATCTCTTATGTTTGAATTTGTAAGGTAGAACGTAAAATTGTTCTATTAAAGGTACAGTTATCAGTACATTATATACAAAAATGCGAGAAGTAACACAACTAGCGCGTTCTATCTCTTATGATGGCTGTGAAGCCAAGAATAGGTAGTAGTAGTCTAGGTATCCTTCCAAACCAAACCATCATAAACGCCATCTGCATGCATGCAAAATATTTAGTAACCCACAAAAGACCATTTTCCCTAATTTTTTTTTGAATACAAATGAAAACACTTCCTCTCACTTCCACTTCCTTTTCCTTTTTAAGGATATTCGGAATCTCCGCGTTGAAGTAGCGGTCTTTCGTCTCTGGACCTTGATTGTGGAGCAGCCGCAACGATATCTTCCTCTTCATCCTCGACGACTTCTTCCTGTGTTCTGTATAAGAAGAATTGTATAAAGATACTGGCATCCAAGAATAAGGTGCCCATGCTTCCAGCTAACCAGCTGGCGTTCACCAAGATGTAGCGGCCATAAATATTTGTCGCCTCACCATTCAAACATTTGCCGTCAGGACCTGAGCAGAGTAGTGTTGGGTCATAAGCAAAGATAGAAAGGACGTAGGTAAGGTTTCCGAAACAGGCGAACAAGAAAAATAGCATTGATACCCCTTCGCAAGACTTGCGACGGTAGTTGAGTAGGATTTGCGGAACGCGAGAGCCGAGGTACAGAACAGCGCAGAACCAGCCGAAGATTTGGCCCCAGAGACTGAACTGCAGAGGCTCTTCTTCATGAGGTGTCTCAGGCTCCGAGTGATGGTGTCCTGGGCCAGATTGCCAACGGTTGCTGATCCACCAGGCAAGAACACCGGCAGCTGTTACAGTGAGGATGGCGAAGACATAGGAGAGTCCAGGTGGGAGGCGCTTCCTTGACTTCGGTGTGGTTAAGACCTTGGGCGGTGTGTCGAGGAGCGGTGTTACGGGAGACAGATGAGATGCATCAACGGACTCAGACCAAACAGAAGGGCGACGCTCTCTTGCATTTGTTGGGGGAGCGAGAAGACCTGTTCGTTCCGTTGCCTCGCCGATTGATGAGTTGGTGATTGGCTTTGGTGGAATGACTTCGTCTCGCCAGGTGAAGCCTCTGTAGTAAAAACATTGCAACAAAAGAACAATATCTGCAAGAGTGTAATAAACAGCTAAGATAATCTTTCATTCGAATTAGACTCCATTTTCACAAATAATGATGCTTTGACATACCATAGTTGGCAAAACCCCCTGAAGCACGGCTCCAAGAATGTTAAAAACATCACCTGCCAGCCATACAATGATGAATTGCAAAGACAATCCATCAGCTGAGCTTCGAGTAAAGTTCTCCCAAATTTGTGGACTGAATACTACGACCCAGCAAACAATTGATATGGACCTAGATGGTTTTGTCAGGACGCATGTTCAGGGAGGGGTGGTCGCACCAAGGAGGGGCATCACTCACCCGCATATCCCAGATATGGCTGTAACGTCAAGGTCGATACCTTGAGATGGAGGAAACATGCTGATGAAAAGTTGAACTGCGTACTGATACCGCGACTGCTGAGGATATATGAGGATATATAAAGGACTGAAATGAAGTGATGAGTCGCGGCCGTGACTCCAAAGAAAAGTGGAGACGTTGAAACGGACACAAATTGGAGGGAACTACTGTAGATGCTGCAACTAATGGTCCTGCTACAAGACCTTCCTACTCTGACAACAAAACAAATGCTCTGATACTACTTGCTATATCCTCCCTTCCAATGTCGACATGGCGATGGGATGGGATGCAGCGCAGAGAATTTTCAAGCCTTGGTTTGAGTGACACGTGACCTTATCGATAAATCCAAGAATCGCCCCCCCCCCAACTACTCGCGCCAGGAAACGTCATTTCCTGGTCAAAGAGCACCTGGGCGGAAACCCTTTCTAATTTACCATAAAAATATCCTCATTTCGCCATGACTGATCAATTTCCAGTGCAACGTCTTGTACCGAGGACAGCAATGACAACCAAAAAGATAAAATAATCGTTCACTGACTTACTCTTGCCGACAATTGCCACCTCGGTCTATTTGAGCTGATAAATCCACAACAATGGTGGGGTAATAATAATCTTTCGGAGTTATGTAGGTCGCCTTTCTGTACTGAACAAACAACCTCAATCCTCAACTACCTAGAGTCTCCCCCAAATCTATATGCAAACTAAACAGCCATTATGAGCCCTCAGCCAGACCTACCAGACCCCGCCCACCACGACCACGACTCAATGCTTAGCAGGAAATTCGGGCGTGAAGTAGCCAACTACTTCTCTGGGTCCCCATTGAATCGTGTCTCCTTCAAACGGGCTGACCACGACTTCATTTCTGCTGCCCTGGTGCATCCGACGACCTCCTTTCTCCTTCTGAACGACCTTGCGCCTCTCGCAAAAGATGTCACTCAACTCGCATATGCAACTCATAAAGATGTTGATCCGTTAATCGGCCATAACCCTTTCGAGAAGACGGAGGAGCAGATGATCAAGGACTTTAACTCCAAGATAACTTTACCGTTGGTTCTATTCTTAGGGTTGGACGAGAAGAAGAAGGACGGCTTCAAATTTGGCATATATGAAGGGAGACCATACTTCGCGATCGATGTCACACCGCGAGGAACAGTTGTAGAGGAAGCAACTGCTCTTATACAGTCGATGAAGGATAAAGGATTGCAGTTCATTGAAGGACGAATGCATATGAATCTCAATGCTCCTGAAGGTACGTGAGTTATGGCCTATAAGGAATGATGCACACTGATGCTTCACCACTAGCTGCCATATATGCCCAAGCACGCTCTCTCATCGACTGGAATGCCCGGAATCCCTTCTGCGCGGGCTGCGGCCAACCAACACTCTCTGTCAATGCCGGAACCAAAAGAGTCTGTCCACCCACCGATTATGACTCTCTTCCTACAGCTCAGGCCGGGGCAACCTCCACAGAGGTAAAACCTAATGTGCGAGCCGCCTGCGTAACAAGAAAAGGCATCACGAACCTCTCCTTCCCTCGCACCGACCCTACCGTCATTATGGCAGTGGTTTCGCATGATGGCCAGCGAGTTTTGCTTGGCAGACAGAAGAGATGGCCACCGCATTGGTACAGTACTCTGGCAGGTTTCTGTGAGCCGGCAGAGTCCATAGAGGAGGCAGTACGCCGTGAGGTCTGGGAAGAATCCGGAGTACTACTTGGGAGAGTCGTAATACACTCAACACAGCCATGGCCATATCCAGCCAACCTGATGATTGGAGCTATTTGTCAGGCGCTACCCGATGGTGAGAAGATCCATTTAGAGTTTGATCCGGAGTTGGAAGATGCGAAGTGGGTAGATATGAACGAGATCAGAGAAGCTCTGAAGGTGGGAACGAGTGGCTTGGGTGAAGCGCCTGGAGAAGGATATAAAGAGGGTGGCCTTAGACTTCCACCGCAGACCGCTATCGCCAATCAGCTTCTGAAGGCAGTTGCAGGAGGGTTTTTGAATGGCTCAACGAAGATCTAGAGATAGTAGTCTTGACACAACATGGCTAGATATAAAGTCATTTATCGTTTTAGTAGATAGATGTAAATATTATTAGAAACATATAAAGACTATGTGGCTTCAGATAACGATGGCCAGACACGTGGTTCTTGTTGGATGATAACATCATGCCACCACGCCCACCGGCTCTGATGGTTCAATCATGAGAAAAACTCACTTGCTCACAGCCACAAAGAGGTGCCGATTTCTAGTTCCACAGAATATTCCTTTAAGAGCATGGGAACTATGCCGAAGTACTGCCTTATAGCTTTTACATCACTATCGTCATCAATGACCTCGGTGCCACCTCTGTTCGGGCCGTGTAAAAAGTACCACAGTACCTATGTAAATATAAGCGACGACCTTCACAGTACGTACACTCCTCACCAATATCTCGCAAAAAAAACATTACAAACTTCCTCAAATCCCAAAATCAAATCCCCAACTAAAACAAAATAAAAACCCCCTCCTTCTCAAAAATGCCAACAACACACTCAATAACAGACCCCCGAACAATCCCACAATTCGACAAAGACCTCCGAGATCTCCATCTAATCTACGACTATGATGCTAAAGATGCCAATGGAAACCCTGAGAAATGGAGATATGAGATGTGGTTTTTTTCTGAGAGTAGAATCGTTTATCGGATTTTGGGAGGTCCTATGAATGGGAGGTTGAATTTTCAGACGGCTAGTTATCAGTGTGTTAGACCTGGGGAGATTTGGCAGTGTAATTGGCTTGAAGGTATTTTCTTCTTCTTCTTCTTCTTCTTCTTCTCTTTTCATTATTAGAGGTTGAGGTTTGGTGACTAAAGGGGAAACATAGAAACTGGAACCATATGTTCACTTGTTTACGATATACCTAATAAGAAAATCTCTACTCTAATTGGATTTTCGCAGGGTCATTGGGAGAATGCTGAGATGGCTCATGGTGATAAGAGGAATGAGAGTGATTTTGAGAAGTGGAGGGGTCTTGCGAGGATTGGCTGCCAGACGGATCGATTTATGTTGAATGAGCAGGCGGATATTTTGGAGGTTTTTAGGGGAGCTGGGGAGTTGGCTGGGATTAGGGGGGATGAGGAGACTATTTAACTGGAGGGGTGATTTTTGAGTTGGTTGGTGGGATTTGGCGGGTTTGGCTTGTGGGTTGTTGTAGGAGTTTTGAGAGGTGAGGTTTTGGTGGTTTACGGGGGAGAAGTTGGTATTTATTGTGTTGGCTTAGTGAAGATAGATTAGATTAGAGGAGAGGAGGGGTTTAGGAAATGGGGCGAGGTGCACTAGGTAAGATAGAGAAAAGAGTTCTAGAAATATTTATATTTTAGATAGGTGTTTGAATTGACTATTCGCGGATGCTCGCTTACCCTTGATTTGTGTAGGCCAAGAACTTACCCTTGGCGTGAGTGATTCGGAGATCAGAAGGGATTCATGAACTAGTGCGACAAGTTTTTGAGAGAAAAAGATTCTACCCAAGCGTGAGATATACAATTGAAACAGTAGAGCTACAAATACGGGGGAGGTCAAGCCCTACATATCAATTGTTGCAAGACGCTGGTAGGCGAGCTACTTGGGAATGAATTGACGAGGTTCCATTATGGGACTGGAAAATATCAGCAATCGACATCTGTAAGTAGTGTTGTATGGAAGGCGGCAGAATAAACGAGCAGCAGCGCGCACAGCCTTGACGAAACTATTTTCTGCTTTTCTCCTCAAACTGAAGCCATCCTCGACACAACATCTCAATCATCGTAACGCAGCTCAAGATGTCGGCCCCAAATCTAGTGCCCGCAACCCCATCGACGGTTAATACAAAGTAGGTTCATCCTGATGATTGTAATAGTTTTTGTTGGAAATATAATAACTTGCTAATGGTATTTCACAGAATGTTCTCCACTGGCCAGTTCTCAGACCTAACGATTAAATGCAGCGGAAAGGAGTTCAAGGTGCACCGCAGCGTGGTTTGCCTCCAGTCCTAGCTGATTCACACAGCCATTACCCATTTCAATGTAAGTTTTGGGCCATTGCCGCATTGCGCATCGTCATGAGTGTTGAGAACCTATAGCTTACATGATGACACCAGGAAAGTGTTACTGGCATCTACGAAGTCCTCGACTCCGAACCTGAAATCGCTTACCACTTCCTCAAGTATTTTAACCATGCAGATGTCGACGATGCGACTGAAGAACGTCCGGATGAAAAAGATTCAATTCCCTCCGCCTCGTCAAAGCTCTTCCGAGCCGAAAATAATCCACTGGTTACCAATGTGAAGATCTATGTCTTGGCCGAGACTTACGATGTACTGTACAGCCTTTCAAGAGACTAGCCATGGAGAAGTACAAGAAGGTTTTAGCAGCCAAGGGGAACACTGTTTCTTTCATCACTAGTTTGCAGCTTCTCTACGAGGCAACATTTGAGAAAGACCCAATGCGATATGCTGCTGCTGAAGCGGCTTCTGAACATATCCACCAACTAGCCATTTATGAGGAATTTGCTAAGCTCTGCAAGGAGGATGGAGATGTTTCCTTTGACATCCTTCAGGTTTCTCATAAGATTGGCTTTGCAACTTCTACGCGTTTACTCAAATGTCAATACTGTAAAGCCTTCAAAGATGTCATTCGATGCAAGATGATACTGAAGTCTGGATATTGCGTCTGAGATGGCAGTTTTAGGCTATTTAACTAGTGTCATGCATGGGGAAAATATAGTTGCCGTCGAAATTGAGTTATTTTGTATTCAGCGCCTGGGTTGCTTAATCGCAGTGGCACATGGGGAGAACCGAGCAGAAAATGTATATTGAGTAGAGTCTTCCAAACCCATACATTCTACATCCAAAATGACGACTAACGCTTCTATATTATGTTGATTCCTGTTCTCATGAATGGTCTCTCTCTTTCGCTTACCTTACCAATGACGGATCTACGCAACTTTGCATATCTATTCACCTGTTCGGTTACACCAGCGCTCTTTCCCCAACCGAACTTCAAACAACACAACTGTCATTCCCATTAGCATCTCTTGCACCAGGAAAGCAAAAAGCGTGATTCGACCAATATGGCTTTCAACACCTCTAATAGCAACTCTGTTTTGGCAAAGCAAGTCCCAGGTTTCTCAAAAGCGATCAAGTTATGCTGATGATCAAGCGATAGGTTGTTCGTGTCTGGTGAATTCTCCGATCTCACAGTCAGGTCAAAGTCTTGTACCAAGGAATTCAAAGTCCACCGCAACATTGTCTGTTCGCAGTCCAAGCCCCTCAAAGCTGCTCTTAGTGGTAATTTCCAAGTAAGTTTTATGCATACCTCCTAAAGGCTTGGGACGTCTCTTGATTTGCTCAGAGCATTTTTCTGGTGAAGTCTTGTCGCCCATTGACTAATCTTCATGATAATAGGAGGCAGTTACCGGCATATATGATATGGATGACGATGAGCCTGAAATTGTGCACGCATTGCTCTATTTCTTCTACCATTCCACATACACTCCAACTTCGTCACCTATCCACGCCATGGTTTTTAATGCGAAGGTCTATGTTATCGCTGACAAGTACGACGTCAACGGCCTTAAAGAGCTATCCTCTCAGAAATACAAGCAGTCTGTTAAGAACTTTCCAGAAGATTCCGAAGCCTTTGTCTCAAGCTTGGAAATTCTACACAAGGGTACTCCGGGGACGGCTCCGATTCGTGCAGAGGCATTTCAGACAGCCGTTAATCATATCGGAGTGTTGGTGACATGTAAAGCTTTTGAGGAACTTTGCGAGGAGAATGGAAATATCCCTCTGGACATTGTGAAGGCTATCGTGCATGCGGATATGCATACTTTTAGCGGGGTTACCGCTACCGCGCTGCTCAATTGTGGAGATATCATGGCACTTTGCGAAAAGAACGGAAAACTAGCTTTTGGCATTCTCAAGAGTTTTTACAGAAGAAATAGTTTCTTCTGATCCTAGATTCTAGGGCTCAATTGAGGAGAAACACGATGTTGCATAAATGCTACTTAGAACTTGCTAAGTACTTCTGAAAACTGCTAGGTTTCGACCCACTTTGACTACCTACTGTGCAAATTGCTTTGTAAGAGATCATCTTAATTATGGTTGTATTGATGTATAAATCGACTGAGTTATTCAAATTATATAACCGAGTTATTCGAACTAAGTGAGATACTCAAATTAAGTATGTTACTCAAGTCAAGTGAGTTACTTAAATTCAATCCATTCTGCTACATTATCACCTTTGAGCCACGGGCATAGTAACCTCACTCACTTTTGAGACTTCATTCATGTGGTCACCTTTCAAAATACGAATTTCCCGCCTTCTTCACAACCAACCGTTCAGCTAAACAATAAGAATCCCTCATGTCTTCCCCATCCACATCTCTTGCTGTGCCAAAAAAGCGAAAGCGTGAATCGACCAACATGTCTTCTAGCGCCCCAGATACGGTCATGGCAAAGTAAGTTAGGTCGCTCAAGATCGATCAAAGCATGCTAACGACAACAGCTTGTTCGAGTCTGGAGACTACTCAGATCTTATTGTCAAGTGTGGCTCCAAAGAATTCAAGGTCCACCGCAACATCGTCTGCCCGCAAGTCAAAGCTATCAAGGCTGCTCTCAGTGGCCAGTTCAAAGTAAGTCAGTCTGCGTCTGAGCATATCTCAAGACTAAGACCGACTCGCTAACTTCCATATTAATAGGAAGCAATCACCGGTGGCTACGAAATGGATGATGCTGATCCCGAAGTTGTACACGCATTCCTCTATTTCCTCTACCATTCCACATACCAACAAACCTCAAAGTTATCCCCCGAGGTATTCTGTGCAAAGCTCTATGTCATTGCCGAAAAGTACGACGTCGAGCCTTTGAAGAAACTCATCATGTCGAAATCCACTAAACTCTTCAAAAAGGTTCGAAACTACAAAACCTTTGTCGAAAGCTGGGCTATTCTGTATTATAACACACCGAATACAGACCCACTTCTTAAAGATATGACCAGGGTTGCTATTGACGAACTTACGAGCCTGATCGAGTCTGAAGATTTCGAGAAGATCTGCACAGAGGACGGAAAGGTCGCGTATGGATTCTTCAAGGCATATTGTTCCTGGTGGTGTCGATGCTGTGCAAAGAATTATACCACGATGGCAATCCTCGAATGTGAAGAGTTCATTGCACTTTGCAAGGGAAATGGAAAGATCGCTTTTGACATCCTCAAAAGTTCCATGACAAAAAGGGCCACCTAGTCAAAGCTACCACAATGTACTTGCTGTCATTTAGGCTAAGGTTTCCTGAGGTTTGGAATTCATAAGTTATGGAGAGCCGAAGAATTGTATTCGTGGAAGAATGCTCTTCTCCAAATCGATGCTTTCAAGCCTCAGTATTACTTCTAAGTGAGAATTGAATATTCAAATTTGTCTTCTCTTTAACGTTACTATCGATTTTGCAGGACTTTACTCGCGCTGTGTGCTGTTGATTCGCTAATCGCTTAATTTGAGTAACTCACTTAGATTCGGAATCGATAGATTTATCAATTGGGGTGAACTTATTAAACTTGTTGAAAACATGATTGCCGTCCACGGCGTCGGCATCGTAGGTTGAAGACTGGCTTTATCTAAGGACCGCTTAAGCTTGGATACTTAAGCTAGCAAGTAAAATTTTCTGTTTGATCTTACAAGTGAGCAACCATATTTCACATACTAGAATCATGACTCATATTTACTGTTCGATTGTCCTAGCAAGTTTAGCCTGAAAATATATGACCTAAGCACCATCAGTATCGACTGTCAGGATCCAACAAGCTGTAGATTATCGCATCAAATTACGCAACCGCACTGCTCCCGAAATGGTGGAGGAAATCTGTCCTGGTACAATTGAACGGCATTGGTACGAAACTCGGCGGAAAGCTGGTTCAGTTTCAAAGCGACCATCGGCCACGCGCTCACTACCTGTATTTCCACTACTGCGTATCAGTACTTCGATGCTACTAGCTCCTACTGGAAGTTGTTTTGGGGTGGGGGGGATTAAGAAGAGCTTAGAAATTGTTGGACCACACGTGGGAAGCATACGAATACACCAATGCTCAAAGCATTTATAGATAAACTTGAGTATGAGTTTTGTTCAAAGCAAATAAAGCATCATCAACTGAGAAGCAAGCGACGACGCTAAACGCTTACTTACGCAGATGATGGATGATATCATCGAAGATACTCTACCTAATTATTAGCATTTGAGATTTTTCTTGGTAAAATTTAGTTGAACACGTATTACAGTCAAGTAGTGTCGGCCACGAATCACGTGTACAACTAGTATAACCTCATTTCCACTGCCCGCCATGACCTCTAATCTGTGGAGGATCAGAGCACTAGTGGCTTGACTATTTGACATCAAAAACAGCTCAATTAGTATAGGAAACGAGGCCCTTGCGATGCTCACTTCTTGTATATATAGTATAGAAACCCCCGTAGATTCAAGGGCCAGGACAATACAGGATTTCCCACAATTACCTATATTCATATATTTCATCACTTTCTACTTATTGGTGCTCGAGGGTTCATAAGTAGTAACGCAGTACGAACTAACTCGAATATGTAAACTAAGCGAGCTATCTAACTAAGCAGCATAACTGATTCAACTAAATTACCAAAACCAATTGAATTACTCAAGTAAAGGGGCTTACGATGCTCTTATGTGATGGTGAACTCTTAATATGTAATCACGTGGTAATGTCAATATTCCAATTAAAACAATTTACTGTTTTGGGACAAAATTTTCCAACCCGTGGACTGCATGACTGTGAAACTGGAAACAAAACGCTTCTCTTGATTTGATTTTAACTCCCAATACACCTCAAAGGACGCAGATAGAGACTGAATCCGAACGAGTCAAGCGTTGCTGACAAAGCTCGCTAATTGCCCCTATTTTCCTGCCTAGGCCTAGGCAGCAACAACTCACCTCATCTCATCCGTTTGTACAGTACTTCGTTGTTCGTACCTTTCTGCCCATCAACACCCCCAAAAATGGCCTTCTCCAAAACCGCAACTCTCATCCTTCTCATTCATACCCTCACTAGCTCAATAGCATTTATAATACTTGACAGCTTCGACCGCAACGTAGGATTAAGCCATCCCCAAATAAGCCAATGGTTACAATACCTCCCGTTCCACCTCATTTTCATAATCACCACCCTCTTTGCCACTTCAATATTCCGATGTTGCTGTTCTCGACGTACCAGAATAACATGGAAGCGTCATTTTATTACGGCTTTTTTCCTTGCACCGTTAGCTGCTAGGTTGTTATGTTGGAATTTGGGCTTGGTGGATGGGGCTACACGTGACGGGCAAATTCTTTGGACGGCTGCTTGTTATGATCAGATGGAACTGTCTGATCCCAATGTGGTTTTGAGGACAAGTATTTGTGAGCATAGGTTTGAGGTTTCGAAGACAATGGTGGCGGAGAAGATTGGGATTAGGGGGAAGAGGGCAGATTATGTGGTGGATTTGGCTAAGGCGTGTGTGGATTTGACGGATGTGCAGTTGAATGGAGGAGAATATATTTGGTGTTGGGTAGGGAAGGATCTTGGAGTGAAGAATGAGTTGGAGTTTTTTAAGGGTAAATATGAGGGATGTTTTGCAAAGTTCGGTCTTGAGGTTGGGGTTAGTTTTAAGGGCAACGTAGGTTTCATTCTAATGGATGAACGGGAATTGGAACATTGCTAACAGTTACAGGCTCCTGTTTTCGATTTCAAATTGCCGTCTCTTGACGGCGACTCTAATGGTACGACTTTTCGGGCTGAAGCGGATGATTACGATGATTACCTACAGTTGTTGTAATCCCATAGTCATCTAGCTTCCAGGAGCTTGCTACATGTCAAGAAATTAGACGATTTGGTAATTGGGATCTTGACTTATGAGTCTAATAACCTGAGTTTCCTGTATTGACAACTTACTCTCAGAGAACCCCTATTTATGTGTGGGGATGGAACCAAAGGGACTAGGTGAGTTTCCAGAATAAGTCCTCCGACTCATAAACTTGCTTGGATACATCCTTTGCCTGATATAAAATCATGGGCGATTTGGGAAAGATGACACTGCGGTTTTGAAGGAAGCGGCTTCCAAAAGCAATCTGGAGGCGAACAAACATGTTCACTTTCGCTGCAGGATTGACTCTAAGGTAAAAGTAGGTGGTATCCTCACTGTAAATTAACAAAGAGGTGTACCGACAAACTCATGAATCCCTGTACTGTATTGTTTAAGGTGAGTGAGCTACTCAATAGTTACTTAACGAATGCTCTATAGAAGATATATTCACTACAGGAAAGAATATTCACCCGAGGGATGAAGACATAGTGCCCGATGGGGAGCGGGGATATAGCCCACCTTATTTTGACGAGAGGTTCCATTGCACGTGCCTCTGAGTTTGTGTTACCCAGTAGCTATTTCTAGCAACAATCACCGGTGTTATAATTCTGGCCATAGTCACCACGACGAAGAGATTCAACTTTCGTTTTATTTAAGAACTACCTACTTGCGGAGTGCTATACGCAGCGAATTCTAGACCATTACACCCACTCAAGAGCTGACACTGGCCTGATGAGCATCTGACTTTTCATGTCCATACCTATCTATGGCTAATCATTACATCATTCTAGCCAGTAATACTTGCTAGGTATTCGTATATTCGTCATTAACTTTTATAAAGCACAATACCACCTGCCTGCATGCTTGCATGCTCTATTCCCCAAGAATCGAAAAAACACCAACTTGAAACTCCGAGAGATACCTATTCATGACTGAAGTAATAAGGGCTGACATAAGTCTAAGCCTGGCAACCACCAACAACTTTGTTGGTTGGCAACTTGCCAATCGTGATCCAGAGTTCGGCACTTGAAATTGAAATCAAGGCGAGTTTCCAAATTCAGGATACTGACGGCATTCCAGCTTCGTGGACAACATACTACACTCTTATACCATATATATGCAGATCAGAAAACAACCCAGGAAACCATACCCTTCCAAGTTCTGTAATGACGATGGTTCAAGCCCGTTAAAGCCGCAGCAAAGCCACATTAAAGCACGTAAAAGCAATGTTTGGGTATCATCAGCCACCCTAAAATGAAAGTTCGACCACGAGCAACACGTGGCAGAGAAGCGCTCATTTGGCGCGGTCAACGCCCTTTCCCTTTCTATCAGTACTTGTAGACTGCAGGAGTTCTCTCAAACTCCCTTCAGCATGCGACGTGCTTCTTTCCCTTGTCTGGAAACCACCACGCAAAGATCCAGGTGGCCTACCCCACGGTATCCAAGAGCTCAGACTATCTAGTATTGATGGTCTTCGCTCTGGCTCTGATCTCAGTGTAGATGCACTGGACTCATTGCGTATTACATTGGGCTTCGGAGACATCAAGGCCTGTAATGTTGGGGAGGTCATTGACATTGACTGTTTAAATGCCGAAACGGTCTCAAGATCGGCAGCAGTGGAAGTTTGTGGCCGCGCTGGCTGACTGATCAAAGATGTTGGCGATGCCAGGGACCCCGCTTCATGCTTGAATCCGTGAGCACTGTCTATGATCATCGACGCAAAAGTAGCTGACTTTGAACGAACATGTTTAGGAGGTTGATGTGACGCGGATTTAACAGTGTCGATAGCTTCCTCGGGCGATGCAGTCTTGCTTTTGCTCGATGATGATGTTTGTGAACCTTTCTTTGCGGCTCTACCTCTAACTTCCTCAGCCAATTCTGCAGCTGACTTCTTTTTCGATTTGTCTTCATCTGAAGATCTTGACGACGACATGATCGTCTCGAGCGTCCCATACGCAGCAGATTTCGGTCGCCTTCCGCCTCTTGACCCCCTGCCTGTGCTCCGCGTTTGCTCCTCGTCTGAACCAATGGCTTGTAACGTTGGTCCTCCCCCGTTTGCTGAAGTGCTAGAAGCAGAGGCGACGCCTACTGTTTGCAAAAACTGCTCACCACGTCCATGAGGCGGCATATGAACTTCGTATTGATTGCTCAGACTGTATCGGCTCCGCGCACAGATCTCCGCTATCCGCTCCAAGTCCTCAGCAACTCCATGCCTTATCTCATCCATGATTCCTTTGAAGCTGAAGGCCTCAAGCGGCGGCAGCTTTGCATCCATCTTGCCTGCTGCAAACCCTGATGTCCCATTCTGTTTCTTGACTGTAATGGGGTTTGGTCTTTCAGGACGAGGTCGAGCTGCGCCCGAGTATGTTCGTACAATCACTGGCTGATTGAAAGTGCTGTTCCGTGCTCCCGTCGACTTCGCATATCGATGGCGAGATCGATTACCGTTGAGTTGACGAAGAGCAGAGATTCGATGCGCTACCTTGGTCTCATCGATAATATGCTCGCCACGGGCAGCTTCTTCAGACTCGACAAGACTTGCACTGGACGTATTTGCACTCCAGAGACTCGGTGGCAAGAAATGGAGGGGAAGAGAGTGTCGCCTGTTCGAATCGGGAGCAGATTGAGGGCCTTTTGTCGGGCTCAATATGGTATCGTTGGTGATGTTGAAGGTGGGTCGCTGCGCCGGGTCAGAGTGCAGTGATCCATTGGCTGTAGCAGATGTATCCATGATACAAACTTGCGTTTATTCCTCAAGACATTGTCTATTTAAGAAGTTATTGCATAGCAGGTGGGCTGCCTCGTCGACATATTCAGCAGCAGCAGCAGCTTGCGACGTTTCTTATGCCATGCACTCCCTATGCACTGTGAGGTGTTCAATGGCCGTAGGCCAGGGGCTTCATTGGCACGATTAGCTTCATTTCCCCCATGAATTCTAGCGCCCAAACAACCCCGCGAAGGCGCAAACGAGCTCCAACCAGCCATCCGATCGACATCTAGCTCCAGCCTCCGAAACTACTCACAACTTCCGATGTCGTCGACGCACCCCAGCTGCGAGAGCACTGTTGCAGCAATACCAGTATCTGTATCTGTATCTATATCCAACATGGCTTCCTCGTCTGGTCGCGATAAAGACTCCAAGGATTCTCAGCAGCCCTCCGAGAATCCCTTCATCAAATTCAAGCAATTCGCAGATGCTCAGATAGGCTCCATACTCTCAAGCATCATCGGCTTACCTTCCGCCTTCGACAAATCTTCGGGAGACGCACAGTGGGCCGACTTCAACAACGAACTGAAGAGACGAGACGAGCTACAAGCAAGGCAGAAAGCATTGAGGGACTCGGAATCTGCGAGAGTGAGCGGCACGGCGACTGAGGACGAAGCACAGATACCGGTGAAGAAGTCAAGAGACTGGATTCCATCCTCAACATCTCCTACGGGAACATCCACAACGGGAGAAATGGACGACGAAGGGGAACGAGAATGGATTGATGATAAAGCGTCTGCAAAAGACTGGCCTCTCTACAGCCAAATGACTAGGTCACTTTTCTCTCATCTAAGGCATTCTACCGAAGACGATGAATCCTGGGACCTCCAGCATGCGAACGATGTTTTCGAGGGAATCTTCCATCCATTAGAGCCCGTGAACGCAGCAGATTTACCTGCCGGTTGGGATAGACGCAGTACACCTGAGGGGAAGACATACTACGTAGATCACAACACGAGGACAACGACATGGAACCCTGCCTCAGCTTATCGTTTCTTGTTGCGTCCAGACCAAAAGTCATCTGACGCGCTGAAGATGTTACAGTATATGGTCTACAATAATTTGAACAAGACAACTAGAATTCGGGGCACGATCGGTAGAGATAATAACCAAAGTTCGCATGACTACTACATGCATTTAATGTTGGCCGAGCAGCAAAGAAAGAGAAGGCTTTTCCAGGCCAGCCAAGATCATCGCGGAATGGCTGAAAACCTGGACGGAAATCTGGTTGACAGTTCGGCCACTTACGGCCAAACATCCCTTCTGCCATATTTGTTATTCTCACCATATTCTCCCCTGAAGCTATCGGAACGCAGGCACACAGATTCTGCGAATCTAGATAACTTCCCTTATGAAGATGCATTCGAAGATTTAATGTTGCTGCATCATGGCCTCCCAATGGCTTCAGAACCGAAATATTACAGTAGTGCCCGTTTATCCTTTCCTCGGGACGAGTTTAGAAGGGCGAAGAACAACATGAGTTGGTTATACGCGCTTGGTTCTCGAGGCATCCTGTCGAATGTTGGTTTGCATGCTGCAACACAAATATATCCGGGGGCAATATCAGACGAAGTAGCACGCACCATGACTAGAGATTCGTGCTTTGAGGCTCCATCAAGCGAGGCCAACACAGAGCAAGAAATGTATGACCGCTTCCTTCGGTCTGCTTCATCATCAACCTCTATAGGTGTCTTCGACACCCTCTTTAAAGACGCTGAGAAGTTTGTAAAGGAACAACTTACATCTTTAGAAAGTCAGAGGGAGAACACATCTTTAGAGAAAGAAAACAATGTAGATGGTAGCACAAGGTCCCCTGTACCGCTGTCCCAGGCACCTTCAGATTCTGAACGGGTGGTGTCGACATATACCACTTCAAATCACGTCAAGCATGAGGATGGGACGGTTGAAACAACTCTTTCAATTCGAAAGGTTTTCGCAGATGGAAGAACCACAGTCACAGAAACGAGTCACACAGAACTTCCACGTAATGAAGATGAATGGGAAGAGATGACACCCGACACGAAACAGTCTGAGCCTTCTGCGAAGAAAGCTGAAAGTAGCAAGCGGGGCTGGTTCTGGAACTAAGATATTTCAGAACGAGGCGTACTAGGTGTTACTGGCCGTTACTCGTTACCTTAGTGGGTTATTGAGTCAATGATTACAAACATGGAATATGGATCAGATATTGGGATGGTAGGCGTACAGGGCTTAGTCTTCATGATTTTAGATTGGATTTATTCAAGCAAAGCAGTCTTTGGCCTTGGCAATCGAGCTTAGTAAGTCCGTTGTTGTGCATTGTGACGACTTGCTGTGAAATGTGTACGGGCAAAGGCCTCTATAACACAACGATAGAAACTCAAGTCAGAACTTCATTTAGCCAGATGAATTTGAATCCGAGCAAAGTCTCTCTTTCAAAATAGAGATGTGTTGCTTCGTGTGTAAAGCCCCTTAGTCACATTTCAATTATCTGCTATTGAATTGATTAGAACAGATTGCCCCGAACATAGCTTGGGTAAAACATTAAAATGTGTGTATAGTAAGGCGAGATTTCAATCACGTATTTAGGGATAAGCGTTCAATCAGACAGACAAATCAAGTAGCCCAAATGAAGTAAGCTATGGCACTTAAGCCAAGTAAGTTACCCAATTCTAGTGAGTTACTCAATTCAAGAATTCGAGTGTTTTACTCAAATTAAGTAAGTTGAATGAATTTCTCAAGTCAAGTCGCTTAACCTGGAAATTCCCGATATCTAATCACGTGGCACATAGTAAATTTGAGAGCCCAGGCAATGGTGAATTGATTGCTGCTTCAGCTTATATATTAAAAAATCTACTTCTTCCACCGCGCTTTTGATTTCTCTTCCTTACAAACTAAAAGACTAGCAACTTTTTCCACAATCAGAATCGACCCCACTCAACAACAAAATCACAACAAACGAAGAGATAATAAAGATACTCACAATGTCTTCGAATGATATCTACCAGAGTCCCCTGATCAAGCGCTACGCTTCTCAGGAGATGAAGGAATTGTTTAGCTCACGGAGACGTATTACAACATGGCGTCAGCTTTGGAGTACGTCCCACTCTTCGCTACCATCTGCAAATGGAGTAATATTGATGGCATATGGTAGCTTGGCTGGCTGAAGGAGAGAAAGAACTTGGACTTGATATCAGCGATGAGGCGATTGCAGATATGAAGGTACGTCTTCCTATGGTGAATGAGACCATTGATATGTTGAGATACGAGATGAGCCTGGGCAACTCACTTGATATCAGCTCCAATCAAAATGGTCTCTTTTAAAGCATTTTCAGCAGTTACTAATATAAACCTGGGCTACAGGCACATCTCGTGGCTACGGATGAAGACTTGGCTATCGCTGATGCTGAAGAGGTACGTGGTAAGCTGAGATTGATCAAGGATGGGATACTGACGCAGAGTATGGTGAATATAGGCAATTCGACGTCATGAAGTCATGGCACATGTTCATGCTTTTGGGTGAGTTAAAGATGGTTTTAGCTTTGGTTATTTTGCTGATAACAATGATAGAGTTGCTGCACCTAAGGCTGCTGGCATTATTCACCTCGGTATGTGCTTCGAGACTCGTTTCTCTACTTCGTTCAAGGAGTATCTACTGATGATATATTCAACAGGAGCTACGAGCTGCTATGTCACTGACAATGCAGATCTCATCTTCCTCCGGGAAGGCCTTGAGATGATCCTTCCCAAACTTGCGGTTGTGATTCATAAGCTGAGCGAGTTTGCACTTGAGCACAAGGATTTGCCTTGCCTCGGTACGTATATTTGGTTCTTTCTCTTCTTAACCAGAATGCATTCATATTTTTGCTTGGCAAGGGAAAACTAACAGCTCAAACCAGGTTACACCCACTACCAACCGTAAGTTTTCATTCACATCTCGGAGAATCAATTTCAAAGATATTGATATTTTTTAGAGCTCAACTGATCACGGTCGGACGACGGTAAGCTACCCTTGAAGAAGCTATCATATTCGCAATCTCTGTTCCTTCATCTTGCTGCTTAAATACTGATATCGCACAGAGCAACCCAGTGGATTCAAAACCTCGCCATGGATCTTAAGGATCTAGAGACTGGTACGTGACCCTTCTCTCAAAGTTCTAGTCTGAGGTTATTTTGAGGGTTGCCGAAGATGGACCCTTCAGACAAGTACATCTAATCATTATTTTCTCAACAGTTCGAGATGACCTGCGATTCCGTGGTGTAAGCTCTCTATACTCCAAATGGCTCATTGTTTTGAGAGACTGTTGAAACTCCATTAGTCCTCTGGAAGTATGAATGCTGACCTGAAATTCTTGCAGGCACAAGGCACTACAGGAACTCAGGCCAGTTTCATGGAACTCTTCGAGGGCGACGGAGCTAAGATTGATCAGCTCAATGAATTTCTAGCGAGAGAGGCTGGATTCGCACAGTGTTACGCAATCTCGACACAAACCTACTCGCGAAAGGTTGATCTGAGAGTTGCTACAGCTTTAAGGTGCGGATTTACTTTCTTCTTATCACTGTTTCCCTAGTGGCTGTTCCAAGACTTTATTGGGTATTTCACTTAATTGAGCATGCTGTCGCATGGGACTTGTTTACTGACCGCTATTTCTAGCTCGTTCGGATCAACGGTCGTTCAACTTGCTTCAGATATTCGACACTTGGCAAATCACAAAGAAATGGAAGAACCATTCGAGAAGAGCCAAATCGGATCATCTGCAATGGCATATAAGAGAAATCCGATGAGAAGCGAGAGAATTGCTGGTCTTGGTCGTCATCTAGCCAACCTTAGCAAGGACACCGCAGACACCTTTGCAGCTCAGTGGTTTGAGAGAACCCTTGACGATTCTTGCATCCGCAGAATTGATCTACCACAAATGTTCCTCACTGCTGATTCTATCCTGATGACATTGGACAACGTTGTCTCGTAAGTTATGACTTAATCTGCTCACAGTGTGTGGATTTACTAACACATTTCGCTCAGTGGTTTGGTCGTTTACCCATCCAGAATTCATGCGAGGTAAACTTTTCCGCATCGTTCTCGAATAAGCACCTGATACTGATAACGACTAGACTTATGGAGGAACTGCCGTTCATGATGACAGAAACTATTATCATGGTTAGTTCCCTTACTTTTCTGATAGAACGAATAGTGACTAACTCGGTCTTAGAAATTGGTCAAGGAGCACGGTTACTCTCGCCAAGAGGCCCACGAAGAAATCCGAGGTTCGTGAACTTCTCTCGGCTCTTTAATTTACATCTGACAATAATATCTAGTTCTTTCCCATCAGGCAAGCGATGTTGTTAAGAAGGAAGGTGGTATGTAACACACCACCTACTCCCGAAATTGCAAACTAACGGGAAAACTTTAGGCAGGAACGATCTTATTGATCGAATCAAGCGTACTAAGTACTTCAAGGTAGGTAATCTCCGACCAATTTTTGCCTGTTCCATCTTATAATTTTAGCCAATTTGGGGGGTCCTCGATAGCATGGCCGACCCCAAAAACTTCATCGGAAGATCAAGTCACCAAGTTCAAGCTTACTGTGGCGAAAACGGGGAGGTTTCTCAAGCTTTGGCCAAGTACTCGACTGCAATTTCCAGTGCGAAGGCTGTCGAGTTGACAGTTTAGGGAATTGGTAGTTGGAAGACAGAAGCTCTGTGCCAACAAAATTCTGGTGGTTTATGAATCCAAGTTACATAGGCAAAAATAAGTGAATTACCCCAGTCAGAAACATTACTTAAATCCAGTGGGTTATCTAATAAGTGAATGATCTAAATTAAGGAAGTTATCCGAAATTTAAGTATTTAAAATAGACCGAATTACTCAAATTGAACGAGCTACTTCGTCTATATTCACGAGCTTGTCGGTACAATTATAGCAATCAATCGCAAGTACTTGAGAACAAGCGAAATTGCCTCCATTTTAAAGTTCTTATAGATCAATTCGTCAGCGTAAAAATCCTCGGGGTTTAAAAAGGTATTGTATAAGGGGTTTGCCTATGGCATCACTTAATCTCTGATAGTAATTCCAGGATTTTCCCTTGGTGTTCAAATTTGTTTTTGACATAACAACAAAATTTGCTCACGTTGCTATTTGCATCGTCATTTATATTCCAAAAGGTTACATAGTGGTAGTGCAGTAGCTCACTAATTTGATTAACGCTCTTGGTTTGAGTACCAACCCTCTATATGCAGGATCAGCATAGTCTGTTAAATGCCATATCGATTATCAACATATATCATGGCCTCTAAGTACAAACTTGCTAACATACCTACCATTTCACTACTTCATTCCCCGATTCTGTTTTAAGCGAGCACCATTTTAAGCGAGGAAATGCCACCCAAATCTCTTATTATCTTGGCGTGGGATCCAATGTTCTTGGAGACTAAAATACAAAATACGCAACGCTAGAATGCCTTAGACAGTACTTTTCTTTATTACTAGGTAGTTAGAATAAACAAAAACTTACTATCCCTTAGTGCGTTAAAAGTCGTTTTTCACAGGCATTCGACACCCCCAGAATTTTATCACCAAAATCTGTGTGTAGCTTGTTGTGCACATTCGTCTATGGAAATGGCGTTCAATTCAATAGATAATATTTAAAACAAAGAAAGTTACGATTTTAAGTATGACGAAATAGAACAAAGAAAGTAAGTTACTTGTATATAGGTTTAAGCTATCTGCATAATATACTCTAAACACAGAATATAACGCAATTGAATACTTATAGGATATAACTTTTGAAGTCTGTATATAGGCAAAGCTATCGTATTCTGCATAGAGTAATGATTACTAAAATATGCCTATTTGCAGAAAAGGGGAACAGCTGCATAACTATGTTACAGATAAAGAAGAATAAAGAAACATAGCTATGTGTACTAGCTACTTGGACGCGAACGGCAACATACTCATTCCTTTGAGGAGGGTAATCATTGTTTAATAGGGAGAGAGACAAATAAAGAGAAAAACAAGTCCATATAATGGGGAAATGTAACTTGAGGAAAGTGTAAGTAACATGAGTACACATTACTACTTACTACTATAAGAACTATAATACAACTACATCATTATAAGCTTTACCTAACTGCGCTATAAATAGCTTAGTTACTATATTGCAGAGCTAAACGTACTGCTGGCATAGCCTGCTTATAAGAAGAGAGAATTCATGAATATTACGCGCTCTGATTAGATTCCGAAGGCTCAAACCCATTCTTTCCTCGCTGTCAACAAAATGAATAGAACAAGAACACGTCTTTTTTCGGCGGCTCAACCAGCAGCCGTGTACGAGTGTCTCGCAGATGAGTATTTACGTCGTGTAGGCAAGACCATAAAGGAGATGGAATCTTCCGGCGACATGTCGATTACCTCAAGATTAGGACCCCTAGAGGTACCCATTGATTATTTACAGACCTCTTCTGCTAAGAAACTAAGGTTTCCGGAAACTCCCGAGGATAAAGCAATGGCAACAAAGGTAAAAACCTTGGCTCTGCCTATGGAATTCTTACGTGAGATTTCCAAGACCGTAGAAAGTATGGATCCTGAGAACTCAAAACCATTCCGTGCTACATTGGTTTCGGAGCTGAGGCGTTGGTCCATCGAATATCCCGAGGCAGTAAGCCAGAAGAGAGAACCAGTCACCTTTACCAACAATGTTCATGAGAGATTTGAAACATTCAGTCGCTTCCCTGAGTTACCAGACGAAATCAAAAGTAAAATATGGGAATTTGCATTACCGGGTCCTCGAGTCTTTGAATTCGTTAGTATGGGATTGGAACCGCTCATTCTTCGTAGTCAGGAGCCCCCAAGAACAATGAAGCTATCGAAGCCAAGCCATACCGACTTGTGTAGTATTAGAAGTACATGTGTGATGGCATTCGAAGCTGTCGCGGGTAGATACAACGTTCGCGACTACACTAGCAGTCCCAACACCAAAACGGCAGATCCCAGAAGTTATGATATTCCGAAAACCATTGTACTTGAAGATCCGGATGAAGACATCACATATCTACATGATTTGGTTGCTTTCGAATGGTTCTTCAAGGTCATGGCAGTGCATACGGATGTGACAGAACTCAAGACGATAGCTTTTAGGGCAGATTTCTGGAGCGCTTGGTTTACGCAAGGTTGGTTTACGCAAAGTCGGGCTTTTCAGAAGCTTACTCGAGAGTGTCTCCCAAAGCTTACGGGTCTCAAAAAAATCATTTTAACCCGTGGCAGGGAAAGTCTCAGATTTGCAGGGCTTCCTCTCCGGTTGGAGGAAAAACCACATCCTTATGAAAGACCAGAACAGGAGACCGTTGACAGATTTCGCAGAATTGTCGCCGAAACCCCTGATCTATCTTACCTAACAGGTGTGGAGATAGTTTTCGCCGTCGTAATAAGATTGGATCCACCCACAATGCTTTCAGACGTAATCGACGATTGGATCATGGATTATCGCGATGATAAGGTAAGCTCACTGTACTTAGAATAACTTATTAAAACTGACTTTTATTCTCCTCCTAGGATTATGGTCGCGATCTAATAAACCGTAGACTAGGCCTCGACCACCTTATCAATTATCGGTCATTCCCCTGACTGATTCACTTCGCTAAAGAAAAGTGCACATGATTTGCATGATGCAAATGCTATCCAGAATCAAATATTTCATTCTTTTAAATATAAACAGATTATTAAGATATTGTGAGCCGCAAACTTATAGTTAATCAATCAGACAGCCCCATTCTAAACAGGCAGCTTCACCATAAACTTCATCAAAACGGTAAGAGCAAGAAGACTTAGGGGGCTTCCTCTTAGTTTCTCTGGATGTGGCGGACAGGTCCCTTAATATTTTAATATACGCTGTACCTCGAAACTTGTGTTGCAATCTTTCTTTCTGATGTGGTTAAAATAGAGTTAGTTGTTTTCCTCGGCTAAATTTAATTTAAGCGACATGACACAGGCGTATGTCAGTACTGTATCTGTTTTGACGAAACATGGAGGCGTGAGAAACATTAGCAGGTAAGACCTAATAAAATTAGATAAAAACTTAAACGTTTCAGATGTCTAATTTCTTCAAAACTAAGAGTTCTAATACAACCTTTTAGTCTCCACATACCTCCACAATCTAACCTCTCATTTTTGCTTTGTTACTGATAGATATTGAGACTATCTCCTCTTACCTTCATATCAACAAGCGCAAAACGACCTAAAAGAATGCACTTTTAGCTTTGTTGACTTAAGAGAGTCTGGCTGGATGTAATAAAAAGTGTTGCGAAGTGTAACGGTTGCATAGGGCACAACAAAGTATTGTGTCTTTAGATGTGAGCGAAACTTTTCTGATTAGCATATGCCATCCAAGAACCATTCTGTCCAGTCTTTATTAGACCTTTTGTAGTCAGAAAGGTAATGTTTGTTGAGGGCTGATTATTAACGTACCAATAGAGCCCAACTTAGCCAGGCAGGCTTCACAATCAATCATACCACAGAGTGTATTCAAATGGGAATTGACAGCATTAATAGCCGTTCTAACGGAGTTGCAAACCTTTGTAAATGAGATCGGATCGATATTACTGTCTGGCTAATAGTTACACTTGATCCAATCTATCAACCCAGCCAAACGCCACCATAACCCCAAAATTCACTGTCAGCCATAAAACGCCAAACTTCCCCTGTACCTCTATTCCAAAGTAGCTTGTTTCCTCTTCTGAATATCCCTTGTCATCTTCTTGAAGAAAGGATTACTCTCGCCCTTTTTCTTCTTCAAATCCTTGTTTTTGCTCCTGTTTTGCTCAACATACGCCATATCTTGGCCTCCAGCCAGCTCACTAAGAGTGCCCGCCGTTCTCCTTGCTCCTGCCTTTTTCTTTTTCGCTGCACCACCAATAACTTTGTCGTTGCGGTGAAATAAATCATCCTTCAAGTCCTCGTCCCAGTCATCATTCTGAAGCATGACATTCTGGAGGAGTTCGCGACGTTCTGCTGCTGTGGCAAAGGCGAGACCAGGAAGGTTCTCAATACCTTGAAGGTGGGTGATAACCTTGAATGCGTAGCCTTGATCAACGAGGAATGCCTGCCGCTTTGAGGAGTAATACATCTCTTGGGTGTCCTTGGAAACTAGGGAGTAGAAGAATGCATTGAAACCTTCGTCGTTCCTACGTTTGGCTCGCAAGATGCGACCCAAGCGCTGGGCTTCTTGACGTCGGGAACCGTAGTGTGACGAGATTTGGATCAAGCAAGTGGCTTCAGGCAAGTCGAGTGACGTGTCACCAATCTTAGACAAGAAGAGGGTATTGATGTTTTCGTTATGTTGGAAATTTTCTAGGATGCGAAGACGTTCTTGCTGAGCAGTCCCTCCGAAGATAAAGGCTTTGTTGAGCTTTTGAGCGTATGCATGGAGGGCATAAACATTATCAGAGAAGACAATGATTTTGTCTCCTCGTTTTTCATGGTAGTCGATGAGAAACTGGCATGCTTGAAACTTTCTGGGGTTCATAATATATAGTAGAGCGCGCTTCCGACTTGGTGCATTAAGATACTCTGAGTAAAACTCTGTAGTCATTGGGCACCAGACTTCAGCACACTGAACCTTGGCAATATGACCCTGCGCGGCGAGCTCCATCCAGTTGGCCTCGTAAAGCTTCGGGCCAATTAAGAAGTTCAGATCTGCAATCTTATCATCTTCTCGAAGTAGGGTAGCTGTCAGACCCAATTTAGAATGTGTCTTGATATTAGATGTGACTTTTCTGAAGATATTAGCGGGCACCACGTGAACCTCGTCGAGAATCATTAAACCCCATTCTCTACCCTGCAAGAAAGTCATCATTTTTTCGGCATCATAGGAACGTGTGCGGGTTTGGGTAACCATAGAATATGTTGAAACGATGATACCGGTGTTCCGTGTGAACTTTTCCTTATGATCCGAAGTGAAGACGGCAATATCTTGGGGATTGATATTCGACCACTTGAGAAATTCCTGTCGCCATTGTACGACGGACATAGAACTAGTGCAAAGGACAATGACACCCTTCTTGATGGTGCAGGCAGCTGTTATTCCAACCAAGGTCTTCCCAGCGCCGCAAGGCAAAACAATAATGCCACTCTTCGCTCTGCCGTTACCGAACATCTTACTTAAACTCTTCTCCTGATAACTTCGAATTTGAGCGCTCGGTCTCAGGTCAATTTCGAGATCTGGATTCACCATATCGTTTCTAAAATCATATTCCTCAAGGACGGGATATGACAATGCCAGACACCTCTTCTGGGCTTCTTCCACGCCAGTATCAGCGATCTCAAATGAATGGACAGCATCGGCGTTGTCGTCGTCATCATCTTCTTCGGTCAGAGTTCTTAAAATATCATCTTGTTCTGCATTTTCGCCTTCTCCAGGTCTGTTTCCTGGCGGCTGCTCTGTGGCCTGCTGCACTCCAGCAGCATTCTTGGTTCCAGGGATGACCAAGGCACCCATCTTTGGTGCAGATGATGTCGTGGTTGCCTGTTCTCCTTGTACACGCAACGGACCAATAACAGGATCTTTTAATAGACGCTGTATCAGCTCTGCGTCAACACTTTCTAGGAAGTACTTGGTATTCTTCAAAACCAGCTTGACCTTGCCAAAAGAGGCCGCAGAATTGACGATGAAGTTCCGTAGTTCATCAGGAATAGGTGTTTTTGATAAACGGTCCAGCACGTTCATTATATCCTTCGGATTCAATCCTACAGATACAGCTGCATAAAGACTGTGAGATGTCAAAGCGTACTCGTGAAGGAATGTAGGTCGCGATAGAGGTTCTGCGATAGTAGTTAAGAAATCCTGCGCGTGAGCCGCCAGCGGCGAAAAGCTTTCCATAATAATTCTGGCCTTTCTGGGATCTATCCATAGAGGGCGATTGTCATGATCCGGCTTCAGAGCCAAGTATGAGAAATCGTTATTCCCAAAATGGTGGCTTGCAGTGTCTCTATTTCCTACCGGCCTTGTCTTTTGATACTGTTGAATGGAGAATTTTTTCAACGCTGTATTGATGGCAGCCTGCTCCCCCTCACTTGCCTCTTCCTCGGAAAAATCATCGTCGCTGTCGATGCTCTGTGGCGTGGCAGGGCCGGGAGTTGAGGCCGCAGAGCCTTTATTCGACTTCACAGCTCCTTGAGCACCTACTCACTGTTAGCAATCGTAGAAGTTTGGGCAGAGCAAACAAAGCCCATACTTGATGGTGCTTTTCTCTTTGGCGGCATCTGGATGGTTGTCGACAGATGTTGCCTGTGAGGTTGAGGATGAAGGAAGAGAGGATTATGACAGAAGAAACTGGGGACTTTGAGGCGAAGCTAGGGCGAGGCGACGTTCAGTCATCAAAGAGGCTTGGCTGCGCAGCCTTGTCGCGTTGTAAAAAGATTCTGGCGCGAACCCCCCCCCAAACTTGAGCCTCAGCTTTTGCCTCGATTCGAAAATCGTTCACCAGTTTGAGATCCAAAACCAGAAGAAAGCAATCAAATATAAATTGTGCATCATGTGGTAAGGGCTCAAATGAATTGCAATGGGTTAAAGCCTGACTGTTTTCACAGTAAACACATTCTTAACGCGCAAGTCTCTATTCGAGCACCATGCTGTAAATAACACACCCCGCGAACCACCGTCGGACATGTTCTGATGCTCTAAACCAGGCAGAAAATGGTTCGACTGCGCAGAATGCCATGCTGAATCCGAAGCCCATCCCCTCCTCCAGTCGACAGAGATGGTCCGAGATACTTCCCCGCTCTCCCCGCTGAGTTCTCTAGCTAATGGGCCCGCAGACGTTCATCTGCAAGAAGTGCAAGAAGGCTTTCCGCAAGGATGCTGCTGAGTACGAAGAGAGCGACGAGTACTGCCCACATTGCGATAACCATTACGTTCTCGAAGCTGTAACACCTAAGCCGGTTTTGGAGTTTGAGGGTGAAGACATTAGAAAGGACAGTAGGATGATTAAGGACGACAGAATCAAAGGAAAAGAGATGAGGACGATCTTTGATGTCGAGGAGGCTCCAAACAAACTTGGTTAAGGGGTGTTATTATACATGGGAATGGGCGAATATGGATTTGATTTAGCGGCATGGATATGGGATATGAATGAGCTCTGCTAACCCTGAATTGGCCCAATCCATCTATGGAACAAGTCAGATGATTCATCGCTCATTGATATAGTACACAGGCTCTATGGAGGTGATGTTAAAGACGTAATGAGTAATGTCCCCTATGCTCCTGCAGCATCATCCGGCCCTCTTGTCAAAATTGCCGCATTGCCAGTTCCTGGTGTCCGACCAGTCTTCTTCTTGGCAGCTTCCTCCTGCTTCTCTTGCTCGATAGCCTTTACATATGCCTCGATGTCCTCCACTGGCAACATCTCAATGACCTTTCCTGGTGCCATGATAGCAATCTCGATGTTTTTTGCTCCAGTCTGCACAACTTCCAATAATGACTTGATTGTCAATTTGATTGTAGCCTCTCTGTCCATATCGTCCTTGTGGTTCCGCTCTAGGAACTCGCGGACCGTCTTGCTGGATCTACCGATAGCATTTGCCTTCCTATATAACCGTTAGAATGATGGGCTGCAAATTGACAAAAAGAACTATCCATACCAAGCAGAATAGATACCAGATGGTTCGGTCTGGTATAGTCTTGGTGTCTTGTCGTTGGGGTCAAATCCAACGATTAGTGTACTAATACCAAACGGTCTGACACCTCCACTCTGTGTATATCTCTGCTGAACACCTGCCACATATTTCGTAATGTATTCGATCGTGACAGGGTCTTCGACGGTCAGACGATGGGATTGCGCTTCTAAACGGGCCTTGTCGACCAAGATTCGTGCATCGGCATTGAGACCTGCAAAGGCAAGGCAGACATGGGTATCGACGAGACCAATCTTCGATGGGGTAATCCGGGTGTCTTGGAGCTTCATCGCTGAACGCTTCTCACATCCTAGCACCACGATATCTGCTCCCTTTACGCCGACAGCACAAGTTCCTTGTTTATTTTAGCTATGTTTGGCAATACAACCTGTTCATCCTCATACCTCGTTTGACAGCCTCGAGTGCGTATTCAACCTGGAACACATGTCCATCCGGACTGTGTATCTTATTAGGAGATGTCGAAATTTCTTGCTTGGTCTACCACTAACCTGAACACTGGATATTGTCAGCTAATGCCATCAAAGCTGATTTACCAGGGAGCTATGCTTACCGGAAAGAGCTCTATCATAACCGGAAGCCATGATTTCTATTGTTTCAAATTACTCTGTTGTGTGGGTATCGTCTGTAGGGTTCATGAGAAGCGCTGGATCTGTCTGGATTGGTGAGTTGGATGGAAATTGTGTTGCTCAGGTCTGTCAGTACCAGGCTGCCTGTTGACGCGCATTGGAGCTTCCTTAGATAACACGTGACTATTCTAAACCGAACGGGCTGTGAGGGTAGAACTGAAGCGCCACAGAAGGCTGAGTGAGGCTGAAGCTAGATATCCTCCCACCTTTGGATGGAGCTCAGGGACCGGCTATTTACTTTCCATATACTTTTCCCCGACTCTGGACCTTGAACTACTCAGGATTTTGTCGATATCAATTACCAGCACATCTAGAGCTTATTTCAAGGCCTTTGTATAAATCCTACTTCTCCGGTTTGTATTGCAAAGACTTCTGTCAAAAAGCCTTCTGTACCACCACTGACAACAATTGATAATCGCGGCATCGGTTCCGAGGTAGATCCTTGCTCTGGCTCGCAAAAGCTCTTTTTTGAATATCTAAAGTCTATTTCATAGCACGAAAAGATTGCTAGTTGCCTTTACATCATGGCAATGCGCTCTCGGTTTGTTCTCGCTATACGCAGAACTCGACTACCTACATCTACGGCTTCAAGATCACTACGTGCTGCTACACAATCGCGTTGGCAAAGTACAGCGACCACGGAAGGGAGTGAGGGTATAGCGAAAGGGACGACTGGGACTTCGAAAACAATCAAATTCACATCCGAAACATATCCCGAGATCAAACGGGACTCGAAGTTCGCCCAGATATCAGAAGATCATGTCAAATTCTTCAAGGAGCTTCTTGGGAAGGAATCTGCTGTCATCGACGGCGTTACCAAAGATGCGACGGACGACATCGAGCCTTTCAATGGGGACTGGATGCGAAAGTATAGAGGCCATACGAAGCTTGTACTGAAACCAGGGTCAACGGAGGAAGTCAGCAAGGTTTTGAAATATTGCAATGATAATATGTTGGCCGTTGTCCCACAAGGAGGAAACTCTGGGCTTGTCGGAGGGTCAGTACCAGTCTTCGACGAGATTGTCATTAATATGAGCCGCATGAACCAGATTCGATCCTTCGATGAGGTTTCAGGAACTCTTGTTGCGGATGCTGGTTGCATTTTAGAGTCTACGGACAACTACCTCGCCGACAAAGGATACATCTTTCCCTTGGATTTGGGTGCTAAAGGCTCTTGTCATATTGGAGGAAATGTCGCAACGAACGCTGGAGGCTTGCGTTTACTACGATACGGGAGCTTGCACGGTAGCGTCCTCGGCATTGAAGCTGTACTACCAGACGGCACGATTGTAGATGATCTTTCTAAACTGCGCAAGAACAACACAGGCTATGACCTCAAGCAATTATTTATTGGTGCAGAAGGCACCATCGGTATAATAACTGCGATATCTATTCTGTGTCCACAACGATCGAAGGCGATCAACGTGGCCTTCTTTGGTCTTGAGTCTTTTGAAAAGGCACAAGAAACTTTCCGAGAAGCCAAGGGCCAGCTATCCGAGATTCTCTCTGCATTCGAGTTAATGGACCGTCCTAGTCAAGATCTTGTGCAGAAAGTTACCAACAACAAGCGTCCTTTGGAGGGAGAGCATCCATTCTACTGCCTCATTGAGACCAGCGGCTCCAACTCTGAGCATGATAATGAAAAACTTGATAAGTTCCTCGAATACGTCATGGAAAAAGAGATTGTGTCTGATGGTGTTGTCGCCCAAGACCAGACTCAGCTCCGAGATTTATGGGGCTGGCGCGAAGGTATCCCAGAATGCCTGGGTCACTGGGGAGGTGTCTACAAATATGACGTTTCGATACCTCTTGAGGAGCTTTACCAACTCGTTGAAGATACACGAGAGAAGATTGAGGCCGCCGGTCTGAAAGGCGATAGTGATACGCATCCTGTGGTCGATGTAGTTGGTTATGGTCATATGGGCGACAGTAATCTACATTTGAATGTTGCAATACGGCGGTACGATAAAGCGGTTGAAAAGGTATTGGAGCCCTTCGTGTATGAATGGATTGCGAAAAGGAATGGTAGCATCAGCGCAGAGCACGGATTGGGCCTGGCCAAAAAGAACTACATTGGCTATAGCAGGAGCGACACTATGATTGGTCTAATGAAACAGATCAAGAATCTATACGACCCTGTAAGTACCTCTCTCTTCTCATGCACTCTTGGAAACACACTAACGATATAGAATGGTATTATGAACCCGTACAAATATATCTAGAAGAATATACATCTCTTGTATCTGAAACGACTGGTGCACAAAAAGTCTGCAAGCACGATAAATCGGTACAGCTTTTGCTGTATGAGGCTAAATACTGATTAGGTGAAGTAATTTACAGTCCCCAGGCTGCCTCCCAAACTGGTGAGTCTGCTGCAAATCCCATGCCACAGGGAAGTATTGAACATCAAGAATCGTACATTCTGCCTTGCTATACTATACACCATCAAGAAACAGCTCAAATGTGAGAGGGCATTTCAATCAATAAATTTAAATTGTCGCACTGTGTGTCGACGTTCGTCGTCCAATTTCCATTCTTGCAAAGGATACCTAGCTCTATAGATTTTAGCCCACGTTTTCAAATTGTGATCGCAGCCTTGTTTTGCAAGTTTAGCAATTCCCTCTTTGTTAACAATCAAAACTATTTGATAAGGGTTTATCTCCTACATGGTATGGGGCCATGTTCAACATGGATGTTATATAAGCTTGATTTTAGACATTAAGCTTACCTATACCACTCCCATCACTTTGCGCATGTGCAGAGGGCAATTCGAGGCTCTGCTGGTTATAGAGCAATGAAATCGGTGAAAAAGTGCGCAGACCGATCGCGTCAGTCACCAAGCTGCGAGGGAGGTACTGTACGATGAGGCGTTTTGTGTGAAGCATGCCTTCGGCACCCAGCCTGATGCAGTGATGATATCCTCTCTCGAATCAATAAAGCACCGACTTGAATAAATATCACGGTTGTAAAGTAATCGATTCCCAAGTCATCGGGAAAACTCGGTCTCAGTCTCAATGCTTGTTGCTTTGAAAGCCATGAGGAGTGCTTTATAGCTGCTCCCAACAGTTGGAGATACGACCGTTGCGGTCGCTGAAGGCAAGCAGAATCGACACAGTTTTCAAGCCCAAGGAGGCTCTAAGGGCATTCCTAACTGTGCTGTACGTTTATTATTTACAGACAGTTGATTGTCGATGAAGGCTAATATATGTAAGGCTAGTTGTGTGTTCCCACAGATATTGAAGGATAGCTGCGTTCATGCAGATTACTACTGTATCTGTCAAAATCTAAAAATCCTCGATCATCAAACCGATTCACAGCCCTCCTTCCTGTCCTGCTTTGAAGCCTGTACCTATGAACTGAGCGCTTCGGGCGATAGTAACACTTCTACATAATGATGTGTTCTCTTTTTTCTTTTTAATAAAAGGCTAATTCAATCCCGATTAATCAATTAAGGCGTTCTCCAAACGAGTCTCTAGACTTGCCTTCGATATTTCGAAAAGACCTTTTTAATTGGAAAAAGAGCTCAATTTTCCGCATGTCTCCACTATTCCAGTTCAAATTCTTTCCTGCGATCATTGCTTTGGAAGTATCCTTTTCACTAATCATGTAAACCAGTTACTACTTCAGTGTCGTAGGTTATTTCACTTAGCGTTTTAGCGAATCCGACTTTTAACGACTCTGATGATTTAGCGACACCTGGGTCGTCCCCAGATCAAAGGTGTGACAAAATACTCTGCACTCCCATAGCCATCTTTCGATAATAACCTTAGAACACTGTACCATCTGAGAGTTCTGGATTCCTAAAGTGACTTCCAGTCACTAAGAATGCAACCGAACAATTTCGCTTCACTTAGAGCAAATCAGTCGATTATCAAGCAACATATTGCACTTTGGGGTGCAGAAGCGCAAAAAAAATTGATTATTAATTAGGTTATTTTCTTCTAAAGACCAGGAGTTAAAATCTTTGAGATTTTCTAGATGAAGTATTGCTTATTTGGTAAACTTCCTTACTACGAAGTAGTGACTTGGCGACTTGGGTAACCCCTTTTATAAGCGAGGGTGAATTGCAAAACACCTGCCATTAAGATAAATGTAAGAGACTAAGAATATGAAGGAGCACATTTGCTTAGTGATATCTAAATAATCTAGTGTAAAATAGCAATTAATAATTGCTGTACATGTTGCTGATATCATGGCAAGGGCGGACATTATCTGTATGTTCTGCCTTCATTACTATGATAGTTCCAAGAATTAGCGACGATAGCGATAATGAATGGTGGGACACCTTTGGTAAAGGGACGCCCAAGGAGATTAGACATCAGCCGAAGAGATTCAGGCACTACTAGAATATATCGAAGGCAAAACTAGTCCTCAAGCAGCTGCAAAGCGTTAATGGGTATTCGCGATAATTGGTTCACTCAGGGAAAAAGGCATTCAGATTTCTGACTTCGTTTTTGTGACTACACTTCAGTTTTTAGCAAGACAACCTGCTCTACTTGACCTGGCTGATGGTATTTTGCAGATGCTAGTGAGGCTGGTGGAAAGACATTAACTGAGACATGGGCAAGGAAAAATTTTGAGGAGGATTTTACTGGATTATATGATAAGGCATTTTCGGGTAAGTCAATTCTTCTTCTCTTAACAGGCCTATATATTGATGAATTCCTGTTTAGAGATCTGGGGAAATATATATCCACTTGACCAAAGTGAAATTCCTGATATTTCTACATCGGCTTGGCGATCCGGTGCCAGTTCTTTGTCTGCAAATATTTGCCTGAGAGATTCAAATTACATTAGTCACCTTAGCTTGGGGAAGTGGCGAAGAGGGGCGTGACCAGACATTGCCAAGAAGGCCTTCTCATGAGATCATAATGTTTTCAAACCCGCGTAAAATAACTAACAGATTTAATATATTTTCGCAGTTGAGGTCAGGTTCTGAGCTTACCTGGAGATCGCATGACGTCCCGGAATCGAAAGTATGGAAGGCCTTCGAGACTGACTACAACGCTAGCTCTAAAGGGTAAGAAACCACCAGAACTGTCTTGTTGATTTGGAAATGACGGAACTAAGATGTATATTAGCAGGACGCTCTGGTATGGCTTCAATATCCTTACGCTAAAACCTTCTTTGGCGCTTTTAAATGGAGAGCCGTAGCATAAGCTCTTGTGGAGCCTTTCTCTTAAGTGGGACTGGGCGAATTACAGCGTATTGGACTTGGTCAAGCGGGGGTGGCGTACGAACGGAAATGCCTATCGGGCTGCACGGCATAGGAACTTCACGGAGTTAGGTCAAACTAGCCTTCTACTTGACACTTGCTCAACTTACAGTTTGTGTGTATCCGAGCATAGGTCAAACTAACATGCCTTGCCATCTCTCTCTTTACTTTCGTTGGCGTAATCAAGGTATCATTCAGATAGACGCTACTATCTTGACAATTGTGCATGCGTTCTTCCATCCGTCTATAAACATATTTCCACTCGGTCATGATGAGGTTCTTGCGCCAGGTCCATTTCTTGAATTGAGTTTCGTACTTGGCTTTACTATTCAAGTTTTAGCTTCGCGGACCAATCATTAGACTAGAGATAGACATATGAGGCGCGGAAATTATGGTTTGTGGCTATAAGTTTCATTAGCTCTTCAAGAGACTTGTCCTCAGTCAAGTAGAGACGCTTCAGCGTCTCCCGGTGATGTTCCCAGTCCAACATAAGCTCAAGAGATGGAATCTTTGAATTTTTTTTCTTGGGAGAGTTTTTACGAATCTTCGGAAAAACAGTAATATTTCTCCAATAATTCCCGAGTCATTTTACATGAGAGTAGTAACATTAAACAGTGTTTCTAAGCTTATAGCCAGCGAAAATTATGGGGTTGTGCAAAAGGATGGATTCGACACCACCCTCGCTTAATAATTTACTTTACAGTACAGCCAAGAAGTATATTATTCTACCATACAGTTATAACCTATTAACTTTGTGAACTCTTTATTGTGAACAAATTCTCAAGTAGGTATCTTTATCGCTTCGTGTTCTCGAAACTAGCTCAGTTACTAATAAACGACACTAAGTGACTAAAATAAATTTCTCCTACTAAGGAGCTTGTATCGTCTAACAAGGTCCATAGTGAGATTGTTAATCGTTGTTCGCTAAGTTAGTCTTTCTGCAGATCGAATGACTTCTTAATAATGATGAGTTATATAGTTATAACTTTAGGGTTAGAAGAGATCCAACTGCATTCTCAGGCTGTCTGTAACATACTTCCTGAGAAACATCCCCTTCCACACCAAAGAAAAAAGACTTCGGATTTTTGTGTTTTCGTTTAACCTCCATACTATATTTCTGATTTGCGACTCCAAACTTGCGGCTCCGTATCAACAACTTTGTGTTTACGACACCACCTAGTTTCCCGACTCCAACTTCGCCGACCCTTATTTTAAGCGAAGCCATCGTCAAGTCAAATTCTAAAATCCATTCCCCATTCCCTATAAATGCCAAGGCTCGGGGCGCAGGAAAACAGTAAAAAATCTTAAGTGCCTTTTAAAGACAGCGTAGGATAATCGGCCAAACAATTACAAGGACGGGGATAGCAACTATTTCTCATTGCGGCATTAAATAACTTGAAACTTCATCCTTTCATTATTCATTCATCCATTAAACTACAACGCAAAACATCTCTCAGAACTATCCTCATTATTACCCCACCAATACGGCATAGCAATTAACTTCCCACTTCCAAAAAACAAGAATATAAGTAACATATTCAAATTATAACCAGCATCAAAAGCAGCTGCAAGCAAGTAGTTATATCTTGCCCATAATTTATATCTGTATCTGAAAGCCCAGTACATGACGACGAAGCTACCGATGAAAGCGGAGAGGTAACCGGTACTGATGTTACCGTAGAAATTGGTGAGGATAGAGAAGAAGATTGTTGTGTTCCAGAGATGGAACTTCATTTTGGATTTGGGGAAGGCTTTGTGGAGTGCGAAGAAGATGATTGGTGAGATGACGCCGACGATGAAGCCATAGGGCAGAGGTCGGAAGGTGTGCTGTTTGAACATTTCGGTTGGGCCCTAAAAAAATTATGTGAGCCTTAAGATTAGGAGAGGGAGTCAGAGATTGAAACTTACAACCAAAACGTATTGCACACTCGTACTCAAACTACTCTTCAGACTCTGTGCAGTCCACTGATTCGTGGGATCGTCAACCTCTCCTAACAAGATCTCTCGCTTAGTGCTGAGAATCCATCTCACAACTGCATAGTTGATGGGAATACCAAGCGTGCATCCGAAGATCTGAGAGAAGAATGTTGCGCGTGGTGGAATATGCATATAATGTCCGATCTTTTGATCTTGTAACATGTACTGTGCTCTGTACCAGGCGTCTCCTGCAATAGATGAATAGACAGTAGCGCCAGTTGGGTTCTTGTGTCCTGAAACAGCGTTGACCATCACACCGTAGAGCAGTTCGTTGAAAGTACCGATCGGAAGCTGATAGTTGGAGATCGCGTATAACCTGTCCGTAAACGGGGAGTTAGCAATTACTTCTTCTGTAGGGGATTTGGAGTTGTTGCTCCCGAGACATGTCTCGAGAGAAAACGTCTTAAAAGGAGATGTCTCAAGAGTAACTCCTCTTAAAATACTCCCGAATAGGAATGAAAGTGCTCCCTCCATACGTACCATCCCAAAGGCGTAACCATAGCAGCTCCCGTGGCAATCGCAACGAAATAAGTCCAGACCGGAATATACAACTGCCCAGCAGCAATCGCGGGTACGATTGCAAGAAAAGAGCAGAAGAATAATACTATGTACCACCAGATTGGGACTTCTTTGTATGAGCGCTGAAGGACGTTTAGTTGATCGGTGTATTGGAAGTTGATGCTCTCAACCTTGGCGCTCTTGTTGCGTGTTCTAATCTTGTTGATGGAGGTGACGAGAGCAGACCAGCCAAATAGTACAGACCAGACGATGGCTGATGTGTATGCTGCGTATGAAAAGAAGATTCCCCATAACATTTGCGCTCCGAAATATAGGGGACCATTCTCTTCATACACGGTGGTGTTCAAATTACCCGCGCTGGTAACAAGGTTTGTGAGAGGGTATTTAGTACCAGTTTCTAGGTCGATATTAGTCAATTCTATTCAACGAAAATTGTTCTTGTACTTACCAGTAAGAACACTGTTTGACATCAGTCCATACTTGTAGGAAGAGAGATTTCCCCACTTTGCCGCAGGAATGAGCACCCAACAGTTGACAACGAAGGCTGAAAACATAACAACCTGTGTCCAAAATGGCAGCAAGAACAAATTTCCAAGACTGCTAATATTGGACCAATCGAGACTGAGATTCATAAAGCCCATTCCACCAAAGCCTGATCCAATGAAGTTCGCAGTAGCGTTCCGTGGTGCCACCCAGCAGAGGAAGGCTAAAGAGCCAAGCATTGGGAAGACATACTCTGGTAGGAATTGCCAAAGAGTTATGCCGCCGAATACTGAGAAGAAAACAATCATTTGTTTCCTCGCCACGGCCGTCTTCTGCTCTCGCTCCTTTTTCTGTGTCTCAAAAAGAGCAGTTTGGCACAGCCTAAATAAAGGAGTCAATATAGGCAATTTCTGTTGAAGGATATATTACTGACGCTTGAAACCAAGGATACTGGGGATCATAGAGCAAGAACTGTCGTGAAATAGCCGCAAAGGAGTAACCGGTCCATACGACACCCAGCATAAAAACAATAGCCACTCCTGAGTTGATTCTGGTGTTGAAATAAAGCTCTGCGATTGAAATTGGAGCGTAGGCCAAATTATAGGTAGCGCCAGATGCTGCAGAAATGGTGACTAGAACGTGTTCCTTGGTGCTCCATGGGCCAGGGTTCAAACTAAAACCAAAAGAGGTAAATGGTATTGATACTCGCTTTGCCGGTAGTATTTTTGCCAGCCAAATTCCCACGTAGTTTGCACAAATCTGGACACTTTTCTAAGTCAGTTTACCTATTCTAGATATTCCAAAGGTATTTCGGATACAACTCAGAAGGAACAATGATCCCTGGGAAGGAGGTTTCTCTCCTAGTTTAGACTCACAAAAATACTGAATATGGAGCCGAAGTTGTTCTGAAATGGCTCATTTGTGACAAGAATGCACCGGGGACGACAAAGAGTATGGTTAGAAGAAAATAACGAAATGTGAGCGTCGGCTCGCTTGGGTCGTCCACCAGACTGATGACTCGGCGGACACTCCAGGGGATATCTTTCAGAGCCGGATCAGAGTCTGCGAGAGAAGCGTTGGCTGGCGTAGTTGTAACAGGTACCGTAAGTTTCTCGTCGCCTACTTCAACGTCGCTTGCACTCTTCGCGACTTCCTTTTCCTGTGGATCCACACCATTGTCTTCCGATGCCTGTGAGGAAGTTGCGGCCTGAATTTCAGCAGCGTCCGTGTCGACCCTCACTGCTTGCGGTCGTGACTTCAGTTGTCTAAGAATTGAGGCCATCGTGACTTAGATGCCAAGAAGCAGCTAGAAGGACGAACCATCGAAGCGGTCATCTCCTCTGATCTTATAAAGAGCAAGAGTGCTATCGCAATTCATTTTCTGCTATGGCGTGCTCACACCTGACCTATTGTAAATTGTAAACTTATCTTTGCGAACTTGTGCTACCTCAATTTTACTGGTGTTACTCGTGGATATTTCGAATTTTATGACACATTGATCCACTTATAAGGGACGCAAGAAAAGCTTGTTAGAAAGCTTTTAACGGTTCTAAAGATCTGCAGCAGGGAACCACTAACAATAATCCATGAACGCTTATGACCTGTGATGCAACAGAGATACAAATCGAGCAGGAGCATACTATACCCTTGAAATACGACCTTGATCTCACGCTCTTGAGCCGCAACATGCTCATTTTTACCGAGGTGCTGAGTACTCACTCAAATGTATCTGCAAATTGTGTGAATTTACGCCACAAGGGAACGGCGCCACTTGGTGGACGCGTCTCTTTTCCCGTCCTCGGCGCTCGCCTTGATTCCGGAAATTACTCGCGACGGAGATTTCAACAGAAAGGGCCACAAGGAGCGAGAAAACTAGAGACAAACTGTGCGTAACCCTGCTCTGCCTTGCTAATTGCCTAGCTTTTTACAAGCTAGTGTATCTCGCTCGCATCAACTCTTTACATCGCCATTTGTTGCAACATTTGTTTTGTGCTGTGGAGAACCCCAGGTTTAAAGATCGGTTGTGGAGCTCTTGCCAAGATATTCCGGCGGGTGTCGCAAATTTCACCAGCAACTAAAAAATGCTTGTGCCGTAAATTCGAGCTGTGTCGCTAATACCAAAATTCCAATCTCTAGTGACGACTACCAAAGCGACAGAAGTTGGAGCTTTGCGACTGAGTAGCGACCCATGTTGGAGAGTTATTACATCTTCTTCGAGATAGTGTTGCCAGGGCTTCAAAGAAAGGAAGCAAGATTATGAAAATTGAGAACATCTGTGTGAACAAGTGTAATTGGGCTTATTACTACTTTCTGTTATAAACTTCGTTAACAATTAGATAAAGACTGCAGTTTGGAGCTAGTCTGTAGTTGCGAGGAATTAGCAAATCGTATCTCGCCATATTGTCCCTGTTGGAACTTAGCGAGTAAAGTTCGGAAGACATGTACTTTCTTACCAATATAGAAAGCGTATATCATTGCAATAGGCTAGTTTCTCCCTATTAGTCTGGGAATTTCTCTACAACTCAATTGACCAATGATAAAAGTACCCATTTGTACAGTTTAATGTTACTCTCTAGAAAATATTATAAACTCATTCCCGTCGCGTACCTATAACATCGCAAACATCTCAGTTTTCACTCCACCACTTGTCCGACCAAGAACAATACAAAACACCTCAAATCTAGCAACAATTGATTGTGTGACAGAGTGGAAACAGCAGTAAATATATTCCTTCCTGATCAAGGTGGAGTCTACTCTGATAAGCGACATACTTATGAAATGTTAGGCCTCGAGCAATCATTCCGTACCACTCTCCTGAAAGCAAGAATACCGGAGACTTAGTTAGCAACATATATACACAAAAACCGAATTATTCGAACAATAACTTTGTTTGAACTTTTAATCCTAGTGCTAATGCTTCTGCCCTGGAGTAAAACCTGTGTACCTGTGCACCAAGATGAGAAAGTGAACCAAGTCAAAAAATATTGACTACCTCAAAACTTATCCACCTGCTTACGAGCGATAGTGAACGGAATTTGGAGTTCCAGACAAAAAATATCTAACCAAATTTCTCAAAAATAGAAAACTTCCTGAGCAAATACTAAAGTACTGGGGCCTCCAAGTTGATCGCTTAACTTATCAATGGACACCCACATCGAATCCCACATCAAACAACTCATAAGAGGAATCTTCCATGTGACCGTGCAGAATAAAACCCTTTAAGGTTTTAGAAAGCTTTGGGGCTTGAATCAAATCTCGAATGACCATCTGATGCTAAAGTGTCGCGGTGGGTTGGGTTAGAACGGGAAGACTCGTACCATACATACTCTTTGTAAACCCTATCGCTTACAGTACCTGGGTAAAGCATGGCATTTAGGTATTTGTATCGGAAGGATTTGTATCCAAATGAAAGCAAGATTGTCCAATAGGAGTCATAGAAGTCATCTTAGAGACTAAGTGACCGAGTGACTAGACGAGAATACCTATTATCACTTAGTCGTGTATCCGAAGAATAGGAAAATGACAACGCATGGGTTATATACTATTTTCCTAAGTCAACCCACTTGGCTTAATATTAGTTCTTTCTAATACCTAACAATCTTTATGGTAAACGTGCATTATGGATATTTATCTTTACGACAATCTTCGAACTTTGTCTGAGTTACTCGGTTTGAGTTCTGGCTACTCTAGTTACTACTTATCTAGAAAAATATGGAAGGAGAAGAGCTGCTCTGTTTTACACTCCCTGCACATAGCGAAGTGACAGGTATTATCATTTAGTGTGCCAAATTAAGACATTATTTTAACATTAATGTCGTCAAAGTAGTCGATATTAGAAATCATTTGGAACTAAACAGGCGTCGAATTCATAAGGTCATGACAATTCATAACGCCTATAACTCCATCATCATATCCAGTCATACACCTCCCTTCATTATACAACCCGACTAAGAAATCGTGTCTTCGTCATCACTTAACAAATCCTCAACCAGAGAGTCTCTCCTACTCATAGTCACATCGCCGTCGACATCCTCTTCCTGCACGCCTGTCTCTTCCTTTAGAACGGGCGTGGTACTCTTCTTTCTGATGGCAATCTCTGTCTTGTCGTCATCGTCTACGACGGTCTTGTCGTCATCTGCTTCAATGCTACTTCTAGTACTTTGACCAAAGACACTCTTCCTACCTCCTGCCTTCTCTTTCTCAATTAGGCCGTTGACAATTTTCCCAAGACTAACATGAATCTTGTATAATGCATTCCTCCCAGTAGCATCAACAACAAGCTTCTCGTCTACAGCGGTTTGGATCACATCATAAGTGTCCCGAATCTTGTTTTCGGTGGATGTCGGTGAGACATAGAGTTTACCGAGGAGAGGAGCTAGTATCTTCTTTTCGTCTTCTGATATGGATGTTAGTGTTTCGGCCGCCACTTAGAAAAGAGACCACTTACTTGTTATGCTGGAGTTCAAACGTTCCAAGATATCGTTTGCAAAATCTAAATGTACATCTCCATTGACGGACTTTTTCACACCTTCATCACTGAGACTTAGTTGGTTACTAGGCACGTAACACTTCCTTGGGTCCGTCCAGTCGACGAGATGAGCACCAATTGTGTTTAAGCCAACCATCTCGTTTTCTTCTTCTATCTCATCCTCCAAGCTCTCTCGGACCTCGAACAGCTTATGCAGTACATCCATAGATACTGCTCGCATACGGTCTTGATTCTCTTTTCTGCTAAAGCAGTACACTGGGAGGAAGTAACTCAATGTCTGACGCACACCCTGGTTGTGTGCAGTGTTAGGATCGAAGTACAAGATCACAAGAGTCTTGAGCAAGTCGTCAATAGCTGGAGAGGAATCCGAGATAATTCGGCCAAGCATCAGTTTAGAAACGGCGACTGTAGCCGCTGCTTGAACTTCTGGAGACTTAGATCCGGATTTGAGCGCCTTGAGGTAGACTTTTAGAAGAGTAGGGTTACTGTCTAGCACGTGGGCGCCATGTTGGTTCAAGATATCTGTGAGGATTTGAAGGGCTGTGATCTGGAGGGCAGAGTGACCCTTGCTAAAAAAGTGCATTAAGAGATTGAGATTCTCCTCGGCGAGAGACTACACGTGTTAGTTCCTGAACAATCTGGTCATTTATAAAGATAGCATACCTTGTCAAGAAGGGAGCATAAACCCAGACATAGAAGACCGCGCTCTCTGACTGGCGCTTCATGACTCCGAACAGCAGGTACAACAAGGTTGTTGAGCATTGCCACCAAAGAGGGATTCTGTTGAAGGTTGCCTTGAACGTTCTCTAACATGCATTGCACAATATGCAAGCATTTCATATTTACCATGATTTCCCTAATCGCCTTGTCCCGATCATCTTCCTCATTTGAAGCGCCCTTCTGGGAATTTATCGGTGTACCTTCGCCACTGACTTCTGACTTTGCAGAGTGAAAACTCTCCTCCTCATCCACTTCCTCGGCAGCAGGCTCGTCCATGATAGTATCGTGTACATCTGCAACAGCTTCAAGTACCACACTGCAGAATTCTCTTTCACCTGCAGCATCTCCAGCACAGATTCCTCGCAGGACTTGAATAGTAAGTTTCGTAACCTCTTCTGGTAGATCGGGAATAGAAAGTGACTGTCGCAAGAGAGAAAACATTTTCCTTCGGCCAACCTCGTCGGAATAATCCAGCGTTTGAGAGATGTGAAGGAGCTGCTCAACGATAAATTCTTGCTCAACTGTGTCTTCTTCCGCCTCTTCTTCGTCTGGCTCTTGGGCTGCAACTCGCTGAAGAGCCTCAACGAGTACTTGTACATAGCGCTGAAGGAAGAAGGCCAATTTGGTGACTTCCGGCATCTTCTCCTCGATCAAAGCATCGAATTTGCTGTTACTTTGAGACCTACAGAAGTCGTTGAAGCTCCTAGCGATGAACACGGATTCTGCACTCAAAGTGTTCCAGAAGTTATCGTCAAATAAAACCGCATCTCTATAATCGGGCCGGCCTTCCCAGAAACCCTTCATGGCCTCTAGTGCGACCCCGTTTTCAACACCGGAGTTAACAACGTCAATTCGTTCCAGCAACTCTTGTAAACTATCGAGACTTGGTGGTGCTTTCTCTCCGGAGGCTTCACCTTCAGCAGGCTCAGCAGTTCCAGCGCAATCTTCAATCCATCGCTCCCTAAAAAGTTTTCCAGCAGCTTTGCGAACATTCTCATCTCTGTCTCGTAGACCCCATCGAAGAAGTTTTTCTCTCATTGACAAAGAAAGATGTCTAAAATCGCCAAGAGCAGGAAGAAGTCGAGAGTACAAAGCTCGCCGAGTAGCCGGATCTTGATCCCGCGCCCTTTCTAGGAGGAACGGCAAAGTATTTGGTAAAATGGGCAAATTGACGAGAAGAGATCTTCGGACGTCAGCGCTAGGGTCGTTTTGCATAATTTCTAGCAATTTGACGAGTAAACCCGCCCCAGAATCATCGTCATCACTATCCTCAGCCTCTTCTCCCTCTGCCTCATTACCAGCAAGTCGTCCTAATCCCAACACGGCTTGAACGCGAACCATTGCCTCTTTATCGTGTACTCTCTTCAAGAGCCCATGTCGGAGAAGTTGGAACACATCATCATCAATGGAATCTAATGAGTTGATGATATAAGAAATGAGTTGTGTCGACCGGTATCGTACGAATTTGTCCTTGGACATCAATAGGGGTAGAACTGTGGACATGAGATGTGATGTGAGGCGCGTGCTTGGTGTCTCTGCCACAGTATCGTCCTCCTCTACAAGCTCATTGTCCTTTTCGTTTGCATGGCGCAGGAATAACCCCGTAAATCTAATTGATCTTTCTCCCACGCTCTCGCTCTTTTTTACTGGCATAATTCGGAGCACACATCTCGTGAATTCATCATTGAACTGCTCCTCGTCAAAGTCTTCCGCCCCCGTCTTTTTCTTTCCGCTGGTCGGCTCGTAGCAACACGCTTCCTGGATCTTGCGCAGGGTGACGACCAATTTTCGATGCCCAGCTGTTGTTCTTTGTGCATCCCGAAATACTGACGAGATCAAAGGTCGTAGCGCGTTGTCTGGCGTCTCCTCGGGAATGTCGACATATGACGAGACTCTTGAGGCAGTAGACCCGCGAAAGTTTAGAGATTGCACAGAAGACTTATGGGAAACCGCGGCAGATGTCCTTGCGGATCTAGTTGAGACCCGGGCTGGCATATTGGCAGCCTCTAACAAATGCGTGTGCTTGTGTCACAGTCGAGTGTATTTGGCAGCTTCTGTAATTATGCAGCTGCGCGTACGAGGCGCGATGGCGGATCTAGGGTCTTCTCCACGGGCGGTTTTTGCGTTATTAAGTAAGGTTCAAGATTTGAGGTTGAAGGTTGAAGGGTCGAGGTGCGCGATATGTGTCGAAATGTTATGCGGGTGTGTACTGTGTGCTGAGTGCTGCTGTTGTGAGTTGTTGACGACTTTTTGTTTACTTGGGTCTTATCGGTGTTTTGATTTGGCCCAATAGGGTCTAGTGGTATTATTCTTTATTCGTATAGCGGAGCGGAAGCCCGCCGGCGGACTTGGCAGTTGATTGCGACATCGACAATTTGTTCTGGGATTGTAGGAAGAATCCATTGAACAGCAACAATGTTTCGAACTGGAATACGACGGTTTGCAACAACTGCGCGGGTGGCGGCCCAATCCGCCGCGCAGATGGAGGCGCCAAACTATTATGGAATCGGTGTTTCCAAAGCCCAAGGTGTTGTGAAGGGTCTCACAGGAGGTAAAGCGCTTCAATAGACTACTTACTACCTCGCGACCTCTGCTGATAGCTATTTAGCAATTGGCAATACACCATTGATCAGGCTGAATCACATTTCCGATGCGACCGGCTGTGAAGTTCTGGGAAAGGCAGAGTTCATGAACCCGGGAGGATCTATCAAAGACCGAGCAGCACTTTATGTCGTCAAGGATGCCGAGGAGAAAGGTTTATTAAAGCCAGGAGGAACAGTTGTAGAAGGAACGGCTGGAAATACAGGAATTGGGCTCGCCCATGTGTGCAGATCTAAGGGCTATAAACTGGTTATCTACATGCCAAATACGCAATCCCAGGGAAAGATTGATCTACTACGGCTATTAGGTGCGGAGGTATACCCAGTGCCTGCCGTAGCATTCGACAACCCAGAAAATTACAATCATCAAGCAAAGCGTCATGCGGATAGATTAGAAAACGCTGTCTGGACAAACCAATTCGATAATATTGCGAACCGGAAAGCACACATCGAGACGACTGGACCGGAAATATGGGCTCAAACCAAGGGCAAGGTTGATGCTTTTACTTGCGCAACTGGTACAGGTGGAACTTTGGCCGGCACGACTCGCTATTTAAAGACTGTGTCAGATGGAAAAGTGAAGTGCTACCTAGCAGACCCTCCAGGAAGTGTCTTGCACTCGTACATTAGTTCTGGTGGAAAGCTCATTGATAGAACTGGATCCAGTATTACTGAAGGGATTGGCCAAGGTCGTGTCACAGACAACTTGCAGCCCGACATTGATCTGCTAGATGGTTCCATGCACATCGCTGACGAGAAGAGCATCGAGATGGTGTACAGGTGCTTGGATGAAGAAGGATTGTACCTCGGAGCTAGCTCTTGTTTGAATGTTGCAGCTGCGAAAGAGGTTGCTGAGAAACTTGGAAAGGGTCATACTGTTGTAACTGTCTTATGTGATGGAGCGTACAGATATGCTGATAGATTATTCTCTAAGAAGTGGTTGACCGACAAGAAGCTTCTTGATGCGATACCAAAGCATTTGGAGAAGTACATAGTACTTCCTTAAAACTAGTTTTACATAGGTAAAATATACACAAATAAGACTAAGCGCTATATGGGCAGTGTTTCTTGTTCTACATGATTGGTCTCAAGCCTTTGAGGCAATGAGTGCGTTGTAATACTGCAACCCTCGCCACTCCATAATACCCTTCGAAGAATTTTCAGATAGATATTGTCTGATTGTTGCAGATTCACTCTCCAACTCAGGTATCTTGTCGTTCAACCGTTTTGCTAGTTTTGAAGAGGGGCCTAAAACTTTCTGGGCTTCTTCGATGCCATGCCACAGGGTAACAATTGTCTTTAGGCGTCCATTTTTATCGTGGCTAGTCTCGCCAGCCACAGGCTTCAAATTAATGGATCCGCCCAACACTTTTTCGGCGTACGCTGCAACCTTTCCCTCCTCGTCCTTCTCCTTCAAATGTCGTGCAGCTCGAACGGCAGATAACTGTAGCAAGGTAGCGTATATTTTTTGTTCTGAGTCTCCCTTCAAGACCATGGCGTGCTTCTCCTCCTTCGTCAAATCGACAGTCATCTCTAGCCAAGAAAGAGCTTGCCTTGTCTGCTTCTCGTCCCATCCTGAATCCATAGCCTTCAATTGCAAAGTGTCCACCCATGCTTTGAGAACCTCCGAGGAATTAAGTCGAAAATTTGTATCAGAAGCCCTCCTAACAAGCTCCAGCACGGTATCCTGACGTTCAGCTTTTGCTGCCTTCTTGAGAATCCGGATTTGGATTCTCTCAGTCATCTTCCAACCTGCTGTTTGGAGTCCTTGAAGAATCGTCGGGAGATTATCCCAATCTTTCTTCTCCTTCATCAGGTCCATCGAATTCCAGAGAGTTTTGAGACGGTGAGGTAGATCCTTGAGTCGGTCGATGTGCTCCAAGCGGAACTCCTCCCCACTGATTTCTACAGTAACTGGGTCTGATTGAAGTGATCTTATCTGTTGAGGGTCCCCGCTGTATATGAGATCCTGGTGCTCCTTGCTAAGATGAGCTGGAAGAAAGACTTTCCTGCGTAGGTTGGCGAGTGTGTCGTCCAATTCAGGGGAAGAGGTTTGTCGGAACACAGGGACAGCGCCTACAATGCATTAGGGTTAATTGCTTGGAGATCATGCTGTATAAGGCATACCATGTTTTTGGAAAGTTGCAGAGCTTGCGAACGTTCGTCTTGGTAAAGCTCTGCATGTACAATCGATGCCTCGGAAAAATCTGGTAGTGCCCCTCGTGGCCATCTTGAATTCCACGAGAGCGGTGCAAAATAGAGAGAAGAATTGATTGAGTAGTGAGTAGGTGTCCAATTGACTGACGAAAGGAGTGTATTATGTTTGGATGTAGAATACTGCAGGTTCTTGAAGGCTGATTATTTAGATGTCGCTCGGTTCAGGCGAGATGGTGAAAGGGCCAATCAGAGGCGGCTTTCAAAAAGTCAAGGTCGATCTTGAGCTTCAACCTCGACGTCTGCTCATACTCAAATAGACCACAACAACGATGACGACCATAACACCGACCTTCAGACCATGTTGGAGGTCGATTTTGCGATTTTCGCGGCAGCATGAGGCTGCAACGAGGTCATTGACCACCTACCACCAAGCAAAACCCGCCTCGCAGACCCCGATCAAGGCTCCGTACTCACCTCTTAATCCCTCAACACACAGTATGTATCCAGCTGTTGGAATGCTCTCTGGGTATCGGAAGCATGTCCAAGTCTGTCTACGAATTGATTATGCTGACAGTGTTTTCTAGTCAATAGAAGAATAAAGACCTACCCACCACCTCCTTCGCCCGCATCCAAATTCAAAGAGCCTATTAAAGACCTTCACGAGGCACAAATTGCTGTGCTAGATCCAACGGGTGCGCGTACTTCCCTCTTCTCGCGTACGAATCCCGAAGCTGCTCATGTCGGCGATATTCTTCTTGTACGCCTCAAGACAGGCGATCCTTTCGCAGGCGTCTGCATCAACATCCGTCGGCGAGGTGTTGATACAGGCATTTTGCTCAGGAACGAGTTAACGAGAGTAGGAGTTGAGATGTGGTACAAGATTTACAGTCCAAATGTAGAAGGCATTGAGGTTGTGCAGAGAGCGGCTAAGAGGGCGAGAAGAGCACGCTTGACGTATTTGAGAAAACCAAAGCATGATATGGGCAGTGTACAGAATATTGTTATGCAATATCAACGCAACAGAAGCGTTCTCCGAGCTGGCGGGAGGGACGACAGGAAAGGAGGCAAGAAGAGAGGCAAGGGCAGGAAGTAGGATTGTAAAGTACGTAGAGTTTGATCATGGGCGCATTCGGAGGTTATAGAGGAGGTGACTTCTTGTACAACATTGTCATAAACCTAGGATTCACGTGGAGGTTGCATTGCTTCCAGCAGCATTGATGATGAGTGGCATGAGATTGGTGTATTAATAAGGGCTTATGCCTAGACAAAAGAAAATGAACACGCGGGGACAGTCTCCCAGGGTCAATTACTCTCAGAAGGACAGTCGCTTTCCAATATCTCTTCCTTTTCATCTTTATATGCAAGGGGCTCAATTGAGTTGGGTCTTTTGGGACTGACCGGAGGTTTTCGGCTATTCTATGCAAACCCCCAAGTACCACAAAACAGCCATCGTACACATATTGTGTCCATCCTCTCCAGAACAAAGTTACAAACAGAAGCAAAAATATAATGAGCAAGTGCCCCAAAAGGAAAAGGTCGTACCCGGGCTCGAACCGGGGATTCGGGAAATCAGATTAATCTGAATGATCTTGATATTATCAAAATCCCACGTGCTAACCGCTACACTATACAACCATGTTTGCTCTGTTTTGGTGACCGAATGAGTCTTTCCATATAAGTAGAAAGCTTTTGGTGTGTTCGCTTAGTTTTTGTTTACCGAGAAGTGTCAACCAATCATTTGTCTCGGCTTTGAGCTAGTGCCCACTGTGAAGACTGATGGAACGGGATCCAACCAACCATTATTCCTCTAGTATACCAACGTATCCTTATAGGAGGGCTTGAAAGTATATATTTATATGCTTCTTGATTTATTTTACAACTGACTTTAAAGCAAGTCGACGTGAAAATGGACTTGGTTGATAATTTGTTTATTTAGAACCGACAGTGGTAATTGACCGTATAGTAACCTGTATCTATGGTATTACACTTTTCAAATGATAAAAGAACAAAATCTAGACGTGCTATGTAGCTGAGTTAATTGTTGTTACAGATAATTTATTATTCTAAAATTTACGGTGGAAGTTGAAGTTTGGCTCTGCTCTTAAGAAGCTTGTGCCCCTCCGGCAATCCTTTACATACTCAAACGAAGACTTTGTTTTCAACAAACACAACAAACAGGGGATGTGGTTTAGTGGTATAATGCTTCCTTAGCATGGAAGAGGTCCCGAGTTCGATTCTTGGCATCTCCAACTGTTTATTCTTTTTGAAACTCTTCCTTTTAGACGAGTCTTTTGGTTGTTACTACCAGTATGACAGCTTCACATAAGCAAAGTGGGGTACAAGGAAATACTCCGGTAATTTCTGCTTCACCATCTTTATCACTTCTAATTGACGGGTATTATGGAGGCGTAGGACTTTAATGTGGTGATGTCTAAAGTACCTAATAGGCATTTTCCTTTAAGTCAGGCAAATTATCGCTTAGCGGAACCACCCCAAATCTATTTTGCCAGTCAATCTAATCTACTCAAACTTCGGTCCTTCAAGAGTCAATGTCAACATAGTTGAGTTTTCAATCTCAGCAGCTCTCTCCTTCAACTCATTTACATCCCAATTAACCCAGAAGAACCTGCCTCTCAAAAACCTTGCTTCGGGACTGGCGAGCCAAACAGAAAAGTTACCGGGAAGTTCAACTAGAGGCGTTGTTAGTATAAATACCCTGAAATATGGAAATAAATAAAAATGTTCTTACTATCACTAGACGACGGTATACCACTCTTCCTATTCAAATTAGTCTCTACAATACCAGGCTGAATATTTATAATATGAAGTTCCGGGTATTCTATTACTAAGCTCTCAATCATCTTTACTATTACGATATTCAAAGTTATATAAGATGAGAGAGTAGGTATTACTGGGAGATATATAATTCCAGTTGAGATATTCAGGAGAACCGGATCAGTACTAGCTACCTAGAGGAATAACCTTATAGTATTAAAACCACCTTTAATATTAATCTTAAATGATTCCTACCAATCTTCTCCTATAGCTAAAGTAATTAAGCTCGGAATAGCTAGGTATCTAGTACTACTGATAAGTATATTGATTACTCCAAGGGAGTCCTAAAGTTTCTAGAAAGCTACTTATATTTCTATAGCCTTTGAGATATCTATAGTAGTATACTTGATATTGGTATTTTTTACTATAGTTTAGATATTCTTCTAACTTTCTATAAGGTATATCTCTTATTAGCCAATGAGTCCAATTACTACCACTCCTTCTTTAGTAAAGGATATAGTGATTAATATACTAATTCTACTACCACCGCCAGTGATAATCACAACTTTATTATATATTGATAGCTCTGGTCGACTAAGTGAAATAGTATTGTATAGTTTACTATACTAGGTCTTGGTGAAGGTTAGTAATTTTAGGGCATCAGTTCTAGACGACGGTATACTACTCTTCCTATTCAAATTAGTCTCTATGATACCAGGCTGAATATTCATAATATAAAGTTCCGGGTATTCTATTACTAAGCTCTTAATCATCTTTACTATTATAATATTCGAAGTTATATAAGATAAGAAAGTAGGTATTACTAGGAGATATATAATTCTAGTTGAGATATTTAGGAGAACTAGATCAGTACTAGTTACCTAGAGGAATAACCTTATAGTATTAAAACCACCTTTAATATTAATCTTAAATGATTCCTACTAATCTTCTCTTATAGCTGAAGTAATCAAGCTCGGAATAGCCAGGTATCTAGTACTACTAATAAGTATATTGATTACTCTAAAGGAGTCCTAAAGTTTCTAGAAAACTACTTATATTTCTATAGCCTTTGAGATATCTATAGTAGTATACTTAATATTAGTATTTTTCACTATAGTTTAGATATTCTTCTGACTTTCTATAAGGTATATCTCTCATCAACCGATGAGTCTAATTACTACTACTCCTTCTTTAGTAAAGGATATAGCGATTGATACACCGATTCTATTACCACCGCCAGTGATAATTACAACTTTACTACGCATTAATAGCTCTGGTCGACTAAGTGAAATAGTATCGTATAGTTTACTGTGCCAGGTCTTGGTGAAGGTTGGTAATTTTGGGGCATCAGTTCCAGTCATTGTGGATGTTAGGAATAATATAATGAATTGACTGAATTCACGTAATTTATAAAGCTATTCAGTGTGGTTGCCACACCATATATAAGACTAAATAGAGTTCCCGAATATTCCGGTGCCCAGAACCTATTGTAAACAATATTTCCAACAGTGAAGCTTGGTACGATAGTACCTTTTCCCCTGTATCAAAAATACTACCTAGATACTAACTCTTTGCACTTTTCGCTTAGCTGATTTCCAAGACTTCCATGGGTCAGGTTACAAACAACGCCGACCATGTGAGCTTTTTTATATGTCGTACACCTTTGTGTTCCAAACTTATAAATCCAATCCCAAAAGGATGACCTATTAGCTATTTCAAGGTGAAATTATCTCTGTCGGGAATATCATTCCGCTCAGATTATTGCATACTTGAGATGTGACCAATTGCACCTAATGGAACGCGGCCATAACAATGATTTGCATCTCAAGTAAACGATTGAATAGCCAGGACTATTTCAGATATGTGCTTGAAGGAAAATGTCATTAGTGCTGAGTGCTGGAGAAATCTCAACTGGATTCTTCATATTTCGACTTTACTATTATCAATTCTGTAGTAGTTCTTAACTACTTCAACACAAGTATGAGTCTTTGACCCTGATATCTCTTTGTTTGACAGGGACCCCTCTAGTTCCCTTGACCTCTCAATGTATTTCACCCGTGCTTGCAATGGCTATCTTGTTTGGTTTGTTTTCTACCGAAGTCTCCTATCAAGGAGCACTATCTTTCGGGCTAGGCATCATATCCAGCTGCGGATGACCGCCTGGTATGATGTAGAACACTTATGGCTTTTCAACGAAAGCTTCGTTCGAGCCTTTCCCACATGATGCGCCATCACAATATCAATTTCTGAACTGGTAGGTTCCTGGGGGTAGTTCCTGCTCAGCCTTAAGAGCTCTTTCAACGTAGTCAAAAGATGCCGAGTGCTTCCTCCTTTCAGTCATTACGAATTAAACTTGAATTAGTATAATTTGCTTAGACCTAAAGCGAATAACTCGTATCAAGTGAGTAACCTCCTTGCTTGCTGGATTGTATGCAAGCCTTTAGCGCCAACATATCTTCTCTTGCATCTTGAAACTATTACTCTTCGCAAGGCATAATTGACCTCGGCCAACAAGATAAAAGTCCCGCATGGCTACTTGGTCTGGTGCCTCAACTAGTATTGTAAAAGTTATTTAGATAAAAACATGTTGCTCTCTGGTTGGTTTAGATAGGGAACTAGGCGCGAATGAGAAGTTTAATTCTTGTGCACGTTCTCTCTTGTATTCAAATAGGTATGCGCTTGATTTGCCTTGTTATGGCACTAGATAATATGGACTATGGTATATAGATACTTAGATATCTTTCACACACTTTACTAAGTCACTTATTTGGTACAAATAACTTGCTTCACATAAGTAATTTGATATAAGTAACTTAACATGAGGATCTCACTTAACTTAAGTAGCATTCCTACCTAACCGCGGTTTGCAACCGACTAATACTTGTGCAATTGTATCGATTACTTAAGAGTATAAAATCATGAGTTAAGAAGCAAATTTGTGAGCATTTGGTTTACTTTTTGATTTTCAAAAGAAGCATCAAGCTGGAAAGGCCTTGAAAAGTTTGTGAACCTAGAAATATGCTCGCTAAACTAGTACATTTCATAGTGGTGAATAGTTAAATCGGTGTCATCTTGATTCTTGTGAAGCATACTGCTTGATTTCAATATTACACTCCTACGAATTTACGCTAAAGTCAGTCACACAAGCTTTAGTCTGATTCACAGTGATGTCGCGTAAGAATAGATTAAGTTAATCAAATCAAATGAGTTACTTAAGCTAAAGTCAAGTCTATGGCCCATTAAGACAGATAACTCCGTTACCCAGACCAAATCAGTTACCTAGATCAAGTCAGTCACCCAAGTCAAGTTAGTTACCAGATATAGTATGGTGAAACTGTTCACGTGATACCGCGATACCGCGCCACCTCGGTAAGCTGACTACACACTACTACCTAGGCAGCAGTCGCGACGTTTGAGATCTTCTGCACCCTTTTTCTGTTGCATCCAAAACAAAACAAAACAAAGCATCAAGAAGTCTCAAATCATGGGCTCTTGGGACTGCTACTGCGCTATCTGCGGAGGTCCTTTTGGCGGCGTCCAGGTCTCTGAAAAGTCTCGCATTCGTCGTCAAGAAGCTGCGCGCAGGGCCCAGCAACATCGCAATGAACAAGAAGGAACACCTCATACTAAGTCGGCTGGTGATGGTGAGGATGATGACGAGTCTGTAGAAAGTGACGAAGACGAGTACAACGATTACGACCCAGCCATCATTAGTGAGGAAGAAACTGCTTGGACACGCACTTTGCATATTCTAGGCTTCAACGTCCACGCTCCTGGAGTAAGCAAGTAAGCATTTCCTTGATACCATGTAGATAACGGAAGGCATTTAATGAAATTTTTAGGGGATTCGTGTCTGGTCCTGGCACTTACTCTGATTATGGCGGCGTAGATGTTGAGCCCGGCAATGATCCGAACCTTATTGAAGACGGATTCTTCTCCTGTTACTATGATTTCGACAATGGCGATAACCCCGTCTTTCCATTCCACTGGTGTTGTTATGAGCTTCTTGCTACGGCCTTGACCGGAACATCTGATTGTACAAAAATCGACAAAGACCTCTTATTCAGCGTGATGCACGAGCTTTCCCCAGAGTACACATCCCGTCTGGAGTTGGATTACGGGAATCCTGGCCCAGAAGCAGAACAATTCTGGGACTCAACACCAGGCATGGAGTTTGTGGTCGCTCAGCCTATAACACCGGACCTTGCCAATATCGTTAAGGCAACAATAGCAAGTTGCGATTTCATACTTCCGTCTTCTGAGCACGATCTTGGATCACGCGTCAAGCATGACCCATTTATGAAACTTCCATACGACCTTATCCACAATATAGTATGCCTTCTCCCTATCAAGTCTCTCCTTGATCTTGAGAAGGCCTCCTGGCCTGTCCACTCCGCCTTACGAGAAAACCCCAGCTTCTGGCAAGAATCTATTAAGCGAACGATGCCTTGGTTTTTCGAAGTTCAGGAACTGATGAAAGCACCCAAGAATATACAAGGAAAAGGCCTCAAGGGACTTCTTCTCTGGGCAGATGAAATAAGTACCCCAAGGACTAAAATGACAGGTCCATTCATGGGGCTCGCAAACCGACGACGTATTTGGGATGTATGTGAACAGCTCGCGGCCCTGTATCTCCCCCGATGGCATCAAAAAGATGGGCCTCGCCCAGGTTTTATCGAGAACATGATTCGCACTCAATCTGCATGTGTGCACTTGCCGGTAGTGGTAAGTCTCTAGTTCTCGGAACAACTTACCCCTTTCGGGTTTAATTGCTCCCTCTTATTTCTAGTAACTGTCTTGTTTTGAGTAACTATCTTATTTTGAGTAACTTCATATTAAACTATGTCTAAGCTGCGCCTAATATTATCTAGAAAGGGTAAACTAACTCCGATTTTTTACCATAGTCCTCTCCAGTGCCTATTAAGAAAGACCAGGCGCTAGCTTATTGGGCGCGGGCTTGGGAGGATGTCTACGCGCGCCCAAATGTTCTAGAGGTCTTTTGGGACGGGGAAGGCTCGTTGATAGGAATATCAGTGACGCCTGATAGTGAGCGACGGCTATTTGGAAATGATGATACAAACCAGGGAGTCTCAAAACAAGCTGTGGAGATTGAAAAGGGCGATTGGATTACGGGGTTCATCCTTCACATCCCTGAAATGTGCCTGCATAAGGGGATACCGAAACATGCTGCTGCAAGGGGCAGTCATCTTTGGACAAGCACTTCTATCAAAGGAATCACTGTAAGTTGGCAAAAGCCTCCTCACTGCCGAGCTCGCTGTGAGATACTAAAATACCTTAAATAACTCACTTGATCTGAGTGACTCTTGTCATGTAACTCACTTATAGTGTCTTTTTGGTGTTCCTAGATTTTCGCTTTTAGTGTCTCAATTTTCAATTTCCTCAACTAGCCAAGTAGCACAGAACTGATCAAAACACACATCTAGATCCTGTATAAATCTGGAACAAAGAGTCATCTTGGAGCCACGGAATCGAAATATTGGAAACGTCCCTTGTTCGCTTCTGAGGATATGTATGTTGTTGGGGTGATGGGCCAGATAGGTGTAAGTACACTCAGTCGTCTCAAATACAGTTAAGGCGATAAATTAACAGATACCTAACTATCACAACCAGCCAAATCAACAGATTATTCGCCTAGGGTTGCTCCAAGCCAAGCGCCCAGAGTTCGAAGATTACTCCGTTGCTGAGGAAAACATCTCCATTGATGTCCCCCCACCTTCACCATTTGAAAAGTGTCTTTGGAAGGATGACAACAGCAGTATTCTTCAAACACAAATCTGGGCGCATCCAACACTTCGACTCATAGCCATCGAAGGGACGGCAGCTGATAGACTCCAATCTAACGTCCACGATGATATGATACCGTACGAAGCGCTGATTTGGGCCAAGGACGAATTAGAGCTTCGTCGCGTTGCACGTCTCTCTGGATATGTCGCAGTAGGCGGCACCATTTCGGGCTGGGAAAATGGCGGCAGCTACAGTCGGGATGTCGATGACCTGTGTGGCATCAGAGCTGAGTTCACCTCAGAATATGGTGGAATACGACGCTTAATCGGCCGTCGGAAGGAGGATAGCGGAGAGGACTGGCTAAAAGAGCACTGTGTTCATTTTAACATTGATGGACCTGGAGGGGAGTATGTGAATGAGATTTCATTCGCAAAACATGAGGCACCCAAGGCAGTCAAGCTCAGAACAAACCGGGGTCGAGAAGTATACTGGGGTGAAAAAAGGACTAGTAACTGGCAGACTCTTCGGGCTCCAGAAGGCGAGACAATCGTCGGTATCGTTATGACATTTGGTATTGGTAGCGGCAGGTCACATGGGAGGAGAACCTATGTGAGTTCTCAGTCTTTCCTTATATGTTCGAACAGTCAGAAGGAGACTAATTGTACTGTAGACGCACACTAAGTTAAGCTCTGTTGCAGCTTTGTCACTGCCACTAGGAGTACAGTAAAGCTCACTTGATTCGGGGTTACTCACTTAATTCGGGTTACCCGAAGAATGTTTGGCGCGACAATGACCTGGAAACGAATTTATTTGATGAGTGTTAGCAATCCTACGCTTTCTCATAAGATAATCAATTAGAGCTTTCATGTGGAAGCTATCACATAGATGACTGGCTTTGCATATATATTTTGGGGTAATCAAAATTACTCCTCGCTTATGAAATGTGCTAGAAAAGGGGGGGCGACCACGTGACTAAATGGTCCTCCACCAGAGTGAACCAAAGCTCTGAATAGGAACATGATCATTCATACACTATTCTCTGACATAAAATAACATCATACAACCCCAACTCCATCCCTCCACCATCAACAATCAATCTTCGGTTCCCCGGTCTAAATGCAACCGACGGATTCCGTTCCGAACGGTTAAATAGAAGAAACATATGACGAACCCACGGCGATCATCGATATCCCCGCAACCAAAACCCCAAAACTGGGGAAACAAATCTTTCTTTTAGAAAACCAGAATCCTGGCAGAATCTGGAGAAGTTTTACCTCCAATGACATCTCCAGAAACTAATGAGTTTGTATCCCCAACTTTGCTTAGCCAATGGCATGGGGGTATTCATATATGCAGGTACCTGTTCTAGTTTAAGTGATGGAACCTTGTAGATGCTGGAGAAATTGGTTCAAAAGAGGAGCTGTTTCCTAGATTTATTTATATTTATTTGTGTTTCTCGAGTTCAGTTGTGTCTTTTGAGGTTGCACTGTTTCCTGAGGTACTTGAAGGCTCAATTGAAGAAACAGAGCTTTACAACTCTGTCAATTCCGTCCTCCTACCATTATATCCCTCCCTTCCCCATCACACAGGAAACAAGAACCCAGTCAACTCCCAATCAACTAACAATAATGTATCTCCCACTCCTCCTAACCACCCTCCTCTTCACCCTCACAACATCAACACTACAAATCTCCCCCCGACAAGAAGCAGAACAATGGGGACCAAACCCAAAAACACCCTCCAATAACGGAAAAATCTGCACAGTAAAAGCACTAGGAAACAAAACAGACGATACACCACAAATCATCTCGGCATTCTCTGCCTGCAATAACGGAGGAACAGTTGTATTTCCTGAAGATCAGAATTATTGGATTGCTACGAGGTTAAATCCTGTTATCTATGATGTTACTGTTGATTGGAAGGGGACTTGGACTGTAAGCTTGTTTTGCCCCCTCTCCATCTCCTTCCACCCAACCACAAAAAATAGAAACGTTTGGGAACGTTTGGGAAGGGCGAAAAGACTGATAGAGAATTAGTTATCTGATGATTTGAATTATTGGCGTAATAATTCCTATCATATTGAATTTCAAAATCACGCCGCTGGTTTTGTAATTACGGGCGAGAGAATCTATATTAATGGATATGGAACTGGTGGAATTTATGGCAATGGAAATGCTTGGTATAATGCTGAGCAGAAGGTTACACAAGTTGGGAGACCGATGCCTTTTGTTTTTTGGAATGTTTCTGATGTCTTCGTTGAACATTGTAAGTCCTTAAACATCTCTCTTTCTAGAGATTACCATAAACTGCAGAGGATTGGCTAATTTGGCTGCTATCAGTTTTTGTGAAAGATCCACCGCTCTGGTCTCTGAATATCATGAACGGAACTAATATGTGGTTCGATGATATCCTCTGTAATGCTACGGCTGTAAATGCACCATATGGTGTTAATTGGGTTCAGAATACGGATGGTTTCGATACAATGGATGCAAATAATATAAAATTAACCAATATGGTCTACCAAGGCGGGGACGACGTATGTATTCATTCCATTCCAAAACCACAACTTCTACACCCTATTTCCGAAAAATAGCTAATTTTTCAATCCCAACAGTGCATAGCAGTTAAACCACGCTCCTACAACGTCTACGTACAAAACATAACCTGTCACGGCGGAAACGGCATAGCAATCGGTTCGCTAGGCCAATACCTAGAAGATTCCTCCGTAATCAACGTCCTAGTAAAAGATGCAAACATCCTAACTTACAACGACGATATGGAAGATGGAGCCTACATAAAAACATATATGGGCCATCTAGTACCACAGAGTTCATATGAGAGTGCAGGCCTACCGAGAGGTGGTGGTTGGGGAGTTGTACAGAATATCCGCTTTGAGAATTTTTGGCTTCAGGGTCCGACGATTGGAGCTGCTATTACACAGGATAGTGGAGACAATGGTTCGTATCATGGGACCTCGTTGTTGGAGATCTCGAATATTGCCTTTGTGAACTTTACAGGCTATACTGTGAGTTCGAAGGGAAATCGGACGGCATCCGTGTCTTGTTCTGATGTACATCCGTGCTTTAATATTGCGTTCCAGAATATCAGTCTGGCGCCGCAGGCGAATTTGAGTGAGACGAGTGCGCAGGGTACTTGTTCTTACATTGCACCGAATGGGGTTTATGGGTTGACGGGGAGTGGGTGTTGATTGAGAGGTGAGGGTTGGTTAGTAGCAATTCACATAAACATAATGACTTACGCCAAATACTCGAGTATGCTCTTTTGTCTGGATCTCATCTTTAAAGATTCTTAGAAAGGCTCTCTGATTGGACGGATATGCATAGGTATCATGATATACAATTGTGAAGTTACCGCTCAATGTTGAGTCTTACACCCACGAGGATCCTTCCTCTTTTTCATCTATCTTGCTAAGCGCCGTCCAACTCCAAATCTCTTCCTAGCTACCCAGATTTCTCATTTTCTATTTCCTTTGGGGGGCTTGTAGTCCCATTCGTGACTTCTTGTTTCTCCCCTTCTACACTTTTGCTTGCCTTGGGATCTTCTTTCTTCGTGCCATTCGTAGTTAGAGTTGTTTCAACTGGAGGCACCTTTTCGCTGGTCGTCGGCGTCGATGCCAGTTTCCTCGGTAGAACTTTGTTGTTGACCAATTTTACAAGGTGGTCAGCGGTATCACCTACACCATCCAAACTGCCTACACGTGTCTTGAAGTATTCAACATCTCGGATCATTCTACCACAACAATGTCAGCATTACCATACTACCAGACATGCAAAAATAAAACATACCGAGCTTTGGCTTCCTCATTAGGAAGCGGCACTTCTCTAAACGATGTGCTGAACTCCTCTTTATAGGTTTTGAAGACAGGCTCCATGATCCGGCGAAGTGTGTGTTCTGGAAGATGTTTGCTTAGGACTTTGTGCAGGGTAATGGTTTCCTTTGTCAGGGTCTCCATGTAGGGATTGACGCCTGATGTCGTGGATTTCTCCCAGTTGATAAGTTTCAAGGCCTTGGTATGGGTTTTAGCTCTAGTAGACATGATATCCACTAGTTTGTCGTATATGTTCTCCTGGTGCTCGAGGAAAGACCGTCGTACTTTATCAAACTCGGCCATAAGTGTAGAGATAGATGTGCCCATTCCAGCATGACGTCTGATAAACTCCCTGAGATGCGGAATAAGCGATGATATGAAGGCTAATCCTTGAGCAGCAAGTGCCAGATGCTTCGTGGTGATATTCTTGAGACCAGCAGATCGAGTAGCCCCGGCCCCAAGAATGAGCTGTTTGCAGCGAGAATCGAATAATGCAAGGTACGAAACGATGGAGGCGCCAATCTCGTTAGTCATGGACGGAATACCGGCGTTCAAATGTAAAAGCTCACTAAGACCGTGGAGGCACAGTATCGCGGAGACAGGGAGTATAAATGACTCGGACTCGATTGTGGCAGGCCTTGTTTTATCCTTGACGGCGGTTGTACCATTCGTAGGGAGAGGTGTAGATGTGCCATTCGATGGAAGAGGAGTAGAAGTTGGAGATGAGGTGCTTGGTAACCATATCTTGTTGCCTGTTGTCCATGCTTCGGCGTCTTGGGTGCTGGCTGAGAGTATTCGGGACAACTTTTCTTTATCTTGTTCGTTGAAGTCTTTGGCGTTCCAGAGATCGGACTCCATTCCAGTTGCCAATTTCTGTCGTTCGGACTCCCCTATTTTTTGGACGAACTCTTTGATATGACCGTTCACTACGGTTTTCAGGGCTGTGCCACCTCGTCCAGACACAGCCTCGCATTCATTGGCAAAGAGCAGGTTCAAAGTGAAATAGCGTAGGAACCCCTCTACAGATAAACGTGTGCTTTGTTCTGACCGTACCCTCAAGACTTTTACAATTCTCTCCTGCGCAATATCAACGGCCTGGCCGAGTAGATTCGACATGTCAAGCGTTTGGTGCATCTCCTCTTGGAGCGCTCTGCTTGAAGCCCGAGGCCTGCTGGAGATTGGATTCATTCGACCATCGATCGCTGCCATATTAGGACTCCGAGGTGGTGACCTCAATCCCGCATTTGGATCCCCAAGAGTGCTTGTTACGTCTAAGAGCACCTTGACCTGGGTACCAAGTCTTCTCAAGGTCTCGCCAACACCAATATAGGTCTTTCTTAGCAACTCCTCAAAATCCTCGGCTTCCATTGCACGTAGATTACGAGCTAGTAACTGTGACTTCTCTTGCTGTGTCAAATGCCTTCCACCTGCGGTCGACGCCGACATCATAGAATCAGCATCATCGTCATTGGAGGCTGGTAATGGTCGTTTTATGATATATCTAACTTCTCGCAGAACTGAATCTCTGAAGGCAGCCGTAGCCGGCGGAGTGTGCCGGGAGCGATGTAAACCACTAAGATTTGCCAGAAGTTCCGACCTAAATTCATCGCCCATAGACAGATATGCTGGATGTACGGAGGGTTCCCGGTTATGGGCACCTCTTGGTCTCTGAGATGCATTGCTCCATCGTTGCAGGGTATCAGCTGTAGAAACAGACTCCACGTGGCGTCTTAAGTCGCCTAATAGAGCATTCAAAAATCTCGTCTCAAAAACCTTGCCTATACGAAATCGCAAAGTATCCAGATCAGATGTAACTCCTTGTAACGCACTTGCTCCCCTCAGATCTCGGATTTGTATGCCTAGCTCGCTTGTTTCACCCGATTCTTCACCAGCAATTAGTTTTTCTAAACCATCAATGGCATCGAGCGCTCTTTCGACATCACCACTTTCCACTAATGACTCACAGTTGGCGAGGGATTCAACAATTCGTTTCAGTTGTTGAACAGTATCGCTCAACTGCTTCAAATTTTCCCTTCTCCGTCGCTTGTTAACAATGTTCAACCCTCCAACGGCCATTTCTTCGTCTAAAGTTTGCAGCTCTTCTCGTAGTGCCTTGATTTTATTCACAGAATCTGCTGCCTCGGAGTGTAATTCTCGCAATGACCCTAATGCCGCAAAAAAAGAGGTGGAGGCAGTAGATATCGAGGAAATGAGATGAACTTCAATCGTGTCCATGTACCATGACAACTTCTCCTGCAAAATCGCATTCGTCGCCAAAGCTTTCCTTGGCCCAACAGCGCTGCCATTCCCCACTCTTTTCTCATCAGGCGTCCCAGGAGCAGGACGTACAACTTCTGATCGTTCGCTGACAACATCAAAAGTGCGAGGGTTCTCTAGGTGGAAGTCCTCCTCGAAATAAACATTCGGTATTGTTGATAACGGCGTCGGGGCATGTATATTTCGTCTACCTACACCGCCGCTAGACCTGCGCCGCGTAGGTGGGCTTTCGATTGATGATGCTAGAGAAGCCAAAGAAGCCTGCCTGGATATGTTTGGCCGCCTAGTAGATGTAGATGCTCGGCCCTCCTCTAGTAAATCTGAAAAATCATCTACCTTGCTACCTCTTCTCGGTAATTGTGTTGACCCCTCGTCCTCGTTCTCTTTCGCTCGCTGCAAGGCATCGTAAAGGGGAGCCACTTGGGTAAGGTACGACTGGAACTCTTTCGGTTCAACGTGAGGTATATTCGTAAGGGTGACGGGAGGGATGTCCCGTGATGTGGGCTGTTTATGTGCGCTCGAGGGAGGGACGAAAGCCTTATGGCCAGTCCGGATATCTGGTTGTAGCAGCGCTGAGATAGCTTTTGGGGGTCAGCGAGTTTCGCACAAAACAACTCGAATTTATCCCACCATTTTGACCAGATTCACTTAAGCCATGCCAGTTCGACGCTGTATCCAATGCGCCCCCAACAGAATGTATCGAACTCGCAGTCGAGCCGCGCCGAGCACTATATCTACTACTCGAGCCGGGTCTATGGGTGTTAGCAACCAGCTGTATCTCCTAGTAAATAGATCCGCAGCTCACCTGGGAAAGGTGGGAGAATTGGGAGAGAAGCCATCCACGGATAACCGCGATGCTATGGAGGGTGCTGGCGAGCTGGAAGGCATGATTATGATTATATCCCAAAATCTCTAGACACAAGACAATCGCAACAACCCTCCCTCCCCTAAGCGTGTTATCTAATGGGGCCTTCAATTGCTAGAGTTCGGTGGGGGCAGTGCGATAAAGACACAGAAATAATGTTTCGCTGCTGATAGATAATATGGACACGACGGCGTTCGTATCCGGTGACAGTCGCCAGTTGCTAACGGGGTATCATTGCTGGGTGAACTCAGACTGCATATCAAGTCTGGAGGGGAAGATTGTTAAAAGAGAGTGTATGGGTGCAAAAGGCATTGCATGGTGGTTGAGGTGCTGGAAATAGTTCGTCGTCAACTGTTCTACTATTGTACGTACTCGTATCTCCGTGTCCCATAAGCCTCTCCCTCTCTCTCCTGTGTGACGGTTGTCTTTACCTGGGCCAACTCCGGCCGGGTCCCCCTTGTCCATTCGTTAGCAGCAGCTCGGCTGGGGGACCATCAGGATGCCCCGTAGCTTTAACAGGCCTAGTCGCCAAACTGCTGATAGAGGCAGCCCAGATGATGATAAACCAATATCCACTTAACGCGAAAGTTCGCGTCTCAAAATTCATTCAGTAACGCGACACCGCGTGAAGGGGTCGGCGTCCCCCTATTTCCGCAAAACATCTTCACCCTACCCAACTTCCACCTTACCACGCCAACAACACCCGCAAGCAACTATGGATAGACGATCTGTATACAGCGTTCCTGTGCTTAAGCCAGACTACAGCGAAGACAGCGAGGATACCCGCCAAGCGGTGCAAATTCAACTCGAGACCTTCATTCTCCAATTCCGCCTCGACAATGCCTTCATTTACAGGTGAGTGAGGCGCGCAACTTGGCGATATAGCAACTGACAAAAAGCATAGAGACCAAATCCGTGAAAATGTCTTACTCAAGCAGTACTATTGCGATGTCGACATTGGACACCTAATCTCCTTCAACGAAGAGCTTGCAAACAGACTTGTCACGGAGCCTACCGAAATCATTCCTCTCGTATGTCCATACAAGCCTCTCGATGTACTAATGCTGACAGCAGATTAGTTCGAAGCTGCCCTAAAAAAATGCACACATCGCATAGTATACCCCTCAGTGAAGGACCCTAAAATCGAACCCCATCAGCTGCTCCTCCATTCCACAGCTGGTGATACATCCATTCGACAATTAGACGCCATGACAATCTCACGACTAGTTAGAGTACCGGGAATTGTTATCAGTGCCTCGGTAACTTCGTCCAAAGCGACAGAACTTCATATTCAATGTCGAAATTGCCATGCGACAAAGATCGTACCCGTGGGTGGTGGATTTTCTGGTGTATCGCTGCCCCGAGTATGTGATGCTTCAAGATTGGATGGAGATATAGCCGACCGATGTCCGATGGACCCCTACTTTATTGTCCATGAGCAGTGTAAATTTGTGGACCAGCAAATCATTAAGCTCCAAGAGGCACCTGATCAAGTGCCTGTTGGAGAATTACCTAGGCACGTCCTGATTACAACAGACAGATACCTGACAAATCGTGTGGTTCCAGGATCTAGATGTATGATTACAGGAATTTTCTCGATTTTCCAGAATAAGCAATCCAAGGGGTCTTCGACAACATCCGCGGTTGCTATTCGAAGTCCATATCTCCGTGCCGTTGGAATCCACAGCGATGTTGACCACACAGCGAAGGGGGGTGCTATTTTCTCAGAAGAAGAGGAGCAAGAGTTCCTGGAGATGAGCCGAAGACCGGATCTTTATACAGTGTTTTCAGACTGCATAGCGCCATCTATCTACGGAAATAGCGACATCAAGAAAGCGATTGGATGCCTTCTATTGGGTGGCTCAAAGAAGATATTGCCTGACGGGATGAAACTCCGTGGAGATATCAACGTTCTTCTACTCGGTGACCCTGGTACTGCAAAGTCTCAACTGCTGAAGTTCGTAGAGAAGGTAGCACCGATTGCTATTTACACATCCGGAAAGGGTTCCTCCGCGGCAGGTCTTACAGCTTCGGTTCAGCGTGATCATACAACTCGAGAGTTTTATCTAGAAGGAGGAGCAATGGTCTTAGCCGATGGTGGTGTCGTTTGTATTGATGAGTTCGACAAAATGAGGGACGAGGACAGAGTAGCGATCCACGAAGCTATGGAACAACAGACAATTTCTATCGCCAAGGCCGGTATTACTACGATTTTGAATTCTCGTACATCGGTCCTTGCTGCAGCAAATCCTGTTTTTGGACGTTACGATGACCTAAAAAGTCCTGGCGAGAATATCGATTTCCAAACTACGATTCTCTCTCGTTTTGATATGATCTTCATCGTTAAAGACGAGCATGAGCGAGGGAAAGACCAGCAAATCGCCAAGCACGTTATGGGTATCCACATGGGAGGCCGAGGAGTGGAAGAACAAGCTGAATCAGAAATTCCTGTTGACAAGATGAAGCGATATATCAGCTACTGCAAATCGTAAGACGTCAGCATTATCTCGTTTGAACACAGCTAACAATAAGCAGACGATGTGCACCAAGACTTAGTCCTGAAGCCGCCGAAAAGCTATCATCCCATTTCGTCTCGATCCGGAAGCAAGTACACGCTGGTGAAGTCGAAACCAACCAGCGATCCTCAATTCCCATCACCGTTCGTCAATTAGAAGCCATCGTCCGTATTACTGAGTCCCTCGCCAAACTCACACTTTCGCCCATTGCTAATGAATCCCACGTCGATGAGGCAATTCGCTTATTCCTCGCCAGTACCATGGATGCCGTGAACCAGGGTGCCAACCAGGGAAGCAAGGAGTTGAACGATGAGACGAACAAGCTAGAGGACGAACTCAAAAAGAGGTTGCCAATTGGGTGGAGTACTAGTCTGGCCACGTTGAAGAGGGAGTTTGTGGAGAATAAGGGGTATTCTGAAACCTCTTTGAACAGAGCGCTCCTGATATTGCAGAGGAGAGATACGGTGCAGATCAGAGGCCAGGGAAGTCAGGTGTACAGGAGCGGTGCTTAGGGGATTTATGAGGTTGGTGCTTTGATTTGGTGGTGCATTAAACGTTCTCATAATGAGACGGTGTTTGGAGTTTGGGAGGTCTATTGTCAAGTGGGCAGGAAGATGATATGATGGGTAATCATGATGCATGATGTAGATGTAGTATTGACAAACAAATATAACACTTAAACACCATTCTTAGTTTTGCAAGGTTAGAAAACCTTCTACTTATGACAGATGTTTATATCTTGCCCCGAATACATTAGTACCATTTCCTCCTCCTGCTCTGCGTGCTACGCAAACCTCACCATTCCCATGCCTCTTATTAGTAACAACACCACCTCTAAAACAACAACGAAAAGAGCCAGATACGCTAAAAAATATATATATAGTACACCCATAGTCTTAACTGCTCTGTAGAAGGCAACATTATACCAGTTTAAACACTTCGAGTCTAAACTAGTGCTGGTACCTAAGCGAGTTAAGTGAGTACTCAAATTGTTGACATGATAGAATTTGATCTTGTTGGTAGGAACGGGGGCTTTTTAAGGGTTTTGGGCTGTTGAACCATGCTGGTGAAGTCTTATATTTAAATAGATCGATCCTTTTTTACGATTATCTTTTGCAAAACAGTCTTTAGGTAAGTCTCATGTGAATAGTAGCTTTTGTGACACTGCAGAGAGATTGCGAAAATAGCAGAAAATTTTAATTGCTCAAAACTAAGAGGCGCATTGGTGGCCACTGGCAAAAGTGTTCACTAGGAATTCAAAATGAAATTAAGTAGTTGGACACGCAAAGTTGTCATCGGTTATTTGGAGTTGCGATACAGTCTACCAAGAGACTGCACAAAGTTTTGCCTAGAATACCATGCTTTCATTTATCTCATCATGCCTCGTTTATACGATAGCTGGTCTAATAATCATCAATTTACGCATAAGCCAGAGTGTGGTCAGCTAGTATCTTCGCAGATACTCCTAGAGCAGCTTCACCGCCAATAACAGCCGGACCTCTCGCCACTATCTGTTATGTATTAGCTCAAATTCTAGTGTAAAGCAAATGGGAAGACATACCTCTCCAGCTACGGTTTCGTCAGTCGTCTTGTGAAACTTCGTGTCCTTGAAAAAGATCTCGATACTGCTCAATAGCGCCCCGAAATGGGAGTATTTGCTACTCGGTTCGGTTATTCTGTAATCGTACATGCCTGTTTGAGATACTGCGCCTGCTACTTTTCCAGATGTGAGAGCATAGACAATTCTTGCTCCAGTGTAAATCCTGAGATCTGACAGCGTTGTCGAGCTCAGAGGCATAGTGTCGAGGCCAGCTTGATCAGCGACATAAATGAGGCGAAGTTTTCCTGGCGTAGTCCCAGTTACGGGTCGAAGAGAGTCATACATTCTAGAGAATAAACCAGCAAGAGGCATCACACCCTGTTGGACCAAGGTGCGAGTGTCGAACCAGTGGACGACCTTGTACAAGGAGGAGTTCATCTTCGCAGCCGTTTCGGAATGAGTTCGAGCCAAGGTAGAGGCAGATGCAACAATAATTGTCGGAGAAACACCTTGCGTTGCCAGAGTGAGATCGGGACTTCGACCTGCGACAGAGTTCAATGCTACAGAAGCATTAGAGAACAGAGCCGTCAAGGTCATGATAAGAGGGTAAATGGCTGACAATGAGTCGGCAGGAACAAAAAGGTCTTCAGGGCTAAAGCGTGCTAAGTTTGGAATGCCAGCAACCTGAGCAGAGATAGCAGAAACGAGATTGGCTTGAGTATACTCAAAAAGCTCATCGGGGCCGGTTTCTTTGGATGGCCAAAAGGCGATAATGTTCTTCAACTCCGCCTTCTCCTTTGTCAATGCTGGCAGTTCCAACCCTTCAGTCGCGGGAGAGTCCTGAATGATTTCTTGCCAGGTTGAGACATTTACAGCTCCACCAGTACCTGTGGGGACCTCATTCCAATCCATATGCTTGCTGCCTTCATCTACGACCCATATAACTTGCTTCAAAGCCGGGTAGCTCTTCGCTACTCCATCGAAAGGAAATGAGCCTACTGCTGCGACAACCGTGTCTGCGTTGGATTGCTTCAAAAGGGATACAATGGTCTCGGCTGGTCGATCGTATGGGAGTAGTATAATAGTTAGACCATAGAAAGCACCAGCGAAGACTGTTGCTAGAAACTCGACGGAATTTGGCAGATATATGGCTACATTATTCCCCCCATTCTGTTTGATATATTGACCGATTAGGTTGATTTGTCGAGTTATGTTAGCTGTTCTGGAGTCAGCATTCTGCCTTCGGTTGAAGTGGGGTGTCCTGACCAATGTCATGTTGAACAACCTGTTCAGATCCCAATACTGTTGATATCTGACCCGGTTTCCCTGTGGTATTGTCTTCATTATCCGTAGGTCCCGAGATTGCCTTTCTCCATACATCCCTGAGGTCTCCGTCTCTTCCTCTTGACCATTTGGAGTCTCCCGGGTCCTTTATGTTGAGTCCGGAGTTGAGGGGAATCCCATGGGGTGCTGAGTGTGAACGATAAACTGCGGACTCTCCTTCTCTTCTCACCGGTGAAGCCTGCGCCTGGCGGGCCAGTAGCATAGGATGGGCATCTGGGTCTCGGGTTGTAATGACACTGTAGATGAAGAAGCTGATGAGACTTGTGAATATGACAGTGGATAGGACATCCCATTCGCCGAGAATGCTAGTGACAATCTGGTCAAACTTGAGCATTAGGTTATCGAACCCCATATTGGGCAAAAGATGTGTCGACAAAGTAAGTAGGCAGAGACGAGGGGGACCATGAGTTGTTGAGGGTCAGTTATTATTAGGACGGAGGTATACTTCGAACTTCGAAGTATGGTCAGCAATGCGGAGAGCTCTCCAAGAGGCAAGTCGCCGATGCAAGCCAGTCAGTGGAGTGGTGCAGGAACAACACCGAACACGTCGGCAAGTGCGGCCGGCGCTAGCGGGGAGTTTGACCTGGAGAGCTTTGAACTTCAGCATCAACATTCTGGTGATCCGTCAAAACAAAGACAGTCAACACCACCACCTCACGCTCCTTCGACAATGCTAACATAGACTCATACCCAGTGACATGCTCTACTAACATTTCTGCAGCTAAACAACTAATACCCAGGACTGGGCGTTCGGTCAGGTAAGATCCTCCAAATCTTGTGTTTACACTTGAGGTTCCCAGTGCTAGGTTTCGTTAGCTGATTGAGATGCGCCACCTTAAGAAACCCTCGATAGACCTGCTCCTACTACTCCAATATGTCAACTCCCGTCCGGCCATCAACCCCCGAGAGAAAAGAAGCTACCTCTTCAACGCCTCTAACCGGTACATGGAGGCATCCTCAACTAGATGAGATCGCGAGGCGGCAGAATGCTACCACTTTCTCGGAAAAGAACTTCAAAAATGTGCTGTGGAACGTTGGAACACTCGTATCTCTTTATTTTGTAGAGAAAGCGTTCATATCTTGGTAGGCTTCCCGGCCAATTCAGAGTTGAAGACTTTGGTTAACAATACTTAGGTTTCCAGGTATCTACATTAAAGCCACAAAATACCTCAACCCATACTCGACATACACATACTGGTCCATCGTGCTAGTAATACTAGGAAACATTATCCTAGCGTGTCTCCCACTGTTTCGTGCAAAGGACGACCTCTCGGACATTGCGCTTACACCTGCACAACGAAAGCTCCTCGGGCTTCCACCCAGCTCTGCTCCACCCACTCCTGGCTCTCAATACGCAACGCCACCTCGATACCAAAGAACCTCCACGCCTTTGAGTGGTTCTCCCGCCAGCCAACGCAGTCATTCAGACTCCCCACTGTCTGGGAGAGGCAGTCCCTCTGGAAGCATATCAGGAATTCCTTTCTCCCCTAACGCAAGTCCGATGCTGCAGAGAGCTTTTGGAGGTAATTCAAATGGAGCGAGGAGATCATCTTATGGCTCGCCAAGTCCTTTAGGGCCGTCCTCAAGATCGAGTATTGGAGAATTACCAGGGACACCTACCCCTGCGGCGTCCAAAGGATCAAGTGTTGGCCTCAACAACAGATGGCTGTTCGAGAAGGGAAGGAGAAATTCTGGCAGTTCTCGGCTCTATACATAGAGGTGTAGAAGATTGAATTTTGGAGATGTTCTGTAATGATAGATACCCATGCGCTCACCCTTAAGATGGTCACGAATCAAGCACTTAATATATATGACTTTGTAATTAGCTTTACGCTTATTTGACTAAATGTGAATAGTATCTCTGAACCCACACGTCCATTTCCTCTATAGCTTGCTTAGGAATGACAATAACACTAGAATGCTAGAAAAAATGTTGATCACGTGGCGGCACTTGAGATAGCGATTAGATATCTCAAGTCAACATCGAGGACGTCAGAACGCTTAGAGAAAGTGCACTCTACAACAACGGATGCTAAACACAATTCAGGATGGGAGCCTCTGACTCAAAGCTCGTCTTCAAGAAGGGTATATTCAGGCTTTCCGAAGACAAGGATATTGCAGCGGACGATCCATACTGGGCCTCTGTAAGGTTGCCCAGAAGACAAATAAGGCCAGAAGTTGACCTGACATCGTGTAGTTTTGGGAGCTCCCAGAGTCCACCGAGGACATCTTCAGTCTATTCTCTCCAGCAGATATCCGGAGGACACGCGACAATGCTTTGGAGAACCTAGAAACCCTTATACTGGCAGTGACCAGCCGGCTGTTCATTCTGCGACACCACCCTTCGTTTCCCGACCTAGAGCTAGCACCAGAAAGAGATGCACTGAACTGCATACGGATACTCACCCGAATATTGCCCTTTGTTTATGAGGCGGAACAATTGCAGTCATGGGAGGATAAGTTCTTTTGGGGCGTTAGGAGGAAGCGGACACGGTAAGCACTACATTTGGCTTCGCCGTGGACAATAACTGATCCGGTTGTAGTAAGGCCTCTCTTGCCGGAGAGGTTCTGTTTGACGAAGCAGAGGCTCTTGCAAGCCCGAGGTTGCCCTCCCCAGATGATTACGAGGAGGTCAAACCATTAGCAGAGGAGTTGATTGATACTCTGATCGACTTGCTATTTTTCGCCGACTTCACCCTACCGAGACCGCAGACTAGCAAGAACAAGGTGACATATGCAATATGGCAGAGCGGAGTGGGATGCAACACACCTGTTGGAACGAGCAAGGAATTTGAAAATAATCGACTTGAAATACTTCGGCTGTTATTAACGCTGACGAGTCAAAGCATGTACATGTCTCCAAATCTGCTTCCCGTACAAGGTGTTAAATCCATTACCTACATCGCTACCTGTCCCGACAAGCAGGTGGTTTTGTCCGTTTTGTGTTCGCTTCTCAACACGGTGAGTCTCTCTGTTTGAAGATGTGCCCAGTAAATACTAATAGTAAATAGACTCTGAAATATAACCCTGCAACATGGAGGGTCCCATACAACAATCTGATTTCGAAAGACCCGAAGCAGATTTTGGTCACATACGCGCTGCAGGTCCGACTACCTCAGAAAATTTGCAAACCAGGCTAATATCTATAGTTCCTGTTGGTTATACTTCTCTACCCAATTCCAGAATCGGGCCCTGCCCACACCAAAAAGAGTATACCAAGCTTCCAGCACTAGCCTTGAAAGAAAAAGCTGACACGTTATAGACTTCTTTCGTCACTTCCTTGGGCGCTTACACCGGCCGCAGGACTTTCAGTTTATTGTGGATGGCATGACGAGAATCCTCCAAGGCCCTCTGAACTCAAACGCCTCCTATATCCCTGGAGGTCAGGCAAAGGACAAATGCTCATCTGAGATGATAATGCTCTTCTGGGAGATTACTCAATGCAATAAACGCTTCCGATCTTTCATAATCGACACTGATCGGTCGCTCGACTTTGTCATAGTCATCCTATTTTACGCCCTTGAGTATAAGCTGGATGCCTCAAAGCAAGGAGTCGTAAGGATGTGTATTTTTCTCCTGCAAACGTTGAGCGTGGAACCCAACTTTGGCATAAACTTGAACAAACGGTTTGAAGCCCAGGAAACTCTACCTCTAAGTATCCGAATTCAAAACTTCAATGGAACCTATGCTGACTTCCTAATTCACGTAAGTCTAAAATCACATCATTGTGCTTTGCATCTTTGCATCCTTGCTAATAATCTAAAGTCCATCTACACCATAATAACCACAAGCCAAGGCAAACTCACAGCGGTATATCCGGCTTTATTAGCAGTGATCAACAATATTGCTGCCTATATCGAGAATCTCAATGCATCCGCTTCCTCAAAATTATTGAACTTGTTCTCTTCGATGTCATCACCCTCCTTCTTGTTGGCAAATGACAGCAATCATGACTTACTGCAGTCATTGTTGGAGAGTATGAATGCTATCATTGAGCACCAATACAAAAGTACGTTATACGTTCTATAGCTGATGTTCAACAAGGGAACTAATTTATTGTAGAAAACCCAACGTTCATATATGCACTGTTACGGAACAAGAAAAAGTTTGAAGGTAAAGCCCGTTGCGTACTTGCTATTGATTTTGCTAATTGGTATAAGCATTGCGAACTTTCACCCTTGATAGTGGTCAAGAAGAGATCGAGCGCCGAAGACGACAGAGAAAGGATGGAGGAGGTGAAGACCTCAGTGAAAGTCGTAGAACATCCACTGATAGCACTTTACAAAGTCCTTCCGGGAGTCATCATCACTCCGTCTTGAAAGATGTCCCTGAAGAGGATACCTTTGCTATTGGGGACGATGAGGATGAGGATAGTGATGAGGAGGACCAACGTCCAACGCCAGCACAGACGCCAAGCGAAGCACCGTCACGCGCATCATCTGTTTCCTCGAGTGTGGATGATGCAGTGCCCGTACAGTTACGAGGAATGTCAGAGAAAGCACGAGGAAAGATGCCTGGTAGGTTTTCCAATGCTGACATGTTACTAAATATTTTATTAATGGTACCACAGCGGGCATGCCTACCTTCTCGAGGCAAAACAGTACCACCAGCCTGAGCAGCTACGCAACAGCAGGTTTCTCCACGAACGGAGCGTTCGAGCCCACAGCACAATGGATCGAGTCTTGGCTCTCAGAACTCCCTCTCCACACAATCCTCAGCTTGATTCAACAAGTATCACCTCTCCTTCCACGAGCTGGTGTTTCTGATGCTCCATCAACAAACATCTTACGTACCATTCAAGCCGCTGAAGTTACAGGCATTGATGCATCACCCATCCGGATCCACTCCTTCGAATGGTCTCCTCTTTCACTAGGCTGGTACGAGTCACTGCTCTGGGGATTCGTCTTCACCTCTGAGATGCAAGTTGCGAAAGGCACGGTTGGTGTCTGGAACGGCACGGCGATCAAGCTTTTCCGAGTCCAAGAAATCGCTGCTGCGGGGCCAACGTTAAGCAGTCCTAGAGGAGCTGTAGATGCTGTCGGTAGTAATATCGTCAGTAGAATTGGCAGCATCAATTTGAGGGGCGTAGGAACACAGGAGACAGGTGGCGAGGTTAGACAGACCGCTTCGACAGGTACTTCGGCCAGAAGCTCCATGGCTCTTTAGCCGATAACGGCAACAGAATCATTACCTTTGGATTGGAGAATGAGAGACCGGGGCATGGTCTGGCCATGTAGAACAGCATGATGTGGCACATTTCAGCGCTGGCGTTTAAGGAACTGAGTATAAGAACCGGGGGGGACGGATAACCACCGTGTAGTTTTGGCTTCACTTCTTGACCGGTGACCTTTTAACCAATAAGAATTCAATTCAAACCAACAATAATATCAACTCATATCTGATCAGATCTTGACAGTGCCAACCCTATCATTTTCCCTGGGGCAAAATTCAACCCTAGAACAAGTTTCAAGTAATTCCCTCCAAGGACTTGCAGCTCTCTAGACCACTGGTTATCCTTTTGGTGTGCTTGGAATGCGCTTTCAAGATGCATCGGTTTCTGGCACCTGCATTCCTGCCCTGTTTCTCAATCGTGGCGGTGCACAGCCATATCGTTTGGTAGCGGACGGGACGCCGTTTCGGAAATGATGTGCAGGGCTCCATGGGTTCCGCACGCCTCACAAATCCGTTTCGTTGACCTCGGTTTTGCCGGACTGCTCGCGTGGCATAATGCAGGGGTCGTGCATCGTTTTCTGTCTGAACGGTGTGCCTGTGCCACAATATATTGGAGCTTCAGCCACTTAATGGAATTTCTTTTGGATCTGCTATGATTTAGGATGCAGGCGTGGCAGGCCATGTAGTCGATGACTTTTTGCTTTGTTGTCTGATCTGACTCTTGTCTTGGTTTCTTCTTAAAGCGGTCTGTGTAGGATTTTTTTCCTCTTCACATCCTGCTTGGACATTTACGAGAGAGATGGAATCGAGTATTACTAGTTTGACTGGGAATGGTGATGAGATTAAGAGTTATCGCATTCATGTAAGTACCTTTTTGTATACACACGTGCTTAGGCGCCCAGGTCGTGTTTGTCGCGATGGCGCTAATAAAGTTACTTCACTTAGGTCAGTAGCAAGTATCTGGAACTTACGCAGAAGAAACTGGAGTTGACGAGACTGCCTCATGAGTTGTTGCTTCCTAAGGGTAGGGAGTGGGAGGATGGAACACCGAAGGGAGATATCGAGCCTTTGATTGATTTTTGGTATGTTATGGAGCTCCTTCCCGGTCGCAAAGATTAACTCTCCCTCTCTCCTGTTTTCTTTCTGGAATCATCGGAAGCTTTGGTCGAAACTGACTTGTGTTGTGCACAGGCTAGAACAGTATAGTTGGAGGGATCAGGAGGAGAAGTTGAATGCGCTACCCCAGTTTCGGACTGCGATACAACCAGAGCGAGGTGTGCCGTTGAGGATACACTTCATTCATGTGCGCTCGCCGCATGCGCATGCCATACCTTTACTACTTATACCACCGTTTCCACTCACGAACTTGAGTCTGTCGAAACTCATCGAGCCGTTGTCCAAACCCGAAGATCCGACTACGAATCAACCTTTCCACTTGGTGATCCCCTCAATTCCGGGGCTAGGGTTCAGTGATGCGTTGACGGCTATCCATGGGCGGAATACTGGGTTGCTGGAGACAGCAGGCATTTTTAATAAGCTGATGCTGAGACTGGGGTACCAATGTTATATTGCGACTGCGACTGGTGGCGGCAGGGAAAGTCCGGCTGGTATCGACTACCATCTTGCCAGGCTAATTGGAGAGACTTTCAAGGAGAACTGCCTAGGGGTACATCTAATAAATCCATTATTGAAGCGGCCGAGATTAAGTCAGGAGCCACTAGGTTGGGTAAAGCTTTCCGTAGCCAGATTCTTCCATGCCGAAATTTTTGGCTACGAGGCACAAGACTTTACGGCTCTGAGAGCGTCGGAAATGGCTGCAAGAGCTAAGAAAAGGGCTCAAACAGCTGCTGAACGTGCCGGTGAAAGGAAGCCTCTGTTGAAGGACAAATTGACTAGTGGTGTTGTGGCATCGGTGGGACTAAGGGAGCCCAATACGCTGGCTTACGCTTTGTGTGACTCACCTGTTGGTCTTTTAAGCTTGGTGTGTAGTACGTTGAAGCGGGTCAGTCCGAAGCATACGTTGGACGAGATGGAGATTATCAACCTTACACAACAGGCTTGGCTCCCTGGTCCGGAAGCTGCCATACGATTTTGGGCGGGTGCTCTGAACGAAGTTGATGGTTTTTCAGCCAAGAAGAAGGCGAAGTCTAGCGTTGCAGTAACAATATTCGGCGGTGTAGGCGACGAAGGATACATGTGCCCTGCTTGGGCCAGCAGCAAGCATGATGTGATATTTACCCAAAGAGTAGCTGGAAGTGCTGGCTTGATTGTTCTTGAAAAGTCGGAAATTGTGGTTGATGGCGTTAGAGGATTAGTGAAAGAGGTTCAGAAGAACGATGCCAGGATGAAGGCTCGTCCTCTTGACGAGGTGGTGGTGGATCGACCTGATCAGACGATTCTGGAGGAGGATGAGGTCCGCGGGGAGGTTGTTTTGCAGCTTGATGTTGAGAGTCCTGATACCATTGTTGCTGGTGAGAGGTAGTGAGACGAGGAATAATCGGGATAGGTTTGGAGCGGGTGGCAACGGCTGGATGGGTTAATGTGATGAGAAATGATGATAATAATGGGGAATGTGTATATGATACCAGACGTAGCGATTTCATCATTTAACCGCCATCCAAAGACGTTCAATGTTCAAGTTTAACTTGTGAATGCTACATGTGCCCAACTGTCAGTAGACCTTGCCAAGAGACGTTTTCATCCACCAGCTTCTCGCACATGCTCGATGAGCGCTGCTGATCCGATCCGGACCCCAATGTAATAACCAGCATGCATGGACCAAGAAGCAAATATCAAGGAGGATTGCTATCCCGTTGCGGTTCAAAAAAAAAAAAGGAAAAAAAAAGGTCATTTCTTGACCGCCAGACGGTGCCTTTCTCCTAGTGGTTGTGTAGTAGTAAGTAAATTGCCGAGGAGAGCTCAACTACTTTCGCTTGAAAGACGAAATAACTAAGAAAAGTGATAGAAATCGATAAGATAGTAGTAATCCAATGAGCTTGATCCGGTTGAATATGCAAGATGATCTGCAAAATATGCGAGATGCCAGATGCAGTATCGTACTGTACTACTTCGTTATCGAGCCTGTCAAACGTCGTTTCTTTCCAACGTGGTTTTCGACTGCTGCATTCCCAGCAGTTGGAGCAGAAGGAAAACTGAAGCTGAAGGGACTTTTGATATCCAGGTGAACATGGATTGGACCAAGGAAGCAACTTGGCAGCGATATGTACAGTAGCGTGGCATGGACAAGTACAAAATAAGTATGATCAATGCCCGAAAATGCTCCGCAGGGAGATCCTAGCTTGCCGTGCCCAGTGAAAGCTTGGCCGCATTGCATCGTCTTCAAGGAGAAAACAAAAGTCGCTACCCACGACTCGTTTCAATCGCCATTATTGTCAAAGAAGTCATAATACTGTACCGTCTCCAGGGCTCTATTGGACCGATACTTGAGGTATAGTATTACAAGACTAAAGAGAGCCTTATTATCTTATATCGACGCGTACCTTCGTACTGTACATCAGACGACTAGCGCCAGGCCTAGCAATTGCCAACTCAACTCCTCTCACTTTCGCCACCTTAGATGCTTGGACTTGGACTTGGACTTGGACTTGGACTTCATACATCATATTTTAGTTGGCATTTTGGACACTGCTGTATCACCATATTTTCACTTTCCAGGACCACCCGGAAACCACCCACACAGCCACAGGCAAAGAAATCGCGTACTGCTGGAGCTTCCTTCCACTTTCCAGTCCCCGATGCCATTTTGACCCAACGCAGGAAATCAATGCATTCAATCAACGAGCCCAGGAATCCTCCTCTGTTCGTCTCGACAATGCCTTCCCAATAACGGGAGTAATTCTCCGTTCGCAGACCAGTGCGGTCCTGGAGCCTCTATTCACTTGGCATCTTACTACCATCGACAATCTTTCCAACGCTAGTCGCACGACTCCAAACTTCACTCCTAATCCGCCAACATGTCTGTCTCCATAATTACTACGATATGGGTGCAGGTCGTCGCATTGAAGCCGGCCTTTATTTCGAAGAGCCCCCACTTCAATTTCATTACCGTCCATTGTGAGTTCTGACATGGTCTGGTGTAGTGCTATGGTCTTAGGCGTGGATGCTGACTCCTGTTTCTTAGACTTCTGGATCATGGGGATGGCCATACTCGGGTCCATCATGCTATATCCCAGATCAAACATGTCATATATCGATGCCCTATTCCACGCGAGCGGAGCGGCAACGCAGAGTGGATTGAATACAATCAATCTCAATGACATGAACACATGGCAACAACTTGTACTATACTGGATCCCGATGTGCTGCAATCCCATCACGGTCAACACTTTTGTGGTCTTTCTTAGACTCTACTGGTTCGAGAAGCGCTTTCAACATATCACTAAGCAGGCGAAATTAGGAAGGAAGACGTTTTCGAAGAGCAAGTCACAGGCTCGTAATGACAAGGATGTCGAGAGGGAAGAGATGGGTGTTAATGGACGCAAGATTACAGTGATGCATAATACGACTAGGGCCAATGGCGGTGGTGCCAACGATGGCGATGAAAATCTTCAGGAATATATGGCGAAGAGGGCTTTAAGCCAGGAGAAAGAGAAATCTGGGTCGGGCTCTGCAGGCGACAGTAATAAAAGTTCTGGAAGCGAAGGCCACACTCTAGTTTCGGCGCCAACACATCAGACCCAAGTCACCTTTGCAGATAATGTGAAGCGTGGCTACGGCGACAACGATGAAACCCTGCGTATGCCTATCCAAAGGAGCGAGGAAGAGCATATCAAGTTTTTACAACGCCAACGCAACCCAGACGATAACAAAGTGCTTCGAATTCCAGGTCCTCGTGACGCTGATCGGGGCATAGCTCCTGAAGCTGTCGATGACGACGATGGCATCCATCGAACTAATTCTCGTGCTGGGTCAGAACTCAATTCAGTACACGCCAGCGAGGATCTAGGAGAGGCAGATCCAAACGCAGAGCAACCAGAGAGAAAGAAAAATATCACAATTGCTGAGCCACATCGTCCTGTGACTGAACACATTGTGGAGGATGCTTCCGCAGCAAAACACACTTTAGACATCTTCCAATTTCGAAAGCGGCCCCGTATGGTGGGCGGCGCCAATCACCACGAGGAGAAAGACCATATCCACCCACTGCGATCTAGAACAAATACCTTTGCTACTCTCAGACGGGCCCTTACTTCTGATAAGGACCAAGGCATGCCGTATCTGAGTTGGGAGGCTACTGTCGGGCGAAACTCAGCATTTGTGGATCTAACTGAAGACCAAAGGGAAGAACTTGGCGGCATAGAGTACAGATCCTTAAAATCGTTGGCTATGATTCTTGTGTCGTACTTTTGGGGCTTCAGCATATTTGGCGTGGTATGTCTCACGCCATGGATTTACAATTCTTCAATTGCAAAGGTAGTCACTGGAGATGGTCAAGGTAGAGCTTGGTGGGGTATATTTACCGCGAACTCAGCATTCACTGATCTTGGATACACCCTGACTCCCGATAGCATGATATCTTTCAACACCGCCATATGGCCGCTGTTGTTGATGTCATTTTTGATCATCATTGGAAACACAGGTTTCCCTATCATGCTTCGGATTATTATTTGGGTGACTTCAAAATGGGTCCCGAAGGATAGCGGAATCTGGGAAGAGCTTAAATTTCTGCTTGATCACCCCCGTCGATGCTTTACTTTGCTTTTTCCTGCACAAGCGACCTGGTGGCTATTCTGGATTTTGGTCGTTTTGAACGGTTTAGATCTTATATTCTTCATCGTCTTGGATGTGAGTTTTATCCTTATTTCACCCCTCCTAAAATTCGCGCATACAATAGATTCGCACATATACTCAAACTCCAGCTTTTACTCACAATCAAATAGCTCGGAAATACAGTAATCACGGAACTACCTGTTCATGTTCGGCTCTTGGAGGGATGGTTCCAGGCTGTCTCTACGAGGACGGCTGGCTTCGCTGTCGTAAACCTTTCTGCACTCCACCCTGCCATTCAAGTGTCTTACTTGATCATGATGTACATTTCAGTTCTTCCCATCGCCATCTCAGTTCGTCGAACCAACGTTTACGAAGAGAAGTCTCTCGGTATCTATGGATCGCAGGACGAAGAAAATGAAGATGAAAGCGAGCCGTCATACGTTGGTGCACATCTTCGTCGACAACTGTCTTTCGATTTGTGGTTCATATTTGCCGGTTTATTCATCATATCTATCTCGGAAGGCAAGCGAATCCAAAACGACTCTAACTTCACCATGTTCAATATTCTGTTTGAAATTGTAAGCGCCTATGGTACAGTCGGTCTCAGTCTTGGGTATCCAAATACCGACGCGTCGCTATCCGCGGAATTTGGAGTAATTGCCAAGCTCATTATCATTGCGATGCAAATACGTGGCCGGCATCGTGGTTTGCCCTACGAGCTTGACCGAGCTATCCTTCTTCCAAGCGAAAACCTACATAAGAAAGAGGCAGAGGATGCCGATATAAGAATCAGGAGACGTTCTTCAACAATGAACATCGCTGACAATGACGGCACCGCTTCGGTCGCGTCCGGTAATGCAAGATTGAGAAACAGAAGCATGAGCAACAAACCCGATACACTTAGTGGCAATGGTCAAAAGGGCTCGAATCTTTTAGGCACATTGTTGCATCCTGGTCCGACGATTCCAAATAATTTTCGTCAACATAGACACACTACAAGTAACGCGACCGATTCTTCCCTTCCTAGAAGAAACAGTATAGCCGTAGCTAGCGTGGCTAGGGGCAGGCATCCGGATGCAAGGAGTATTAGTCCAGGCCAGCTTAATAGCTTGCCAGAAGGGCGAAGAACAGAGAGACGCGCTAGTGAGAGGCGAACCTCGCCCGCTTCAAACATTTCGGTCAAAGAACTTTCTTCCAAGAAGGAATGAACACTTGATCTACAAGTATATGGGTTTCTTTTCTTCTTCTTTTTCTTCTTCTTTTTATGTGTGTGTGTGTGTGTGTGTGTGTGTAACAGGGAGGATCTAGTATTGTAATTGAAGCGTGGTGTTCTGGGAGCATAGAAGCGGTGTGGATTTTTGATGGCGCATTTTCATGGGTTTACTGGGCATTCTAGATTAGAAGCATCGACAGTCCGTATGCGAATTATGTAATGATTTTTTTAACTACAAGAAGTATATATGTCACTATATTTTGTCTATTTTCCTTAGCAACTGCCTACAAGATGCAGTGACGTACCTGGTCTAGCAGCCAAGAAGTATTCACAGATGCTAGTCCTGTGTCAACGAGTTCAGGAACCGGGAACCACTCGTTTCGTGAATTTCTTGTCGAATTGCGAATCACGAAAGTCAAGTGAGTTACTTGCCTAAATTCATAAGTTGTGGTACTAGGGTTCTCACAAGGCGTTCTAATTACAAAGTGGAAAGACTGAATAAAGTCAAGTTTACTTCGCCTAAATATATAAATTCGAAAACGGATTCATCATCAAGCGAGTCAAGAGCTGGAGGGCACAGTCCTCTCTTCATGGTTATAGATAATCATTTGAGATTTCATTCATACTATTATTTAGGCTTTCGCTCTCGGTCTTGGTCCATTTGGTAGCCCAGCCCTTGGTCCACCCGGTAATCCAACACCACCCCTCGGCCCATTCGGAAGTCCTCGAGGAGGACCATTAGATCTTGCCCCCACAGTGTTAAACCTTGCAACTCCAACCTCAGGATCCGTATCACGACCCATCTTTATATCCACTGACTGGCCTCCTCTTTCGACCCTAGTGCCTCTGTTTACTGGTCTTATACTCCTTCCATTATTGCTACTAATCGATGGCCGTCGTTGTTCTTCTTGTCTTGGGACGGAAGTCGCACCTGGCATGGGAAAGGCTCCTGGGGCTTGTTGAGGTGGTGCTTGTTGTGCTAAGCCACTTCTTTCTTGTGCAAGGCCTGCAAATGCTGCACGGATCTTCTCCTCGGCTTTTGCTAGTTCTTGTTCTTTGGTAAGTGGCTGGTCGTCATCGTCATCTTCTTCTTCCTCTTGTTCTTGTTCTTGCTGGTAACGTAGTCGCCTTGCCTCTTCTGCTCTCTCGGCTTCAATGCGTCTCTGTTTTCTTTCCTTGGCGAGTTTCTCTTCGGCTATGCGTATAGCTTCATCTTGCTCAAATCGTAACTGCTCTTCTCTTTCTCTTTGAACTCGTTCTGCTTCTTCTTGCTGATACCGTAATTCTTCTTCTCTCTCCCTTTCAATACGTTCAGCTTCTTCCGCTTCATAACGTAATTGCTCCTCCCGCTGTTTTTCGAGCCGTCTCTGCTTTTCAGCTTCTTCCTGTTCGTATCGTAATTGCTCTTGTCTTTCTTTCTCGGCTCGTCTCTTTTCCTTAGCAATCCTATCATTCTTTCTCTTCTGCGCTCTTGCCTCTTCTTCTTGTTCCTCCCTTAAGCGTTCCGCTTCCTCCCCCTCTCTCAAGCGTTCCTCTTCTTCCTCTCTCAACCGTTCCTCTTCCTCCTCTTGTGCTTCCCTCCTCCTTTGAGCTCTTTGCTCGGCCTCCTCTTCTTCATATCTCAATCGCTCAGCTTCTACTTGCTCCTCATACTCCTTCAATCTCTTCAACCTCTCCGCTTCTTTCTTAGAAACCCTATCATCATCTCGATTATCTCTATCTCGTCTACCACCCTGAATAGCCGGATCCCCAAATCCACTCTCCTCATCAAAAGCACCCGGTATTCTCCTCTCACCACCACCAGCCCTCTCAACACTCCTATCCCTAACCCCCCTCTCACTCCTCCCCCTCTCCTCCTCCTCCAACTCCTCCCTCTCCCTCTCCCTCCTAACCTCCTCAACAAACCTCCTCATCTCCTCCTCTTCCTCCCTCCACTTTTGTTCCTGCTCCCTCCACTTCTCACTCTCCTCCATAATCCTCCGTCTCTCAACCTCCATCATCTCCTTCTGCACCGCTATCCTCTCTGCTTGTCTCTGATGTTCTCTGATTCTACGTTCGCGATATAAGGATTCTTCTTGTGAGGCTTGGACTTCTCGGTTAGACATCAACAGTTTTAGTTCTGCGGAAGAGGCAGATCCACCGCCTCGGGTTCGGTAGCTTGGGTTGGGGGTGTAGGGTTGGGAGGTTGTACGTTCCTATGGGGGTGATTTGTTAGTTTTTTTATTTTGAGAAGTAAGTGAGTTTTTTTGAAAGGGGTTGTGAAATACGAGTTTCGTTGCTAGGAATAGGATTGAATTAAGAAACTTACTTGTAAAGTATTTGCCCTTAAAATAACAGGTCTCTCACCATCACCATTTAAACCCTTCTCTCTCTGAAACTTAGCAAGAGCTATAGCCTGAGTAGGAGAAATCCTCTCTTCTATAACTCCTATAGCTTGTGCTTTCTCCTCGACTTGAATCTCTGAAACTGGTGCTGGAGCAGGAGGTGGACTTGCGTATCCGAATAGATTCGCTAATCTTCCTGCGTTTGGATTTGGATTTTGAATTGTTTCTGTCGGGTTTGAGAAAGTTGGAATTGGGGTTTGCGTTGGGAGTTTGGGTTCTGGTTCTGGTCTGGTGGGTGGCGTTGGTGTTACTTCTTTGGGTGTTATGGCTGGAGCTTTTGGTGGGAGGTTTGAATCTGGTTTTATTATTGATTCTGCTGTTGTCGCTGCTGGTGCCGGTGTTGAAGTTCCGTAGCCGAATAATTTTGCTATTCTTCCTGCGTTCGGAGCCAAAGCTGGGTCTTGTTCTGTAGGTTTTGGAGGTTCGGGTTTTGGTGCTGCTACTGCTTTTATTTCTACTTGTACAGGTGTTGGTCCTGGTGTCGCTATTGTTGTAGGCGTTGGTTTCGGCATTGATTTTATATCTGAAGTTGGAGTTGAAGCTGGAACTGGGTCAGGAGTAGCGTAGCCAAACATCTTCGCTACTCTCCCAGCATTAGAATTAGAAGTTGCAGGAGGTGGAAATGGAGATTTTGAATCCGTTGGGATGGCAGGACTATCATAGAGTTTCTTTCTGGCTGTTGTATTGGTGCGTTGTATACTAATGGTGTCCTATAATCGATTAACTTTTAACTTTAAATCAATTCTCTGGAATGAGATTTTTTTTGACTGTACTAACCTTTTGAACGGCTCCTGTAACGGGTAATGACTTTATAGGTTGAGATGCTGATGGTCTAGCTGTAACACCTTCTGGTTCTACAGGTATTACAGGCTCCGCCGGTTTCGCACTCGAGAAGAAATAGGATCCCCATGTTGACATGATGGGCTCGCAAGATATTTGAGATCTTGAGATTTTTGCTTTGGCCGCCTACACAAGGGACATGCGTAAATGTTTGGTGTGGCTGGTTAGAATTTGGTTTGGTGTCGTACACAGATCAAGGATCCTAAATCAGACAAAGTTTTGTGTTAGCAAGGCTTATTTCTTGTTCTTGTTCTGGTAGTTCGGATTAGTTTGCAATCGAAGATCTCTTGCTTTTGTCCTATGTATCTCACCTCATCTCGGGTGAACACAGAGGGAAGCTGTGACCGCAAAGAATGACTCGTGATTCAGACTAACTGTATCAACTCACTGTATTTAAATTAAGTCTAGAACCAAAACCTGTAGTCGTTTAAATTTTGACACTAGTCACAACACACAATTACTGGTAGAAAGAACAGAACAGTAATCGCGCAATAAATTCCAAGTTTCCAGAGACTTGGATTCAGCGGGATGAAGCAAAAGTATATATTAAAGGAAATTGTAAATGACGGATGATGTGCATATTGTTTTGAAACGGAAAATCCCCTTGTTGCCCGTGAATCTGAGACACGCTTGATACTCTACTCGCTTAGCACTCGCATCCGGGACCCGGATCTATGGGGAACCACTTAGACGACGGATGTATGGTGGCTGAAACGAGTGATAAGAGTGTTTGGAGAACTTCAGACGGGTTGGGATCTCTTGTGTGTCGGAGATGTGTCCAGGCCGAAGCTATAATGGTCTTGTGTAGATTAAACTTGTCACTAGTAGCGCTTGTGTGAATTTTCCTTTTTTTGAGGGGGGATTTTGGGATTGAAGGAAGAAGGATTTATGTGCTTGGTGTTTTATTAGATTTGGGGAGGTTTTATATGCACTATATTTTCTTGGAGATAGATCTATAATTACAGGGTTGAGTTATTACAGAAAGCGCGTTTAAAGGGAACTAAGTTGTCCTAATGCGGCATAGGACTTTAGGGGAGGAAACTGTCACAATCATGAGGGAGAATAGACTAGACTAGCACATACTCGTACTAGGGATGATAAACGTTAATTATTAGGTGACGAGCCATGTTAAATTTAACGTTTATTCATCCTTAGTACGAGTAACTTATCACTGTACCTTGTAATAAGAATATTTTATTATAGTTCCAATCCTAAAGCTTAATTCAGCTATAGTTCTCACTTCAAAGAGAGCAAATTCACAGAACTGACTCGTTACTCAAACTACTAGAAATAAGCGAGAGAGTCCAGTTCCAACCATTGAAAAATACAGCAACTAAACACAACTAATCCAAAATCCCACACAGAACGAACCCTTCAAAACAATTCTCCATCAAAAGGAAAGGGTTTTCAATTAGTAAGAGAACCCAAACCCTCAGGCACACTCTCCGCATTCCACTCCTCCTCTTGAACCTCATCATAATTCAACCAAGCATTCTCAGGGTCCAACAACCTCCTCCTTTCAACCTCTACAGGATCCAGTGAACGATTTTTTCCAAAGCACCAATTAATAATTGCTGCGAAGACGAACATAAAGATGAGTGCGCAAATCTATGATTTCTCAATTAATAAAATTATTATCCCCCAGGAAAGAAGAAAAGGGGGAATGCGAAGAGGAAGGAAACTTACTAGATATACCGAAATTGGGATCTGTGCACTCGCATCCATTGTATCTCCACCAATACTCCTTGCGTTTATGACATTATGCGCAGGCACAACCATATCATGAGTAACAAAAGCACTCTCAGGAAGTGCACGAGTTTGATTTTTGTGTTTGTTTTGGTGGCGATGTTTGCGGTTTTGGTGTCTGTGTGGGTTTCGAAAGAATTTCTTGAACATATTTTTCCATGAATTGACGATGCGAGTTTTGCCCTTCTTCCGTTTGGACAGTACTCCGACTGTTTTGTGAGTTTGCTCCATAACTTCCTTGTGAGAAGCGGATTCTCTGCACTCAGGAAGTGTAGGATGGTCGTCACAAAAGTCTTTGGGGAGTATGCTGATTGGATTGAGGAAGGTATCGAGTATCCATTTGTAAACTACTTTGACTTTTTTTTTCATTATTTCTCCCCCAAGTGATGAGTCTGGTAGACCTTTTCCTGGGTGTGATGATTCCATTTTCGTTGAGTTTGTGGTTGCTTTTTTGTTTCTTGGCTGTGCGTGTTTTTCTCTTTCTTGATCGGAGGTTTGGAAGTTGTATGAATAGTCTTTCTAGTTTCTCAAATTTGAAAGATTTGTGCGGCACTATATGCTAGACTAAGTGGTTTAGGGACTTCTAGTTTGCTATAGCTATGCTCGGTCTTTACCGACAGCTCTTAGTTCAACTTAAGATCTGTACTAAAAAAATTTCAGTTATATATGTCAAACTGAAAGCTTGGTGAAGGAGAATGAATGTTTGATGCTCTTAAGGGGTTATTTTAGGAGCTTTGGGAGGGGATTGCAGCAGAGGAAGTGTGAACTAGTGAGATTGATACGGTACGGCTTCAACATACCATCCTATTTAGGTGTTTGCAACATAAAGCTTTGTAGAGGGCTATACGTTTTCGGTAATACAGACGTTGTCTTGAAGCTATTGGCTTAAATTATATTTTATTAAGATCTATGGAATAGTATTATATCAAGAATATGACGAGTTTGTCAATCTGCTCTCACTCGAATTCCAAGTTTTGTTTAATACACCACCACCAACATTACCACTAGCATTCCCACCAGCATTCCCACTGCCACGAGCCTCCCAACTCCCATTGCCTAGAACCTGCAGCTTCCTAATCCTATCTCTCGCATCATCCTCGTCATTCGGCAATGGCCATGCGGTCTCGCTGCTCATACCCCCCGTATTATCCTTCTCCTCGCTTTCAATCACAGTCGTGACTGTGATGCCAGAATTTTTAGTCCCAGTATTAGCATTAACACCTAGTTCGACATCGCCATTGCTTGGTAGATAGCCGCTACGTGCTCGAGGTTTGCTGTTTACATATAGACCGTCTCGAGTTGATGAACCGAGGAGTTTGGATCGGGAGAAAAAGTTTATGAAGAGAGGACGCATTGTGGCTAGAGCAGATGCTGTTATTCCGATTCCAGGTTCTACTGTGGACCCTATTTCCTGGGTCAGTTTGTAGCATTTGAATTAAAAATAAGTATACTCACAGATCGACACGTCAACATTGGCATATAGGAAATCTTGAGTTTCGGTGAGCTGGTGGACAAATGGAATGCGGACAATCGTTGCCGTTGAACCACTATACCATGTTAGTATTTTTGTTACAGGATGCTAGTTGGAAGTCTCTGCTTACAGTGCGCCCAAAGCAAGGATAAGAGCGACGGAGACTTTAGTTCGCGGATTCATTTTGAGATCCCAGACGAGAAAGATTGGGAGAATTCCTAAAGTCCAGTCTGCCCAGGCACTAATGGCACTATGAGCGTAGGTTGAACCCGAAACGACAGCTGGATCCACGCAAGATCCACTTTCTGGATCAACGTATTGAAACCAGAAATATGATGTTGGATGGCACTGTAGGATAACCAACATGAAGTAGTAAGACGAGAATGCAAGCACTACCGCCATGACAACCCAGATGATGATTCTTTGGTACTTTCTGATGCACACCCGCAGCAGGAAGAAGCCGATACTGAGCTTAAGAATAGTTGTGCAAGAAACATATCCCAACTCTGCAATCCACCAGGCTTTCGTTGATACAATGAAATTTTCTGTAGAGATCTGCGAAATGTGTCGACCAGTGCCATAATGAACTCCATCGAGAACAAATGTGCAGTAGAACGTGAACAGAAGCTGTACTCATATTAGTAACTCCCCGAAAGCTTGACAGGATCGTAACTACCAGAGCGGCTACAGCTAACCAGTCGTCAATTCCAAAGGACTTTGTCATCAATGTTCTAACATAGCACCTTAGCAGCACGGCTGTCCACGATAATGCTAAGAACAAGATAGCAACTGCTGCTGCTTGCGGCCCTCGGTCATCTTCCGCTGCCATGATGGGCCTAATAGCCTGAGTGGAGCGATTGATTAATGGTCAATCCAGGCTGTTGAAGCCTCCCTCACAGATGAGAATGAAAGCTTAAACAGCAGAGTGCTCAAACTTCACCCTGCAGAAAGAAGATGCATAACGGTCGAGGCGGGGGGGGAAAAGAAAAAGGGAGATATGAAGAAGAGACAATACACAGCATATCAATGAAAATAAAACGGAGATATGGTCCACTTATCACAACACAGCAGGGTTCCGACTCGCTAGACTCCTGGACAACAGCAGATTTGATAAAAATGTTCCAAGGAGTTTCCTTGCCGGTAATCACTGCCATGTCGAGCGATACTTAACCCCAGGACAAGGTGATCGTGGTGAGTAAAGGTACGATTTGATATTGATTCGCGTTCTGCGTGGTTGTATGCAGCTGTCGGGCGTTAATCCTGGTAACTGTCAGCCTACTTTCCGTCTCCTATTTCTATGACATACCATAATTTAAAGAACTAGTTGTCCTCTCTACCATGTGGTCCCGTCGCCACGAGGAAACTGTTGAAGAAGATTGACCCTTTGAGACGATAATAGCATCTTCCCGTCGAACGGTAGATACTGTACAGTACAGGAACTCTGTGGAGAATCTGGAGAAAAACTCACAGCAATACCTTCATAGCTTACACCCACGGGGCTCAAATGAGACCGTGATACCGAGAGTGGAGGCTCAAATTCCGGGGTTATGGGGGATAACACGGATAGAAGAATGGATGAACGCTTCTAGCCTACCGCCCTACGGTCCGTGTACCGCATATGTACAGTAGTATTCCATGCAAAGGAGACACTATTCTTTCGGTGCTTACGCGGACTAGAACATTATTAACGCGATCAACAATGGCATGCCCATATCGAGGACGACCTCCGAAGGCGCTGATGCGGGCGGTTCCACGTCTATTCCGTGGTTACAGTGCATGCAGAAATACAAGGTATCGTACAAGAGAATGAGGTTGTGAGATGGGAATTTGGGAAATCGGCATAGTTCTCATCACGTAAGCATTGGTCGTCGCTACACCACTTACAGAGTTGAACTACAACTTCCATTCTGTATCCTCGTGGACATCTTACTGTATCGATAGATATACAACCATATAGCGAAAGATTAGACGCTACGTTTTTCGTTAGTTTTACTATCATTATTACAAACTCGAAAGATCTATTGAGTCTTTGCCCCGTACGACCAAAGCTCATTTCCAATAAAGTTATCCTTCTGAGCAGCACAAACAAGTGCCCTTCCCAAAGCAATTGCCTGGTTGTTTCCACTTTGCAGTCCAATAACCCTCAACTGCTCAGCCATCCACAATCGCTGCTGACGACTTGTCGTCTCCAATAATCCTGCTATGTAGAGAGGCCAGACGAGACAATATCCACCTGGACCGGGTATCCATGGAATATTAGAATCATAGCCATCTGTTACCTTACCCATACGAAGATGGAAGGATGCACTCTGGCAAACCTCCAGGGCAAGCTGTTCCAGTACCGCTCTACTCTTCCTTACGCGCTCGACCCTCAGCGGCACATCTTCGAATACATCGTTTGTAGCCAGAGAAATGAGGTCTTGATGTAGTAGGATCCTTCCCATACGCAAACTTCCCCAAATTGAAGCGACCCAAAGATCAGCGTAGGTATGTTCGCATCCCCACGATAGACCACCGTCTGAAAGCCGTGTACCATAAGTACCAACCGGAACTTCTGTGCAGCGCATATATTCTGGAAGGTCTCTAGGCCATGCCACAAACTTCTCATCGACTTCGACCAATCTTGCGATTTTCTGGAAAGGTCTGAGTTCAGGATGCGCTTTTAACTCTGCTCTAAGATTCACAAGTTCTTCACACAGCTCTGCAAAGCGGTTTGCGGGTAGCTCTTCCTCTTTCTGCGTACCCCTTGTCCATCGAGACCACTTTTTTAGTGGGAATGGGATTGGGACTACCAACTGGGTGTAAGTGATAACCTGTCATCCTTCGTTAGACTGATTCATAGTAATCAGTCGGGACATACTATTAATTTGCGAACTTGAAGAAAAAGCCGTAGCGCAGCTTCACTTTGGAATTGTTTTGGTCCTCGCATATCGATAAGTAAGGTGAGACCTCGGATATGTTGACTTAAAGACTCCATCGATTCTTTACCTCTACAGGTAACTGCCTAGAGTACACTTCAGTTCTGTTCCACCAGCTCAGCCTAGATTCCATAGCTTACCTCAAATATCCCAAGCATCATAACCGCCCCAAGGGTTTGATCCGACTTCACCTCTTCAGGATCAGCAAGAGCTTCCCTCACTTTCTGCACAGCTTGCGTATATAATTGATGAGCACTTCTCATCACTATCGGTTGCTTAGCAGCGTTTGCTAGACTAGCAAGTCCAACAGCATTCATGATAACACGCAGTGGTTGTTTTCCCGAGACATCTTGGTTATAAAGGGCTGGTAGATATTCGTGGTAGCCGCCTTGGCCAACATGAACACTATCTCTTTCAAGGACATAGTTGCGAAAAAAGAAGGCGATTCCTTGATCAGTTACAGCTGGGTAGAGTACGCGACTGTATCTTGCAGTCTGTTGTACGGGAGTAATCTGATTTTTCTTCTTCTTTTTGGGGGATTCTGCACGTGGTAATTCTGCACGCGGAGATGCTGCACGCGGAGATGCTGCACGCGGAGATGCTGCACGCGGAGATGCTGCACGTGAAGAAGCCTTACTCCTGGGCGATTTCTTAGAAGTAGAAGCTTTCTTCTTGAGAGCCTTTAGTCGCTCCTTGCGGAAGATCCGAATGGTTAGAATACCAGGCACATCTCTGTAGCCACCACACTGCCATCCGGAGATCTGACATTGAGTACACTTTGGTCGAAGTTCATCACACTAGAGAGTAGAGAGTAAATCTTCACGTTAGCCAGAAAAGGTCGTGGTGCGATGAAATGATGAAATACGGAAGCGGACCATCATACCTTGATTTTGCGGCGTCTGCAAACCTCACAACCAGTGCTTGGCCTGCCCATCTTTCTTGCTTTATACCTTACATATCGTACGTACGTATGGTGAAGGTGGCGCTCCGACTCGTGCCAAGACTTGAGCACGTGCCAATTCAGGTATCACACGAACCGAGATGTGCTCCTACTACATCTTCCATCTCTCCCTCAATGGTTGAGGCTATACTTGACAAAAGTACCATTCGTACGAGCTAGTGCTATATAAGATGCCATGAAGCTCGGAGCCGCATGCTTACAGTGCAGAAATGGGAAGAGAAAGTGCGACAAACCCGTCCTAGGAACCGTTTGTGAACAGTGCAAGAAGAGACAACTACCATGTTCGAGTTTGAACCGTCGTTCATCGTCAACCACAGTCCTACGTCCCTCGCTCGATGACGCACGTACCTCAAGCAACACCCTGCCTCTCCCTACCGTGGTCGACATTGAGCAGCTTGTGGACCTTTATATACGCTTCATTCATGACAAGCCACATACTCTTTTTCATGAGCCGACCCTGAGATCAGCAGTGAAAAACGGAACCCTGCCTCACACTGTCTTATTTGGTATACTAGGACTGTCTGCCAGGTGAGTCACTGGAACAAGTGAAGTATATCGGCTTACGTTCGATATTTTGAAGGTTCTCAGACCGACCAGAGATCCGTAGCCAGAGCCATGCATTTTCCTTGGAGGCCAAGAGACTTGTCAAGGCAGACCTTGAAAACGTGTGTATTGAGACTGTGCAGGCATGTATCCTAGCGGGAAATATATGCTTAGCAGAGTCAAACCCAGATTCAGAATCATTGTTCTTTGGTTAGTCTGAGGTAAAGGCATGGACAAAGACCTTTTTATTGACTGCTTGGCCAGTTATTGCCAACCGGATGGCATTGCTGTTAGGATTTTCAAACGAATCCCCAGCCGATGATTGTGTACTTCGAGAGACGAAACGTCGCGTATGGTGGAGTTTATATCTCATTGATAGATGGGCTAGCGCCGGTCTTGGTCTGCCTCGCCAATTCCACATCGGCGGCTCTCTAGTGCCACGCCTCCCAATGGATGAAGTAGAATTTCGAAATATGCTATCTGGCAGCGAGGAAACCAACATCGACTGGAGTCCTGGAATATGGGCGCACATGATTTCCCTAGTACAAATCTTTGGTCACATCCAGGACCTAAATCAGAACCTGGTCGAGAGTGATTGGGAGGAAGACCATATCGAGTCATCTGTGTTCTCATTGGCTGGACAACTCATCTCATTCGAAAGCGATTTGCCCTCAACTATGTTATGTACACAAGAGAATTTGGCTTTACAAGTACAGCGGGGAGTAGGTAGGACATTTGTCGCACTTCACTTGGGATACCATCACTACGCTACTCTTCTTTATTATCAATATCTAGACCCCCATCGTCCACCAACACCTAATGGAAGGATGTACGCTCAGCGGTGCAAGTACCACGCCACCGAATTCTGCGAGCTAATACGAACATCACGAGAATATGGTCACACCGAGGCATTTCATAATGTTGTTGGGCACATGACCGTAGTATCTTCTTCTGTGCTATTGCATACATTACTGCTAGGTGATGACGAAGAGCTTCCCATGGCGAGACAACGACTAGAATCTAATTTCGAGTCGCTCGTGAAGCTTAGAGAGTTTTGGCCGAGTGTGGAGCTTATGGTGAGTTGTCGCTGATACTACAGAATATACATGTCTAAATGGTACTGACCTCATGAAAGATGAATAGGTTGATAACTTTCCAGAATGCATGCTTGAGAACTGCCATGCTTGGAACTCATCGTTTCGACAAGTGGATGGTGAAGTTCCTTCTCCAGCATGCGCTGGCTCTCGATGAAAAGGGTAGTACAGGTGAAGATGGCGTTGCGGATGGTGTACTGCTTGAAGATGAAAGACTCCGAGAAAGAAGTCGTGTCACTGAAAGCATTATTCGAGCATGAAACAGCACGGCCTCTCGAGAGAAATAGCATTTTGGAGTTAATTTTTGATAACCAGGCCGATGCGAGCAACGAAATACCGCTAAGGAATCAGCCTTCGCACAGCAACCACAATAGAAGCTGGAGATTCCTCAGAAGTGTTCGACATGGACTGTTTCCGCCCGATCCACAACTATAACCATAGCCTTGCTATCGCGTTCCTCCTTTCCAGCAACGTTTGCAGCATCTCCGTCGAAAAGCCGTGCGATCTCCTCCAGTGTTGGCCCCTTTGTTTCTACAAATAAGAACCAGATGCAAAGACATTCAATCACCAGAATTGCAATGTAAACGAAATAAAACTTCCAAGCAAGATGCTCAAGACCGATTGGATTGACTATGGCATTGGTGTCAGCAGGTTTTGTTTTTAAACTTTTTGGGGAATATTTGCTACCGTATTGGTTAAAGACCGATGCCGAAGCAGTCAGTGCGAAGTTGATCGCAAGGCCCTTAGCTCTGATGTTATAAGGAAGAATCTCAGCACAATAAGCCACTGTCAATCCAGGCCAAGCAAAGCCAGCAACGCCATAGAAGACAAATATCATGGCGATGACTGCACTGCCAGCGCCGGTATTACCAGTTTGTGCATAGACAGCCGAGCACGCAGTCCAGATAGTGAAGGAAATTAGCATGCCCACAGCTGCTATCATGAATAGCATCCGCCGCCCTATCTTATCTACAAAGAGCGAAAAGAATATCGCCACTAGGAATGACCATATCTGAAGGCCTCCATTGATGAGGCTCTGGTTGTACGAGCTAGTGATGCCCACTGATTCCAGAATACTATGCAAGTAATACGAAACAAGGCCGTTCGTTACCAGAGCATTGCGAGAAAAATGAAGTTAATGCAATGAGAAGCAAACGCTTTCGATTTCCAGGGGTCCTGAGAAACACAGTCCATCCATGTTTTGAGTTGAGCTTCTCCAGACGGATTGTCTCTTGGATCTCGTTGAATTCGGTTTGGACGAAGTAATCATTTTGGTCGCCCGATGCGTGGTACTATACAATATTAACTATCTTTCTCTACCTTGCGAATTGGTTTATAGGAGATCATTTTCATTGCGGCATCTAAGTTACCCAGATCAAGTGAGTTACCTAAATCATCTGAATAGGCATCCATTCAAAATGGTGTCTTATAAACCAATCCGTACGGTATATGAGTTCTTATTAAGATTCTCCTTACCTTGATTAGGACTGCTAGGGCTTCATCAGGACGATCTTTGGAGCAAAGCCACCTTGGGCTCTCCGGGAGACAGAAGATCAATGCGAACTGTATGACTGGCATTGCCGCTTGCAGGCCTACCGGGATACGCCATGCTGCATCTGTGGTATACTTTACGGTTCCGAAAACAGTCCACGCTGCAATTATCGATCCGACGTACCACAAGGTGTTATACCTTTTTAAAGTTAGCAATCATAGCCATGAGAGTTGTGGATTTCATACATGGTAGTAAGTTTTCCTCGGTGTTGTGGATGTGCAAGCTCCATAATGAGCAGAGGAGCAGAGCCCTGAGCTAAATTGGACCTGTTTTCCTTAGCAGCCACGTCCTTTCGAGCTTTGCCTCTATTAGACTCACCCTAGACCGACCAGGAATCTACCTCCTATGAACATACCTTCGTGGTGACTAGTAGGTACCACTTCCATCACCTGTAAGCTTCATTCCACAATTGGAACTTCTCTTGCATAGTACTAACCCTGGAGTATAGTTCCAACGAAAACAATGAGGAGGCCAATGCAAACGCCAAGTCTTCTGCCAAAGATGTCGGCTGCGTAGCTACTGAACAGTAGAGCACATACTCCGCCGATGTTTTGAATTGCAGTGTAAAGACCTAGCGTCGAGCCGCTAGGATGACTAAAATCTATTGTTCTACAATTAGTAGGAATTGAGTTGTAAGAGGAGGACATAACTTGCAGTCTTGCCATGGTGCCATTGTTTGAAGTCCATTCAACAAACTCCCGTCATACCCATTAATAGTCGATCCAAGAAAGAGCACCGGCATCATGATGTATAATTTCCGTAGTCCTGAATCTTTCCACCAGGTAACTTCAGGCACATTGAGACCGCTAAATGGCTCATATGTATAAGGCACTCCCTCGGCGTCAACTCGCTTGGATTGTTCCACGGTATGGGCATCTGAAATTTTCTCCATGGTAGAATTATGAAAAATTAGTGGGTGAAAAGTATGGTACTACTGATTCCTGCCTCTCATATCTTCTAGACGAAGGAATTAATGAGGCTTATATATGATAGATACATCCAGTCTATTTTCCCATCATACCCCAGACTTTTCATGCACTTCCCCAACCTTCTGATTTCTGGAGTGGCTTGTATCCCCATGTTTCCCCAGATTCCGAGGTTTAAGCCATGGACACCGGCTTCTACTCCAATGAAAAGATTCCATACCCGGGCATAAATCGCAGGTCTACAAGAGAGTCTAGAGACTTACAAGACTACTCAGGCTTCTAAAACAAGGGGGATTTTCCGACCAGTAGCATAGAAGTGTTGCTTTCATGCTGAGGGGAAGTCGTGTGCTAGTTGACTGGTGTTCGGATAGAATTCGGATACCAATTATCAGGACTCTCGTGAGGGGAACCATCACCTTCTCGAGTATTTTGTGGCCCCGGGTTTTGACCCAATCACGACTGGGTATTCCCGGCCCTCAGTCCATTTTCATGCTGGTCATCATCCACTTACTCGCAGATCGTTGAGACCTGCGGATACTCTGCAGAAGACTTACGATCCGGAGTTAGTCTTTCCCTTTATATAAGTTGAGTATATACTACTGCAAGAAGAATGGCTTCCCAAGTCCCCTCATTCTTTGACCATTTCCAGATAATTATCACTTATCAGGCAAAAGTATCAAATGGGTGAGGCAACCTCAACAACAACATACACTATGACGAGCCATTCTAGTATCCCACATCTTGAGAAGACAGCAAATTCTCAGCAGTTGATTGTCAATGGCAAGCCATTTCTCATGCTTGGCGCTGAACTTCAGAACTCTTCGATGACTTCTGCTGAATACATGAAGACGGCATGGCAGAAACTTGTTGATACCAATATCAATACTGTGCTTGGCTGTGTTACATGGGAGGACATTGAACCAACAGAAGGAAACTTCGACTTCACCGAGTTTGATCAGATCGTTGTAGATGCAAGAGCTCATGGGCTACATCTTGTGCTTTTGTGGTTTGGATCTTTCAAAAATGGTAGTGAACTCCCGCTGTGCTTAGATATGAAAATAACTACGGCCTTTATACATTACATACTCAGATCATATGCATGAGAATTATCTGACACAATCCAGGAATCTCAACTTATACTCCAGCGTGGGTCAAAAAGGATCACAAGCGATTCCCTCGTGCCCATCTCCGGAAAGCTGGTGGTATACTCGAGACTGCCGACGTTGTCTCTATATTCCACACTGAAATACTAGAAGCCGACAAAAAGGCCTTTTCAGCACTCATGCGTCACGTAAAAGAGATCGATGAAAAGCACAGCACTGTCATTATGGTGCAGGTGGAGAATGAGACTGGTCTACTCGGAGATTCAAGAGACGGTAGTTCAACTGCTACCCAGCACTTTGAAGAGCCAGTTCCCACAGAACTAATTAAGTATCTATCGACAAAGTGGGACACATTGCATCCGGATTTGAAAGTGAACTTGCGAGAATTCAAGTCTCTCGGAAAGAATTCAGGATCCTGGGAGACAGTGTTTGGGAAGAGTAAGCAAACAGACGAACTATTTATGGCTTACCACTACGCACTCTACCTCAATCAAGTCGCCGAAGAAGGAAAGAAAGAATTTCCTCTGCCATTGTACACAAATGTATGGCAAAACTACGTCGGAGACGACACAGACAATGCTTTCCCAATCGTAGCTGGTGGTGGTGGAGAACCAGGAGATTATCCCTCCGGAGGAGCAGTCAGCAACGTAATAGACATCTGGAAAACCTTTGCACCAAACCTCGACTTCATAGCGCCAGATATCTACCTAAACGACTACAATTCCTCCTGCGCAAAATACAGACATGTAGATCAACCACTATTCATCCCCGAACAACGCCGTGACGAATATGGAGCACGAAGAATCTGGTCGGCTTTCGGAACATATCAAGCAATTGGAACCTCTCCATTCGGTATCGATACCCTAGAACCAGAGACAAACCCCTTTACAAAACATTATGGTTTATTAGAACAAGTCAAAGAAATTGTGTTGGATGCGCAACGTAGACCAGGGTCATCAAAAGGTTTCTTCTTCGATGAACTTCTTCCCGATGGAAAAGATCCCTCTCCAGCACCTACCTTCACATTCGGCGACTACAAAGTAACAATAAACCGATCCTTCGTATTTGGAAAATCAGGACCAGGAGCCGGTCTGATAATTCATCAGGGAGGTGCCAAATTCCTCCTCATAGGCTGGGGATTCCAAGCCACTTTCAAAAGTACATCTCCAAAATCTACATTTACTGGTATCTTGAGATTTGTGGAGAAGAGTATTGTTGATAAGGAAACTGGTGAGTTGAAGACTGGGAGGAAATTAAATGGTGATGAGACTCGTAGTGGCAAGTTTTGTGTCATGCCGAATGAGGATCCGGATTATGGTGGTTTTCCTATTTGTGTTACTATTCCTGCTAGGACTATGATTGCTGAGGTTGAGGTTTATTCGTTGGAGGAGGGGAAGGGTGAGTTTTGAGGGAGGGTTGTGGGGAGCGGGTTGTTGCTGTTGGTAGGTTAGGAATAGATTCAGTTTGAAAATGGCCTGTTAGGTTTATAGAAATTGGGTGAATTCTGTTGCATCAACCAATTTTACTTGGGCAAGTCGTGAAAAGTGATACCTCTCATCACTCTAGATAACTAACAATTTACCACCAAGCCCACCTGTGTGGTCTTTTAAAGAGTGAGGTCAGATTTAAGAGAAGAGTAGATTTCCACACCGCGCCTACCGTATTTACAAAATGCTATATATAACCACAGCAAACCTTCTTTTCAACAAAAATTCACTCGGAGAAAACGTTTCTATTATTCAAGAGCTTGCTTAATTAATTTGCCTATTATATTTAGCAATTAAGCAGAAGTAATCGGTTACTTGGCCATGGAAGCCATATGAAATACCCGGAGGTAATGTAACATAGCCGTTATACCCGGTTATGGACGGATATTGAGGATGGTTTGCAATGAGAGAGTGGGTGCTGGGTCGGGTATAGATAGGTTGCTTCATCGAAGTTCTGTGGTAGGTTTACTTTATGTGTTTAGCTTTGAGATATCTCGTGACGGTATGAGATGACTGGTGGTAAGGGGGCGGAAGAAAGTGAAAGATTAAATTAAGGTCTTTGATCAGTGTGTTAATTTAATCTTTGGTTGTAAAGTGAAATCAAACATAGAGAGAGAGAGTAGGCATTAACATTTAGGGTATATTAAAGCTCAACAAGCTATAAAACCTTTGCAAGGAACTGTTTTTTTCTGCCTTGAAGCTGAGAACAAGTAAAATGTATCTCCCAATTCCTCAAGATCTACTTGCTTCGCTTGTAGATCTTGCCCAAGAAACTATCAAAGACAGACTTCTTCAGACCCTCAGACTCATCAATCTCGGCAATCATCTTTCTGATCTCACCAACTCTCTTCTCCTCGTAGTCCTTGTACAATTGCTCTAACTTAAGCTCATCGTACAGCTTCTTTACTGCTGCTTCCTTGGCATCGTCTTTGCGGCCGTAGTTCTCCTCGAGCACCTTTCTCTGCTCTGGAGTTACGATCTGCAGAGCTTTGTTGACGAGCCAAGAGCACTTGTTGTCCTTGATATCCGTTCCAATCTTGCCAATGTGCTCTGGGAGACCGAAGTTGTCTAGGTAGTCATCTTGAATCTGGAAGTACTCGCCGAGAGGGATCAGAATGTCTTCTGCCTGCTTGAGGTTCTTAGGTGTGGCCAGGTTTTGCTGGTGAAGAGCGAGGGCAACTGGCAGATAGAAAGAGTAATATGCGGTCTTGTAAATGACAATGAATTGGTACTTTTCCAGAGAGAAGTTGTCCAAATCGATCTTGTCCTCAGGAGCCGTGAGTAAGTCGCACAATTGACCGAGCTCAGTCTGGAGGGTAACTTCGTGGAACAACTCAAGGAGGTCCACGTATGCCGGGTGCGACTTGAAGTACTTCTTGAGGAGGGTGTAGATGGCGGACTCGAGCATGAAGGCATCATTAATAGCAACCATGCCAACCTTTGGTTGACGATACCAACATGGTGCACCACGACGAGTGATGCTGCTGTCCATAATATCATCGGAGACGAGGAAAAAGGCCTGTAGGAGCTCGGTCATCCACCCCAAGGTCGCAGCTTGGAAGTATTGCTCTTCGGAGAGCGGGGCTTCGAGGAGGAGGGAGACTGAGTCTGGAACTGACATGCCGCGATTGCATTTTCCGCCGATTGTGTTGGCATTGAGGGACTGTAGGGTTCCTGTTAGCTGTAGAATTACAACATGAATTAGGTAGCTGCTCACAGCCTTGTACCACTCTACAAACTCCTGGGGGAGGTTGTACTTCTTAGCATGGTCGAGGAGATCCTCAACTAGCTTTGGGAATACGGACTCGAACTCTTTGAGGGTGGTAGTTTTGGCCATTTTGTCTTGTCGACGTGGGATAGAGAGGGGGTCAAGATATCGGAAGAGTGGGAGGGAGTTGGGAACTTGGGAGCTCTTATAGAGAGTCTTACAGATGGGACGAAAATAAAATGGAATTTCCTCTTTTGGAAGTAGAGTTCGCCTGAAGAGGGTTCTCCCGAAGGTAAAGTTGGCTAAGGTTTTGGTGCTCCTTCACCTCCTTCCCCCCTGGAAGCAAGAAATTTAGGGATACCCCTCGTTTCACCGCCTTTCGCTGCCATACCTAGCTCTTCTTCCTGCCGATTCGCGTGTCGCGTCATCCGGACCGTTGCAACTTTATTTATGTTTTGCTGATTGTGTCTATGCTTCAACAGATCAACAAGTCACCAAGTCACCAACAGTCCATATTCAATTCCGACAGATTACGCACACAACAAAGACAATGCAAACGATTGTGACAGCTAGCATATTCTAGGCTGTTGATCCGTACCTGAGGACCGGCCCGCAGTGTCACGCAGCCTCGCATCGCATTGCGCAACGAGCAATTCCGTAGTGCAGCTATACGAAAACCTTGAGTTGCTTCGCGACGTAAGAAGAGTCTCTAATGGCGCTCAATGAGAGGGAGACCCAGCTACTCCGGGAGGCTCTACAAGAAGCTGTGGCGAAGTGCTCGGAAAGATGTCTATACCAGTCTGCGAAGTGGTATGCCTGTTTGCGCCAGCCCGACATATCACTGTGCTGACCCTTTTTCCAGGGCTGCAGAGCTCCTGACATCGATTCCCACTCGAGATGATTCCTCCGAACCAGAAGACTCCCAGATGACCGAGGTGCCCTCAGAGGGCATCCCTCCCATTGTGATTACTGGCAACCTCGATCCCGAAGAAGCGCAACTCGAGGCAAAGGAAGTAAATAGATATCTTTTGGCGAAATCATTCTTTGACTGCCGAGAATATGATCGGTGTGCTGCTGTATTTCTGCCGGATACCGTACTGTCTGGATTCATGTCATCGACCTCTCCGGCCTCTTCTCAAAGTTCTTCGACGCCGAAAGGGAAGGGGAAAGGTAAAACGGGGACCACGAGCAGAGCGAGCACAACGACTCAATCAAATATACCACGAATCAGCCAAAAGAGCTTGTTTCTAGCCTTATACGCAAAATTAATATCTGGCGAAAAGAAAAAGGACGAGGACTGTGAGATGGTTATGGGTCCACATGATCATGGAAATACCATCAACAAACAGCTCGTTACAATAAGCAGATTTCTTGAAAACTGGTTTCGAGAGAGGACTAATGACGCTGGGGAGGTTGTTGGAAGCCAGGGTTGGCTTGAATACCTGTGGGTTGGTTTGGACATTGTTTGGGGACGTGCTGACAGGTTACAGCTATGGTACCGTCCTAGCAAAGGACAAAAACGAAGAAGATGCTATGCGTTGGCTTATCCGGAGTGTACACCTTTATCCAATGAATTGGGGTTGTTGGCTAGAGATGACAGGCTTGATTACCCGTGTTGAAGATGTGAGTTTTGTTTCTCAAGCCTGCATGGCGCGACTAAATGGTCCTCAGCTCAATCGAATATCTCAACATCTTCCTCAAAACATTTTATCATTCATATTCCACCTCCACACATCACTGGAGCTCTACCAATCAACACCGACGCTCTCCAACTCTCTTAATCAGCTTCTCTCCATCTTTCCGACAAGTCCATTCCTTCTCACTTGTCTCGGCCTACTTGCTTATCACACGAAAGACTTCGTGTTGGCAGAATCACATTTTAGTCAGCTCCTAGCGACGCATCCTCATCGACTCGACTCGCTGGACCACTACTCGAATATCCTCTACGTTATGAACTTACGCCCAAAATTGTCTTTCCTCGCCCATCTTTGTTCATCGATTGACAAATTCCGACCCGAATCATGTGTGGTTATCGGGAATTATTATTCTTTGATTTCCGCACACGAAAAAGCCGTGCAATACTTTCGTCGCGCACTTACTCTTGATCGAACATGTCTAAGTGCGTGGACACTAATGGGCCATGAATACGTAGAATTGAAGAATACCCATGCGGCTATCGAATCTTATCGTCGAGCTGTTGATGTTAACAGAAGAGACTACAGAGCATGGTATGGACTAGGTCAGACTTATGAAATGCTAGAAATGCATGCATACGCTTTGTGGTACTACAAACGTGCTGCTGGGCTAAGACCGTGGGATGGGAAGATGTGGATGGCTGTAGGATCTTGTTTACAGAAAATGGGACGTGATCTTGAAGGCATCAAAGCTCTTAAAAGGGCGTTGCTCGCCGATAGCTATTATGATGCAGGTGTAGGGAGTTCCTTTGGAAGTGTAGGCAGGGAACGAGGTGGAACTATGGACCCTGAGATATTGCTACAAATCGCCGGCATGTATGAAAGACTGGAGGATGAGGCAGAGGCGAGATCGTATATGGAAATGTGTGTGGCACAGGAGGAAGGTACATCAAAGGACAATCTGGATTCATCAGTCATCAATATTCATGCAGATTCTCCCTCAGATGACGATGAGCCTCGGCGGGCAAGTGGAGGTTCCACTGGGGGTGGGGGAGGAGGATACCAGGGAACTGGAGTCACAGCTGCAACTTCAAAAGCAAGAATGTGGCTTGCGAAGTTTGCGATGAGAACAGGAGATTATGAGCGTGCAATGGAATTAGCGACGGAGCTTTGTCAAGACGGCGTAGAAGTTGAGGAGGCAAAAGCGTTGGTACGGGAAGTCAGAGTTCGGCTGGAAAAGTCAAGTCCTTGATTTTGGAAGTTATGATATCCATGCATGTCTCAAATGAGTAATGGCATTGTAATCGATTCAGTTCGATGATGAAACTAAGTCCTTCACCCGACCATGCCTGCAACTGGCTTCCTGTATTTCAGCAGTTCTGGATTACTGGCAGCAATACGATGTAGGGCTATCATAGTGTCCTTGTACATCTGCAAGCCCATCATCGTCAGCTAAAAGGACTATATTTGTCATTTCGGGAACGAACCTTTCCAGCAGGCAATGGAGAGTGCTTTGCAACATGCCCATCACGCATCAGTTCAGGAATAGGTTCAATAACTGTTTCCCAATTTGCAGAAAAGAAGAACGGAATCGAATACCGTTCTTGACCCGAATAGTTCATGACTCGGTGTTTTGTTGACACGTACAAATCGTTGGTCATTGCCTGGAGTTGATCGCCCACGTTAACAATAAAGCAACCTGGTCTTGGAGGCGCACTGATCCATTGGCCTGCCCGATTAGCAACTTCAAGAGCGCGGACATCACCGGGGGCAAGAATGGTGAAGACTGGTGCCATCAGTACGAGTATCCAAGCCAAAAAGTCGTTAAAGGCTGCTTACATTCAGCATCGGTGTGAGCATCCAACCCTCGAGACTTGGCTCCAACTTCCTGTGGCGGATAGTGTGCTACCAGCATCGAGCATCCAGGGTGCGTGATATACTTTCCAAAGTAGTCTTCAGGGAGCCCCAAAGACAGAGCCATACAGCGAGCCATAACACGGCAGAAGTCTCTCATTACACAGTAGTATCTTGAGAGGTGTTCTTCAAACCCGGGCATCGATCGTGGCCAAGGGTTATCGCCTTTCATGTAAGGGTCTTCACATTTATCATTAGGATCATCGTTAAGTTTTCTATCGTGTCCAAAGTCGAATGCTTCATTCGCATCTTTGTCAAGCAGATCAAGTCAGCTTATCCATTATTTCAATCATAAGAAGGTAGAAATTGGGAACGAAACGAAAAAGAAAACAGAGCAACAAACTTCCTTTCCCCTCAGCATTAGGTTTCCCACACCCATACAAAGGAGTAAATCCCCTATAGTTAGGCGAATTATCAATATAAACCTCCATCTTCTCCTCAAACGGTAAATCAAAAAACCGTTTTGCCCATTCGAAAGCACCATCTACCAATTCATCTGGAATCCCGTGATTTTCAATGTAGAAAAATCCTACTCTTGTACAGGCATCTCGGATTAAGGAGGCGGTTTTTTGTCGTTCGGAGAGATGGGGACTATGGATTCCGGAGATGTCGAGAACTGGGATGGTGTCGAATGTACCGGTTAGAACTGAGGAGCGGTCTTCCGCTGTGATATCTTCTTCACCGTTCCAGTCTGAGTAGCCCATTTTGTTTGTTTGTCGGTTTTGCTGGGTGGTTAGGGGGTTGGCGAATAGTTAGGTGTATAGGTGTATCTTTGGTAGGTCTCTAGGAGGTAGGAGGGATGTTATTCCTTTGTTGCAATGGTTCGGTCTTTAGAGATGGTGATGGTACCTCGTAAGATGGCTGCAGCGCCTTGCCCGTTTCTTATCAGAGCGTAGGTGAGATTGATAAGACCTTCTGCTTTTACTGTTTTATTATTGGAGGAGTTCTCTCCTCCGATCTTGAGTTCCGATGTTGAAATTGAAAGATGGGATGCGTTTTGTTTTGTGGTGTGTGATTGGTTCGTGTTTCTGGAGAGGGGAGGAAAGTCAGCTGATTTTTTGGGGGATTGGGGAGGTGAAGGGTGGGTTGATGGGCATTTTTTGTATAGTGGTTTGGAATGAGATGGATTGGTATTAGGGGAGGGAGAAGAGGTGGGTTTTTTGTGTGAGATAGGTAGGGTTTGGAAGGATGGATTTTTTCTGTGGTTGTTCTTAGGTACCTAAGTAAATATCTAAGGTACTTTAGTGTTAGTGAAAAGTACATGCGTATTTATATAACTTGTCTCTTCTCTTTTCAAGCAAATTATTCGCTCTTGAATTTAACTCGCTCATAGTGCGGTGTTGTTGTATTTGAAACTAGGTTTTGTATCCTAGGTAAGTAGGTAAAGAGGGGGAGACTAGGAAAGATTTGTTAAAGGCAGGGAAAGGATTTTAAAGTACTTAATATATTGTGCCTTAGTATATTACTGTACACGTTTATTCCAGGGTATTTATACAGAAATCTACCTTGAAGTATGTTTTGAAACCCAAGTCTAAGCCAACTTCTTATAGAAACTATAAATTGTGTCCTAAAATGCAGTCCCTGCTACACAACTAACTGTAGAATACACCCTAGAGCGTAAGATTAGTTACGTAGGAGGATAAGAGAAGATCTTTCACTTAAGTACCTTTCTCTTATTGATTTATGTAACACACTTGATTACAAAATTTTAGTTTAAAGCTTGTTGAAACGAGGTTCAATTATTCTAAATCTAGACCTGAGGGACCACGTAAGGTAATTTAAAAAATAGAAGGTATCCTTTTGCTTGTGAAGAATGTGATTATTAAGGGCGTAGTGTTTTGTTAGAGAATATATAATGCTGGAATGGAATACATGTTTTTTTCAGGGTGTTTAATATGTTCTGGGATGGTGATATTCATTCTGACTTGAAATTGAAAGCGCTTGCTTAACTATTTGATAAGATTGTTCTCTAATTTATTTCTGTAGAATTTGTGCGTAACTTTAGATAGACTTACAAGAGAAATTTTGACTGCTAATGGTATTTGGAAGGATGAGCTGAAATCCTATAATAATATTCACCTCTGGCCTATCTTATTAAACTAAAGTCTATTACTTAGATTTACTTCTAGAAGTGTCCGTGTTGAATGACTTCAAAATTAATAGTAACTAAATTCTCTGTATGCGTCTTCTATGACTTCGACTTTTAGTAGTTCTGTCAAGTCCTTAATGACGTTAGCAAAGGGTTGTTTCTATATAGTATCACTTGTTCGAGTTGAAGAGCCGTCATTTAAGCAAGTAGGACATGTAAGAATAGTTCTCTACGTACATCTGTCAAAACTATAGTACCCCTCCGGCGTATCTACCTCACCTTGCTCTTAGCTCAAGCTAAAACCACTTCCACTAAGCTAAAGTTTTCCCACAGAGGTTATTTTTCAACATATGATTTAATATTGTGAATTCCACTTCAACAAACACAACAAACATCAAGCCCGATTAGCACAGTGGTAATGCGTATCACTTGTAATGATAAGATCGCTCGTTCGATTCGGGCATTGGGCAACAGAATCTCTTTTTTTGAATCTTTTTTTTGTTATGTTTTTCTACTGTGTGAATCTGTTATATTTTTATTAATTTTACTAAAATCCTTGCTCTTGTTTTTCTTTTTTTTGGTGCAGCTTTTTTTGCTGGAGTTATGTCGTTTAATATATATTCGCTTCGTTGGTAGTACCCCTTTTTTCGCTTGTAACAAGTATCCACTCACTCATTCATTCAGTGAACTGTAAACGCAAAAATATGTTTTAATTCAGAAGTTTGAACCTTATTCAAAGGCATTGCTATCACAGACCCTTGTATGAAGCGGGGCCTATGGCTGAGGATTACAGTCAGAAAGTCAAGTCGATAACATACACTTTTTGCTAGAATCAACTCCGAGCCCCATGTGGAAAATACCGCAGGAAGGTTTTTCGAGCGCCTAATTATAAAATTTGTAAAGGGGTAAACGTGAAGCTAATATTGTATTTAAATTTCAACTCAAGTGGTTGTTACTTCAGGGACCACTTTATACTTCAGGTTAGTTATGATCACATTCCTGTACCGAATTTCATCTCACTTTACGGCTCCCAGAGTCCCAAGGCTTCAAAAGATTTATGCAGAAGTAGGCTTGTTCACTGAAAAGAAGTAATAGTCCTCTCCGGCGTCTAAAGGTTATGAAAAATATACAGAGGAAAAAGAAGAAAAATACTCTACTAGCTTACTGCCATTCGAGCGGTTCTTCGCTTAAAATTAGCTTAAGCGAGTCGAAGCCCACTTAAACACCCAACCTAGGAAGAAAACATTATCAAAGTTCCAAAGATTCCTGAAAAGTAAAGAGAATAGTTATACCTAAAATAGCAAAACAATCGCACCTATCCCCTCCCGATAGGGAGAACAACTCAAGATAGGGGACCCAAACCAGAGGTTTTCAGCTACTTTAGATATGCATGACCCGTTTTGGCGGAGTGTTAAAGCATTGGGCATACTGTAGATTCATGTTGTAATGTTTGTTTTGCTTATTTCAATATAAGTATAACCTTCGGGGTTGAATTCTGAAAGTAAACCCACGTTTCACTTAGGTAGCATTAGGCTCTCTTGGTTTCACTTTCAACTCAATTACCAACGTATTGTTTAGTATGAAAACTTTTAGCTCATTTTTCCACAGGTAGCAAAAAAATTGTAGTATTATTCAGTTCGGCATAGATCCTAGTCAATCATAGAGAGTGTCTATTCTGAAGTACAGCTCTAGTCCGGCTCAAGCCTGGATATTCGATTGCATGCCAATTTGCCGCTTTCTTGCCTAAGATACCTTACCCTAAAATGAATTACTTTGTCCTTATATGACAATTCCACAATTCTACAATAGCGCGCTTGCCTTGCCCTTTGTTCAGTACCCTTACCAGTTCCGGGATTTCTCCCAAAACAAACACGGTTCTGAGAGTTTCTTTGTTGTATCCAAATACGGCAGGCCACCAAGTTCCACTAAGGATGAAAGAATTATGATTTCTTTGAGAGAATAATCAGATACGTCTCAAAAATGTATATAACAATAAACGCGTGCGCAAAGACTCGAAAGTGTTTCCGTCCTTGAACCAAGAATACTTTTTCTTATAGAGCTTCAAGCTTTAAAATATCGACAAAAGCTATAGTACGCATCTCTTTATCTTATATAAAAATATCAATACAACCATGGCTAAAAATAAAGGAAGAGCTGCACACCATTGTCCAGGTGCAAGTGGACGTGTTGGTAACGCCCAAGGGGTGACTCAATGCCGACAGCTTCGAACACATTGTGCAGCACATCAATGGTATTGTTGAAATATCAAGCATGCTGGAGAATCATGCCAGGCTAACATTTATTTTGAACGAATAGGTATTGCGAAAAACATGACAATGCTTACATGAAAGGGAGGAACAGGACATGCAAAGCATGCGATGCCGAAAAAGCAAGGGCGGAGAAGACGCTGAGGTATGCTACCGACTTCGTCTATAATCTTTGCATATTATTTTGCTTCATTTACTAACTTTAAAATTAAGATCCGACACCAAGAGGGATGATGAAGATGACCAAAAAGGAGGTGCCAAGGGAAAGAAAGGAAAGAATACTACTACTAAAACAACTGCAAATGCCGGTGTTAAGAAGAACGTAGGTAACAATAAAGGTGGTAATACGGGTAAGCAGACTGGCAAAACAGGAGGGACCAAGAACAACACTGCTAGCTTCAACCGTGCTTTGGATATTATAACGACAGCGGACAAGTTTCGAGAACTTTTGCAACTCCACTGCAGAATCAACAACATCGAGTTTGACTTTCTGGATCAGCTTACAGAGGATACAGTGAGATATAAAAGTCAGGGTGGCAGCTATACACAAGCTGCTGTAAATTTGATGGTTGTGTAATCAGTGGAAGGGGAAGTTCTGAGAAGGCTTGGGGTCTTTTTGCATTTTTCATAGAGTAGACAAGTATTTTAATGTATATAGTATTTAAACAGCTATTTTTACCATTTGTATAACTAAATTTAAATTTGTAATGAAAATGTATAAGGGGTATATTTTATATACCTAAAGACTCACTTTCTTTTATGTTACGTTTTATAGCCATTATATTCGTTGTTATTTTCATACTAGGAGATGAGAAGAAAGCCTCTAGGCCAATTAGTATCTATAAATGCACTTTAGATGGTTAATGCTGAAGTGGAAATATAAACATCTTAACAATTTAGAAGCACTAATCTGGTTTCCTCTGTAAATAATTGTCAAATATAATGGTTACAAGGAGAAATATATAGTTTAGGCATAGGTGTTGTATTTGGTGTAGGAACAAGAGTACCGAAATGTGCCTGTTTGTAGGAGACGATCACATAACTATTCCTAGAGAGCACACCTTAATGTTCAACAACATTCGGTTGTATTTTTATTAAATTTCCTAGACTTTATTAGATTCGCTGGGATTAATGAGGTTGGTTATAGAAACACTGGTTGAATTCACACGTTAGATGGAATGACTAGCTGGCAGACTGATTTAACGCCGAAGCTACTAGCTACATCAGTCGGAAGTAAGAATCTGACCGAAAAATGTTAAGTTCAAGACAGTTTAATACAGAAATGCTAATACCAAGGCCCCCTTCTTTTACGTTAAGTTTTTCAGGATAATAAAAATAATACATAATTGCCATATCCTATAAGGATTAAGACTCTACGTAGGAAAATAACTGATACAACTCTGTCGCTTAATTAAGCGATATTTACCCACGACCAGCACGTCTACCACGATTACCTCGGCCACCAGTATAACCTCTGGTCCGATGGCCTATGCTAGTAGGTCGACCACCACCACCAGCACCGCGACCAGTACCCCTACCACGATTATCTTGACCACCAGTGTAACCTCTGGTCTGGTTGCCTCCGCGAGTGAATCCATCACCGCCACGACCCTGTAAAGGAGTGAGCCCTTCTCGACTACTCCTACTCTGGGTATATAGATCAGAGTTTGCTGAATGAAGTTGGGATCCATAGCTTTGTTGGCCTTGCAAATTTGCGGGAGTTTGTGGTTGGATTTGCGGTTCAGTTTCCGAGTTTGATAGAATTTGCAAAGTGGATGCGTCCACCAATTTTATGGAGTGACTAGAAGTTCTGTCTTCTGCAATATTTTTGAAATGTGGTATTACATCATCAATATATATGGCCTCTGATTCAATTTCACGAAGAGTCGAACTGCTATTCAGTAGCTCGTTTGGAATAATAGCGATATTTGAGTTCCGACGACGATTCGTATTGCTATACCTATATATGCGTCTTCTCACCTCTTCGTATTCCAAATCTCTAACATTTAATAGAGTCTTACATCCGTCAAGGCCTAGAACTAGTCAGGGGCGTATTCATTCAAATGATGAAAAGGTTATACTGCTTACTATTTTTGCTAGATACTAAAGTATCTAGAGTTGTTTTGATCTTATTTTCGCAGACAGACTTAAGTTGCATAAACAGTATATCCATTCTACTGGATACTTCCAACATGGATTTCCTCTCTTCCGTTTCTGGGGGAGGATACTTCCAAATTCCCTCTTGAAGCCTCTCAATGCCCCTTTGTAAGTTGTGTAAACGTTGGTTTGGATTTAGCAGGATGCCACAATGACTGAGAATGAGTATTGCGTAAGCCCTGAAAATTATGCTGCTATTATCTGTCTTTAGGAATTCATTGCAAATATCGAAGCATTCTTTTTGCTTAGAATAGTCCGAGGACTGTGCTGCATCTGCTGCGTGTTCTAAAAGCTGTTTATGTTCCCAGTCAAGAGCATTGGAGTTGTCTGGTAATTTGATCTGTACTGCTTTAGTGAACTCCAACCCTTCAAGTCCCTTCTTGACTATATTTACTGTGCCCTGTACATAATCAAAAGTGGCTGTATTTTCCGGTTGTTCAAGGTTGTCCTTGATGTCCGAAATCCCTTGGGAAAAAACGTCACTCATCTCCTGGAAAGCATTTCGTGTCTCCTGCGAGTTGGGACGGATTCGCGGAGGAAGCGCGTCGAACATTTGAGTAAGTATCTTGGCTAGTTCCCTTAACATTAAAATAAGAATTTCAAGCTGTTTGCTTTCATCGCTGCCAGAACCTTGTTCGAGTTCTGTCATCTGTTTACTAAACAGCCCAAGTTTCTCTGTATTTCTTTCTTCCAAAGCGCAATAGATTATTGTTCTTATAGTTTCCGGGTCACATTTCTTGAGATTACTGGTTGTCACCCAGCCGAATTGGATGTCTCCCCTCACCCTTACTGATTTTAAGTTATCCTGTACGACACATGTATTCACCTCTTCCAGATTCCCACTCCAATAATTCCTATCAAACATTTTTTCGTAGAAGCTTACTGGGATAGGATACATAGACTCATATTCTGAGAGTTCAGGTTCAGCAAGTATAGGAAGTCTTTGATATTCAGGCCCATGCAAAGGTAAATGTGAAGTTGTTGGGAATGAGCTCATAAAGTTGCAAAAGTGAGGACGACCATTCAATTGTTCAGCACACAGGATACCCCCAAATATCTTGTTCTTGATTAGTTTTGCTGGTATAGTCTGCTAGAAGTTATAAGGGACTTGACTTACAAAATTCTCGGCTGACCATCCGAGTTCTGCGACTTGCTCGTCGTCGAAATAAGGCTCTTTAATAGTACCAGAACCATATCTCTTTAACATAATAACCTGCTGTGCCCTATATGCAGCATGCTATATTCAAATTAGCAAGCACCGACATCTTAGAAAGACTTACTAACCACGACCTCATGAAATATTATTACCGCACAAGCGAATTGTGTCGAAAGACGCTCAGCATTCGTTAAATCATCCTTAAGTAATGGTTTGAAATCTTCAATAGAAAAATAAGTCCAGACATCCGTGGAGTCAGGAACTCGGCCAAATGTTACGCCATGGAGTCCTCCTCCCACCAATTCTTCCCCAGTTTGCGGATTTATATTAGGGGCCATAAACCCAAGATGAAGACGGTTATTTAGAAATCCATTTAGGAACTTACTCGCGTCATATTCTCCTCCAGCTACCACTCTTTGAGTTTTGAATTGGTAAAGAGTTTTTCGGTATTCCTTGGTCCGTGACTTCAAGTCTTTTGAATCAAGCCTAGCATCCGGTATATCATAAGTCACTGTATTTAAGCCGTACCACTACACATTCTTTAGCTTTGAACAACAATCTGGTTCATAACCTACCCAGTCACTCTCCGCCAGCTTGTTTAATAGTAATGTTGTAAGTCGTAAAACACTTTCCAAATGAGGCTTAATGAGGGGGTTACTATAAATCCACTAAGACTCGAGTCAATATTGGTCCTGACAAGCCTCAGGCGCAGTCTATATACAACACCAAAGACCCAGCAGAAGCACTGATACTTACATAACCAGAATGGCCCTCAACCGAATACAATTCCCTATTGAAGACTGGATCAACTGTTACTTCCCATCGAGGCTCTTGGAGACAAGTCATTATCGGATTATCCAGTTCATGTTCAGGTATATTTGCATCCCTCAAACAACCGGCCTCCTCAAGCTCAGCTGAAGTAAAACCGTACAGTCTCTCTTTCTGAAAGTTCATCTGTTGCTCGAAAGTTTTCTTCGCCTTATCCGTCTTACCGGACGGCGCTCTAGTAGGACTATATCCTGACCGGTACGTTGGAAGGGAGTACTTTGCACGTGTCTCGTCTGTAGGCACCCTATAGAGTCTTGCGTATTCTGTGGGTTTCTGCATCTCAGATGTATTATGTATTTCGAAATTCAATAATTGTTTAAAAATGTCAGGATTCTTGGAGACTCCTTTTTTTTTCTGGAAGGGAAGCACCATTCTCATTCATGGTCATCTAGTAGTTAAAAGTCTTTGTTCTGAGCTTTTCTCTTTGATAAGAGGAACACTCGCTCCTTGCGGCGATAAAGTCTTGCAAATGACATATTTGACATTCTTTGTCTTCGAACTTCCTAAAGCGGACCATCGTATTGCAACTCGATAAGGTATAGTACTCCCTTACACAGTCCTTTTTTCATTTATAACTATGTATATGGAAAAGTGATGTTATGTGATTTACCCCTTTCCCGCAAATAGACCTATTTAATAACCATTTGACAATGTATTTATACAAGAGAGTAACTACATCTAAATTACTCTACTTAATCTGTACTCCCGCCCTTCCTTATCTAGGCACTTTTCCACGTAATTAAGGGTATTGGTGATCTAAATCTTTCGCAGCAGACAAATTTATCAAGAATGCGAGGATAATTATAGAAATTAACAATTAAAAGTAAGACATGTCAGTGAATTTTTGTATTACTCTACGAGAAAGAAGAATGCCGAAACAGCCCTGTTTATAGTAAGAGACTGCTGTCCATACTTTACCTCACTGTTTCACAGAAGGCCAATTTTGTATTAAAAACCATTGATATAACCCTGCGAAGTACTATCTAATGCAGGACATTAAACATAAAAAGCCACTGGGAACCATTGTACTTTAAGCAAGTCAAGCATTACTATAGCGTATATACAGTGATAAAACAACCCGATTTCTAAAACAAGCAAAGTATATTAGGCCTTGACAGGGTATCAGAAGGCACTGCCATATCCCCGATCCGATCTGTGACTCGAAGAAATATACAAGAAACCTCCATCATCACCACACTCTCCAAACCTACGAACTTGATATAATCAAGCAAGTAATTATACCACCTTCATCCGCCCATAGCACCACACATCCCTCAACCTCCCTCCCTCTCTCAAACTCCCAAACACACAACACGGCAACCCCCTAATCACAAGTAATATCATTCAAACCCCCAAGCAAAACCATTCTAAAACTACCAGACCCCTCACCCCCAAGAGAAACAGGACCACAAGCCGTACTCTCAGCATCAACAATATAATCCGCGGCCGGAACCTCACAAAGCATATCGGTAAAGAGTTCGAGTTCCCAAGTTCCGTATACGATTTCTGGTTGGATGCTGAAGAAGGTTGAGGATAAGGGGTTGCAGATCCCGCTGCATCCTACTTGGCCGATTGCTGCTTGAGTGTGGTTGGCTGTTTGGCTGCAGTCGGTTGTTGGGAAGGAAGAGATGGTCCATGGGTTTGTTCCGTTGCCTCTGCGGTGCCTGGGGGTTGGGTTGTTAGATTTTTGTGTTTCGGTGATGGGAGAAGAAGGAGCTTACATGGATGATGAAGGATGAGGAGCGGCTGCTGCTTGGGTTGCGTGTCCTAGGACTGCTGTGGTGAAGATCGTAGCGATGTTGAAAAGCATATTGATGGATCGAAGATTACGAATATGGTATACAAAGTATAGTAATAGATAGGGTATATATAAAGGTAAAAAGACTGCGTGACTGGAGGACGCTGATATATCTGAGAAAGAGTGACTAGTTTGGTGTTGAAGGAAAGTTATGATAGTTGGTATGTGAGATTTTTGTTTCGTTTTGAGGAGAGGGGTATCGTCTAATATAAAGCGGCCAAGATTGACTTCCAGGTATTCTTTATTCGTCGGCTAGCCGTACCGTAGTACTGTACTCTACCTCAGACCATAGATCGCCAGGGGAATTTGATATTAGGCAGACCGGCTTCCACCTGTTATAGTCCATGATTGACTTGCATTTATGCCAAGGAAAACAATGTATCCACAAGTGACGTCGAAAAGCTCGAAAGAAATGAAGAAGCTAACTTAGCTAAGCGAGCTTGTGGAGTGAAGCTTATAATAACGTCCTGCATAGGCTAACCAGCTTCGATCCCCTTCTGTGCACGCAGATTCCATGCCCGTACAAAGTTCCTTTCGTGATCACTATATGTTTTTGACAAAATTTCAATGCTATACAAGGACTTAAATACTCAGTGCTCAAAATCTCCAAATTCTCACTGAGCCGGATCTTCAATCCTCGCTTAAACACCGCGTCCCTTTCCCTGCAGATCTTATCGGTAGTTGGTCATGAAACAGATCTACAAAGTGCTACTGGCTAGAGAAAGATAAGATTTGCGAGAAATTACCCTTAATCAATTCAGTTGTACCACTCGAGTACCACAAAAACAGACAGCACAGCCGCGTTGTTTGCTACTCCACAGTCCACATTCGGACCTATCTGGTAGATTGGATGAACCGGATTTTTGCGGAGATAATGGAACATAGGGTAAAAACATGACCGGTCTCATAGACTTGTACTCGTAAGCAACGCCGCAAGACTGCCGTACAACGCCGGTATGATGAAGTCGACTTGCCAAACCGCAGAGTCCTGATATTGATCATGATTCACTTAAAAAGCATCTTCTCACAAGCATCTGGATCAAAAGCTTCGCCATCCATCAAGCCATGAACATAGCTCTCTCCGACGAACCTCCAATATCCATCCTGAACTCTGGCAATCAATGGTACCTTGCCACCAGCACAAAGGACAATCGGGTCATTGACTTGTGAGCCAGCTGGTACGAGGCAAAGGTATCCTCTCTTGGTCCTCGCTAGCCGTCGGCCATTTGCATGTTGCATGAGAGAGCCGAACTTGCCATATGTTTCCCAGGTGGAGTTGAGATATCCTGCGAAAGCAAGAGGCTTGAAAAGACTGGGAAGTTTGTTAACGCGCAACTTCACAAGTCTTCGGACAGCGCTCAACGAGTTATACCACTCCCGATACTGTTTCTGTGTTGTGGAATAGCCTTCCGGCATGTAACCGGCGCAGAGCGTTTGCCAGTATACTGCCGTATCGTCTTCCTTGCTTGGCGTAGGCACTGCACTCTTCTTGTTGATACGTGCAAGTTTCTCCCAGCGCATGAAGATTTCCAAGTGGGTAACAATACGTAAGATTTCGCTGGTAGCATAAAAACCAATGTTGGCAGCGTCCCTGAACTCTTGCCATGCGCCACGAAAGCCATCTTCCTCAACGGCGGAATTTGCATCTGCAACGGTTTCCTCGTCCTCAAAAAACCCGTTGTCTGCGATATCATGGAGGACGTCTCCAAGTTCAGAAATAAAGTCGACAGTGTGCCCAGAGATTACAAGAACAGAATCTTTATCGAGGAATTCCGGCAGCACTTTCGTGCAGCGCGAAGAGTGTGTTGCACGCTTCCTATCTGTAGTTTCAATTGTAAAAGGCTTTGGAAGGAATTTTGTAAAGCTCCAATCTGTTACCCAGCTGGGCAAAACTGTGACCAAATCCGATTTGAGAGCGGTTGGGCATAAACCAAGAATGTCAAGGTTACCAGAGCCTGAGATGACGGCAGCAGTAGTTTGAGTGTATACATTGACAGCAGTGCAGTCGGAGCTATAGTCGGGAATCAAGCCTAATTCTCCTTCCACCAAGCCCAAAAGAGAGAACACCTTGTCTCTAGGATCTTTAGAATCACGGGTACGGAACTTCATCAGGAGATCAAGAAGCTGCTCTGCTGGAAGCCGATCAGATTCACGGAAATTAATGGTAGCGATGGCGGTGAAGTTAACAAAGTCTGGGGTAGTGACAACTCCAAGTTGCGCAACGTTTAGCTGATCGATAAACAAACCGTAGTTAATTCCAAGGGAAAGGGTATCCCAGTGAATCTCTCTCCAACCGCAGACTACAATAGCATCTTTTGCTACGCCGACTTCTTGGACCACCCAAATTCTGGAATTATATGAGAACTTGAAGCTAGATGATGGTCGATTAGCCATACCTTTGGAACCAAGTCCTCTGAACAAGACCCACAATGGCATCACGCTCCCGGTCCGTAATGGCAGTACCCTTTACACTGCTCTCAATAGCTTGCAAATGACTGTGTGGGGAATTCATTTCTCTTTGAGCAAGCCCACCCTCTCTGGCCAATTTGAAGCACGTCAAAAGGGCCAGTCCACTCTCCTCATAAGCCAATCCCAACCAGATAACAGTTCGAGTTGCTTGGCGGTATATGTGGCGCATAAGTTGTACTTGCCTTGCCCTCTCACCCAAGTCTTGCTGGTTGATACACACTGCATCTATCCAGAGAAGTCGAGGCTTAGACTTCCTCCGCAGATGCAAGAGTGCATGATAGAGGTTCTTTCTGACTGATAGTATTCCTTTCTCGACGTTGATAGGCGTTGTGTCTTTGTCATCACCCCAGCAATATGACAGAGCTTCGAATTCTAGACAGTTGTCTAACTTGTGTATTCTGAGGTTGCAGTAAAGCTCGTCGTTAGGATTGCCAGGGAGCAGTTCGAGAATACGAATGTAGTTTCCGCTGTGCCCAAGTTGAGAGTATGAATATGGAATCCCTGTCACGACATTCACCACCAGTCACCAAGTTAGTCTCAGTCATCTAAGCTTAGCAAACCCTTCCCCCAAGCTTTCATCATGCAGGGGGAGGATCAAGAGACGAGAACACGGCGCAGGAAGGTCGCATGTGCTCTCCCAACATACCTCTGGTTCGGGCTCATCCGGTTCTGCTCCATCGACTAATGCTTCTGCCATATGTGCCAATTCTCGTGGTGGCTGAATTCCAGAGCCATCTGCAGGGCATCCCCAGTCCTCATCAACAACAGTGAACTCGAGTGATTCGTCTAAGGGATCACCAGGGACCTTGGGAAAAGGCCAGCCAAAGCCTGATGTGAATGGGCGCCATACTAGATCTCGCATGAAGTATCTCGACATGATGGGAAAGGGAAAGGGAATGATTCAAGATTGGTGGTATATGAAGTTGGGAAGTAAAAGCAATGGAAGTGCTGAGGGGCTTATATGTACTGTATGTATCCGATGTTTATCCGGCGGGTCGCGTCTTTTTTCGTTTTGGCGACGCGTTGGCCCAATTCTTCCTTTACACCTCACTATTTTGCTACCGGTACATTGTCAAACGTTTCAGAACATCTATACATACAATGCCGAAGAACGTATCAATCGAGTGACCTTGTGTACAACTCACCGATCCACCCAAGCAATTACATTGAGAGTCACGAATGCTGCGAAAGGAGTCCGAAGGGGTACCTTAGTCTTGGGTGATGAAGCAAGACAAATGTAGGAACTTTCTGATTCCTAGGGCTTATGTACAGCACAGTCTTTGAAGGCCCTGTGGTTTTTGTGGTGTAACGATAGGAGTTGGCTATTCATTCTATACACGACACCACGTGACTAAATTCAGAACGCAGTTCAGTTCAAGCCCCTGTGCTTTTGAGCAGCTTCCTCTCTCTATACAAGGCCCCGTATCATACTCCACACGCCCTTTCCAAAGCAAGGCTCTTTATTCCAAGATCAAGACAAGTGCCTCGAGCTCATCAAGTGCTATGATTCCATCCCCACCCTCATTCTCTGCGCCGTTAAACTCTGCCACGTTTCGTCCGTTGGTACTCATAACAACCTCCTTAAAGGTGCCGAAGTCGTGCTTCCATTCAACCTTCTCGAGCGAGAAGTTGCACACGACCAACATAAGTTGTCCATCTTCCGACTTTCGTGTGTATGCAAAGATCTTTTCGTTCGTAGGGTCAACTGTGTTGAAATCACCATACACGAAAATATCCTTATACTGTTTCCGAGTTTCAAGCATGTTTTTCCAGTAAGCGAATGGCGAGGAAGGATCGTCAACTTGAGATGCGGCGTTGACAACGTCAAAGTTGGGGTTGGCCTTGATCCATGGAGTGACGCCTTCGCTAGTGAAGCCAGCATTGGCGCTTGTATCCCATTGCATTGGTGTCCTCGCATTGTCACGACCTTTCTTTTGATACTCGCCCAATGTCTCCTTGAGGAATTCTGGGCTTGCGGTGCCGTTGATTTTGCTTTGACGGGTAGTTAGTAAGGGTTAGAGATAGGGAATTAGAAAGTACTCACTTCCAGTGATTGAGAGTTTCCAGATCTCTGTACTCCTCAATCCCCCATTCCTTTGGCACATTGGCCATGCCAAGCTCTTGCCCTTGGTAGACAAAGACAGTGCCAGCTTGACCACCGAGGAAAGTTGCCAACATTTTAGAGCTCTGGACTCGATGGATAGGGCATCCGCATGCGAAGCGATCAACGGATCTGGGTTGGTCGTGATTCTCCAAATACAGAGCATTCCAGCCACCTTTTGCAGGCAGCCCTTGCATATTTTCAATAATGTCTCTAAGTCTGCTAAGAGGCCACTTTTCTTTCTGAAGTGAAAATTTGCCCCCAGGTCCATGGTCAATATCAACACTGCATTCATTAGCTGTTGGTAAAATAACAAGGTGGTTCCGAACATACTGGTCGAATTGAAATATCATATTGAGCTCGCCACGATCATGGCGCACACTCTTAAGCACTTCCTTTGGGTCAGAAACGCCTGGCATCTCACCGACGCTAAAAGCACCGTACTCTTTTAAGATAGAACCGAGGCCACTCAAATACTCGTGCAACCTTGGTCCAGCAGTGAAATAATCACCGCCCCACTGCAAATCACTGTCAGGGTTGGTTACTGGCCCATCAGGAAAATCCTGGTCTTTGCTGATGAAGTTGATGACATCCATTCTGAATCCATCGCATCCACGGTCCAGCCAGAAACGCATGATGGCATGAACAGCATCACGAACCTTGGGATTTTCCCAGTTCAGGTCAGGTTGCTGAGGTGCGAAGATGTGCAAGTAGTACTCTTCAGTAGCCTCGTCCCACGTCCAGGCGCTACCCTCAAAAACAGCCCCCCAGTTGTTCGGTGGTTGACGATTTCCATTTTCATCATACTTAGCAGGGCGCCAGATGTACCAGTCCCGGTAAGGGTTGTCTTTGGATAGACGGGACTGCTTGAACCATTCGTGCTGATCAGAACTGTGATTGACGACCAAATCCATCAGGAGCTTCATACCCCGCTTCTTGAGTTCCTTGATTAGAGTATCAACATGTCCAATATTGCCATAGAGCGGATCGATGACCCGATAGTCCTCAACATCATATCCATTGTCGACCTGTGGCGATTTCATGATAGGAGATAGCCAGACACAGTCGACTCCCAAATCCTTCATGTAGTCGACCTTTGAAATAATACCTTCCAGATCTCCAAAACCATCATCGGTGGTATCCTTGTAAGATCTAGGGTAGATTTGGTAGACGGAGCTCTCCTTCCACCATGCCCTGTGCTGGGGACTTAACAGCTCCGTTTCTAGAGGGATAGCCATATGATCAGGCTGAGCTGCTGAAAAAAATGGAGGCACGGCGGCAGCTGAAGCTACCCCAAGTAAGCAAGTCGCCAAGACAAAGCCATTTGATTGGACCATCATTCCAAAATCGGCGAACCACTTCTATAACGCAAATTGATAGGGAAGTTCAAGGAAATAAGAGGATGTAAAGAAACCACTTGTGTAAGCAGTGTTGAAGAGCAGAATGCACAAAAGATATAGGCATGGAAAAGAAAGTGTGTTTCCGAGAACACAACTCACCAAATGTTATCACAGCTCGATTGAGGTCTCGTCGTCAGAGACAGTTAGAGGTCTGTACCAGACTGACCAAATCCAAAGGGTAAAACAGTTTTGAACAGGTTCTTGTCGTCAGAGATAGGTGGGCAGGAGAGAAAGGATAAAACCTTATAAAATATACTTATCGTCGGTGTCGGAGGTGTGTAGGATTAAAGGACATCAGGTGTGAGCAAGAAGCTGTTAAGTTGTCAAGTAAAGATGCTAGATCCGACATTGGCTCCTAAAGTGGGGCGCTGGTGACGATGAGTTTTGTTATTTCAACAAAATAGAGGAGGCGCCTCGACACCCCGGATTTCTAGACCGCCGCTTCCCTTTTTTTGACTTTCGGCTTTATATTTTCTTCTTCGGAGTTTGGCTTTGCATGTGACCGGTTGGAAGATAGAGCAGATCAGCTGCTCTTACGACTAGGAAGCTTCATCCCCAGTACTCTGAATTGGGAAATGTTTTACGGCCACTTCAACTTGAGGTATTAGAAGTTCAACTTGGGCTTTCCAGGCAAGAAACTTAAGATACAGATCACATGACTGGTCATTGGATATTGTTCTCTTAACCCAGATTCATTTGAGCGAGAGATGCTAGGAGATTTATAGCGAAATATTCAACGATCAGGTTACGAGAGGAGTGCGGGAAAGAGAGGCGTGTAGCGACAATTCAGGTGCACCTTTCCGCTCAAGAAATCTGGAGGATCTAGGGCAGTCTGGCTGTACCGGACTGATGACTAGTCTGCATTGGTCTAGAATTGGTGGCATGATCTCAATTGAGTTCCTTAAGACTTTATCGTACCTCAGTAAAACAATTGGATCCAAAATTATGGTAGTAACCATGGGAAACGTACCTTACGAGCCTGCTGACAGGAGTCTGTGCGCTTCAGGGCATTATACCCCAAAAAATGCATCACGATAATGTAATGCCCTTCATTTAATTAGGAGTAGACCAGCTAAAACGCTCTACTAATACATGAACCCAATACTCCTGCTTATCAATTAATGTATTTATCTATTCCTGTAGAATTCGGTCCCATTCCTCTATTACAGCTTGCCTCATTTCAGCTTCTGTAGTAGGTTGTTTCCTTCGCCTATGAAGTGCCTGTTTTATCCTCCTCCAGTACTTCTCTATTAGGTTCATATCCGGGCTTGTAGAAGGATGAGGTAGTAATATAATACCATGTTTTGATTAGAATAATATACAGTAGTTGTTCTTTGACTTATGGCCATGTACAGAGTTCCCATCCTCCATAAACAAAGGCTCTAGCCTAAGGCTATGTATACATACTCCGAAGTCTTCAAGAATAGAGACTATATATGGTGATAGTACTTATGCTTCATAGTCAACTTATGTAAAGGCCCCCTTCTTGCCAGATCCATCAATAAAGACTAATAGACTCTTATAGTTATATCTAATAGCCCCCTAAGTATTTACAGGTGTTGTATGGCCTCGATGGAACTAATGCTGAATATAGTTTTCGCAATATCGCTCTGTCTTATTCCTTGTAACCTTCTGCTTTAATGTATAACCACCAACTTAAAATATAACTTCATCTAACCAGAGAACCCTCCTCCACTCCCTCTCTGTCCTCCAGAATATATGTACAAGCCCCCAGAGCCATCTGCCAGTAACTTGAGGCATTGTAAGATAAGGCTTCTGGTATGCGATACATCTATAGTAACTATATTGTTTTAGGCGCCGTTCGAGTGTTCTAGCATGACATTCAAGCTCAAGCTCATCATGTAATTGCTGATAGTTAAGGACTCGATGCTCCCAATTCTCTGAGCAATATTCGATAATCTGATGGACTTGTGCATCATTTAATAGATGTGGTCCTCTTCGGTTCGGTCGTACTCGCTTAGGCTAGTCATAATTCAGGATACGTCGCACTGTCGATTCGCCTAGGTTATATCGCATCTAGAGAGCTCTTCTTGATATCTTTGCAAAGCCATGTAATTGGCGTATAGCCTCTTTGTCTTTGGTAAGGATTTCAAAGCCTGGTTGGTGCTCTGTAACAGGGGGAGTAGTGGGCATTTTGGTGTTGTTGTTGGTGGGGAAGAGCCTGAAGCGCACAGACTCCTGTCAGGAGGTTCGTTAGCTAACATTGGCATTAGTTCAAAGAAATCGCACTATCGATGGGTTGGGTCTAGTATCCTGATACTCTAGCGGGCTTCCCGGTACTACAGTAACCGTCCACAATTATCCGGCCACCTATACTACACAACCCAACTCACTATATTCAAATTATAATAACTTTTTACTTATAAGAGGAATAAAGCTAAAACTTTGTAATATTAAAGAAAAATACTTAGTAATTAATATACTTAATTCTTAGAATTTTAGAATTAAAGATATCTTAGATTTAATAAATAATATAAAATATAAGTATTTTTATATACCCTTTAGAAATCCTTATAAATAATATAGTTCTAATTAATTAAAATAAAAATCCTTTTAAGATCTTAAATATATATAATTAATATAGATAATACTAAGATTTTATAAAGATTTAATAAAAGTTACTACTTTTATAAGGGTTTAAAGTTAAAGATTTAAATTTTTTAATAAAAAAAGTAACTTTTATATAGAAAAATCAAGATTTTTAATTTTCTAAAAATTGAAAAGAATACTAGATAAGTAGAATACTATTTAAACTCTTATAATTATTAAATAATTAATTTATATATAGAAAATATTATATACTTAGAATTTTAAGTACTATTAATAATTAATTTATAAAGATATTACTCTTAGAAATATATAAGATTTGGTGTAAAATCGGTAATGGCCGGATAATTGTGGTCGGTTACTGTAAGAGGTCAGTTATAGCCGGGGATCCCCTGCAGTAAACACGCCAATATCCTTTTTCCCCAGGATTTTTTCATGCAGCAATATGTCGAAACTAAACAATTATATACATGGGGTTCCCATGGGGATTGCGACCATTCCTCTTTGATGAACCAACCCAGAGTCGCCCAAGATTTTTAGGGCCTCAGCCTCGAGATCGTACCTTGTTCTCAGTATGTGGCATCGAAGTTCACTAGGTTGTTAACGGTGATAGCGACGAGGATAAGAAGCTCCTTGTCCTAGCAAGTCGATTGTCATCTCAAGGGCAAGCTTCTACTTGAAAATTCCACTCAATTTCCGATCAGTGAATTTTGCAGGTCCCAAATCTCCATCATGAATTCTTCTTCTGTTGCAAGTCAAGACTTAGATGGTCACATCACAAACGTAGAGCATCATGATAATGTTCTCCGTGCGACAGATAGCGAAATTCGCAAGGTAAAGTTCTCTAGTTTTGCAATTTTGAGATTCCCACATTGACTAGTTTTAGATGTCTATCGCAAACCCAGAACTTGCTCATATCACTCTCGGAGCCAAGAATGCAACGGAATCGGAGAAGCAGATGACGCTCAGACAAGCCTTCCCACTCTACAAGAAAGCCATGGCATATTCGGTCCTCTTCTCAACCGCCATTGTCATGGAAGTTTACGATATGGCACTAATTAACGCACTCTGTGCATTCCCATCCTTCCAAAAGAAATATGGCGAATTCGTCAACGAAAAAACTGGATATCAGATTCCTGCAAGGTGGCAAACCGGCCTCTCGAACGGTGCTCTTGTTGGGGAGATTCTTGGTCTCGCAGCTGCCGGTATTATTGTTGATAAGTTTGGATATCGGTATACTATGATAGGCTCTCTAACTTTGATGATTGCTTTCATCTTTATCCCGTTCTTTGCTCAGAACCTTGTTACTCTTCTTATTGGAGATATTCTTCAAGGTGTTCCATGGGGCGTCTTTCAAACGATGACTACTGCATACGCTTCGGAAGTCTGTCCTGTCCAACTTCGCGCTTATCTCACTACCTACGTTGTAAGTTTTATGATCCTTATAGTTCAGAAAACTGTGCTAATTTGGATTAGAATCTCTGCTGGGTTTTTGGTCAACTTATTGCAACTGGTGTCCTAACTTCATTCTTGCCCCGTACGGATCAATGGAGCTACCGGATCCCCTTTGCAATACAATGGATGGTCAGTTCTAGTTCGTTTTTGTCCTATTCTTACTTGCCTTGAGTACTGTAACATTACTCAAGATGTCCATACTCCGGACCGAAAAATGTCTCACTACTCGTACATCATGTCTTAATTTTCCTGAAACCTTCCCCAAGAAACACTGCTAATATCCAAGTCCTGAATAGTGGCCACTTCCAATCCTCATTGGTGTCGTCTTTGCCCCAGAGAGCCCATGGTGGCATGTCCGCCATGGCCAAATCGACCAAGCAAAACAAGCCATGAGAAAACTCACATCAGCCAAATACGCCGACGCAGCAGGATTCAACGCAGACGATACAGTAGCAATGATGATACACACAAACGAACTAGAACTTCAAGTAGCATCAAGCACATCCTACCTCCAATGCTTCAAAGGCACCGATATCCGACGAACCGAAATCGTCTGCGCAGTCTGGGTAATCCAAACCTTCTGCGGGTCCGGACTCATGGGATTTTCAATCTACTTCTTCGAATCAGCAGGCCTCACCGCAAACGGAGCTTTCAATCTCGGAATGGGTCAATATGCACTAGGTGCAGTTGGAACCATGGCTTCTTGGTACCTAATGAATATAATGGGTCGTAGAACTTTATATTGCTGGGGTCTAGCTGTCTTAACAGTTATCCTGGTTGTGGTCGGAGCTTTAGGTATTCCCACTCTCGTTGTAAACGGACCACTAGGTTGGGGAATCGGTGCCTGTATCCTCATCTACACCTTTGTATACGACCTCACAATCGGTCCAGTTTGCTATTCCCTAGTAGCTGAACTCTCCTCCACACGTCTCAAAGCCAAATCCATAGTCCTAGCCCGTAATGCATACAATATCGCTGGTCTCATCAACAACACTCTCACTCCAAATATGATCAATGCAACAGCATGGGGTTGGGGAGCCAAAGCTGGGTTCTTTTGGGCTGCTGTCTGTTTTATCTGTTGGCTTTGGACTTATTTCCGTCTTCCGGAACCTAAGGGTCGTACTTATGGGGAGTTGGATGTCCTTTTTGAACATGGTGTTTCGGCCCGCAGGTTTGCGAGTACTAAGGTTGATCAGTTTTCGGGGGAGAATCTTGAGATTGTGAAGGATGGGGTTGAGAAGGTTGCTTTTGTGCATAAGAAGTAAAATTCTCAGAGATTTTTAGTTTTGTTAGATAGTAGATGGAGTTTCTGAGAGGTTTGGCTGTTTATATGGGATTATTTGCAGTGTTGTATATATTGGGCACAATGCTTTGTAGCGTTTATTTTGAGGGATTTGGGTGTATATATGATTGGAAGATATTAACGGAAAACGACTAAATAAGAAATATCTAAGATGCTTTAATATTTAAAGACTTAATCTTTTGTTTATTATACGAATTGGTTTATAAGAGATCATTTTAATTAGGGCAACTGAGTTACTTACATCAAGCACCAGAAATTATATTTGTTACTAGAATAACTTTGTATGTCTTGTACAATGTCTGTTACTTCTTTAATACTACTAGTAGCAACTAATACTGTTTTAGAGAAGGCTTGGTAAGGACTTATTAAGTCGTGATATCTTACTATTAGGATTCGTGTAGATAGAGGGTTTACTAGTAGTATGCTCTACAACTAAGCAAGTGAGGTTATGTTTATATATCCTTACACCAGTTATAATCTACAAGTAGTCGACGGAGTACTCGACTTCTAGTCTCTTTTACATGAACCAGATATTTTTCTCGTCTTTCACCTTACTAAGAACCCTCCAAGAATAACATGACTGATTTTCAAACATTTCACTAACGTCAAAGAGTTTATTAGCTATAAAGTGCTCTATTTCCATACCAAATACCTCTAAGCAATCATAACCATCCATCAAACTCCATACCCCAACCTAACCCATCCCACCCTCAAACCCCCCTCAACCAACACTAGCAAACCTCCAACCCTCCCCCCCAAAAACCAACCTAGCCTTCTCCTCCCCAACAACATCCACCACCCCATCCTTAACCAAAGAATGTCCCCTAGCACTAACCTTAACACCCTGATCAACATCCGCAAACAACATAGCAATAGGACTTCCCTTCCAAGCACCAACATTCCCCCTCATCGTCTTCAAAATACTAAAACCCAAAAAAACCATAGAAAGAATTACTAATACCAAAGGAAAGATAATCCAAGCCCATCTCACATGTACGAAAAGTTCGCTAGATTCTGCAGTACCAGCGTATTTTTGTGCTGTGTTATTCGTATTTCCTAATGTGCGGACGTTGTTGGTCATTGAGAGTGCGAGTAAAATCATTGTCATATTGAAATGTTGCTGATGCCATTCCTGCTGTGACGTTTCCTTCGAATATACCAGCTAATGTTTCTTGATACGCTGTTATTGCTTCGCCTCCGATGGAATAATTGGTCTCTGGGTTTACATTCATGTAGTCTGGGATATTGGTGAAGTTCCTGTTTGAGTTTATGTTTATGAACCCTCGATCACCTTGAATATATGGCATATGGAGAAAGTGTAGAATATGGTGAAAATCATGAAATGAAGGCTTGATTGCTTGCCCCCATTAGGTGGGAGGAAGCCTAGGCTTATATATTAAAGGAGAGGCACCCAAAATGGGCCCAGATCCATACAAAATGAGGCATTTAAGGTGTCGATCCATTAATATAAAAATGGTGTCATACTGGGCCAGAATGGTCGGAATTAATCTGCGATTTCGGAGGGATCGGCGGGCGCCAGGGCCACCAGAAATGAAGATATATTAGAAACACGTGATTACAGGCCGACAATGTTTGATAGAGGTTTTTGTACTGGTTCGATGGTGGACCAGTTGTGGGTTGCGGTTTGGATTTGAATCGTATTGTTGACTGAGATATTGTAGGCTTCTATACAGAACCAAAGTGCGCATTCGATTGAGATTGTATTATAACCGAAATTGTTGCCTTCGTATGGCGCACCGAAGAGGTCGAAGACTGAAAGATACGGGGTCGTTGTATTTGACATGTTGTATGTCCCGTTTCCAGAGTTCACAGTTGCGACGATGAAAGCAGTTTGTTCTGAAAATATTGTCTCCATAAGTCCACTGACACTGGTACCAGAGGTCATGGTGTATTCGCATTCACCTTCATTACAGGATGAGGTGTAATTCTGAGGAGTACATTCGCCACATACAGCAAGTGAGGGGATTATTGGCCATGTGCAGTTTCCGGATGTACAAGAGACCGAGAGTGGTGTGATCCTTCTGTAAGAATTCCGTTGTAGATTGCTGCCTTTGTTGGGAATTGGGTAGTGAGATCTATGATTCATTAGCTTAAAAAAACTCCATACTTATGTTGTTAGAATGTATTCTAGACCTACCTGTTAGTTCTCTACCATTCTGCCACCAATCGATCCAGGACTCAGTTCGTGGAAATGCACCCGCACTATAGGCATCCGCGTCTGTGCTGTTACTATTTACAAGTCGATAATGGTAGGATAAAAGCTGCTGTGTAAAGGTATCGAATCCAAGCGTGAGAATTGTAATAAGAGCGCCGATAGAAGCGAGGTGACTGTTGAGTCTATCAGTGAGATTATGAAGCATAATGTGGAGTGTCCATACATGAACCTCATCCTAAATATAAGCAGTAAGCTCCCTAATGGGCCTCTTGAAGCACTATCAAAAGCGTCCAAGTCTGCAAGCTTACTACGACAACGTGCTCTTTGCTCTGCAGTCGAAAACCAAATCCATGCTCCTTGACTGATTGCTGCTGCAACTGGTACCATGAACAGTGTTCTAATTATGGTTGAAATTGCTGCTACGACAGTATTAAGAGTAACTTTGGCGTAGAATGTCGGTTGAGGTTGGCCATCGTAATGTTTCAAAAGTCCAGCTAGAACTACCATGAAGATTAGTGCTAGCAGAGCGCACAAAATTTCGATCCACCACCATTTCAGGGCTGAGCTGCGCGCAACAACTGGTGGTTGTGAGGTAAATTCTGGAGGGCCTTCGTGAGTTCCTGGCTGGTATGGATAATTCTCTTGCTCACTTCCTTGATGCGAGTTACTGGTGGTATATGGTACTGATTTTCTCTCATAACTTCGCTGTCCTTGCAGATCAGAGTGTGAAGACACTGGGGATACCACCGGTGACATGAGGTATTCTTGTTGACGGTCCATGGTGAGCAATGATCCGTTGTTTCTATTCAGCGGGTTTCTCACAGCCCACGCTTACTACCTAGCTTCTCCAACATGTAGGGGTCAACCTTTTATCATATTTTCTAGAGGCCCAAGAAGCCCCCAAAGGTTGGCCCCCAAGTCTCCTTCGGGCTGGACATGTCAGCCGCACGTACCCTTCAAAATGATGCGGTACAACGGTTACGGTTACTATTCCCGACATCTCCTCCTGTACCGGTAGTTGCATATTGCGACTGAAGGTTGGTGACACTAATCACCATGCATACAGAAACTTTCAGAGAGCAGACTAAACAACGAAAGCGGTTGCAATTGGATACTCGCAATGAGTAAGCAGATAGGAAACGGAAGTAGAATTGTAAAGTTCGAAACAATAGAAAAGAAACTATCACTTTCTAACCAGTAGGAAGTGGCTGCTCCAGACCCCCATTACTAACGCTGGCCTTGCAAGAGACTCTGCGGGCTCAATTGCCTGTTTAGGGAGTACGCATGGTTATAATTTGGAGGCCTGCGATGTAATATGTTGGAGGATAATCAAGCCGGATCGTGTCCTACGTTATATGTGACATCTGTTAAGTGAAGGAATCGTAAAAATAACCTCCTCGCTTAATATGATGTGCTATACTGTTAGGGGGCTAGGCTGTATTATTCGCTTAAGGCCTCCTGTTGGTGTGGTGAGTGTCCTGGAAAATTACCCTGTACCTACCGTACCAATGCAAATTGTTGTCCCTAGAAAAATTTGTGTGTTATACTTGAAGTTAAGTTACAGTAATATCCCCAAGACTCGTGTAATGAAGTACGGAATTCTAACGACCTAGGTATTCTTCGAACATCAGGTGTATAGTTTAACAGCGAAGCAACTAGAGCGTTTATTGCTTAAATTTAGACTATAAGGATAATGACTAATTTACTATCTACCTTACATAGGTATTTAAAGTTTAAATCTAGCCTATGAATTGTTCCATAGGGCTGAGTATCCTAATATTAGAGCTAAGAAGAAAGCGAATACAAGGCTTTTGTTATTCAGAGAAAATGAGATTCAGGACTCCTTCCTACGATTTATATCAGTCTTTCCTAGACGTCTATTTCTAAGGCTCATTAGGCCAACTCAGCTTCGTCCATATTCCTCAAAAACAGCACAAACCACTTGACAGCCGCGAAGTGGTTCCTAACATCTACACTCTCGTCAACAGTATGAATCTTACCTACACCGGACTTTCCTTCCCCTTCACCAGCGTATCCTGGACCAAAGCGGAATATGTTTTCAGTCAACTCCCAGTAAAACCGCGTATCGGTATTTCCAGTCATCAAACCAGGAGTGACGGTCATGTTTGTTCCATATAACGCGCGAATGGTACCGGAGAGAACGGAGTACGCTGTTGTGCCATTGATGGAGGTTGGTGTCACCGGTGCAACTTGGAGTGTGTGAGGTGTAGACAGTGTGATTGAAGATGGTGTTGGGCCCTCGTCAGTATAAGCATTTAGCGTGAGGTTATGTTTCTTAGCGACTTGTCCAGCTAAGCGGGCGATCTTAGATGTGACCGTCGAGACGGTATCACCGATATTGATGCGGTGGTTGATTGTTACAATGCTCTCTTCTGGCAGAGCATTATCCTTTTCTCCACCGACAATCACGTCAGCTGCGATTGACGTGGTCATGAGATATTTAGTGAAGAGTGATTCCTTTGCAGCTTCCTCAGCAAGCACGTCTTTCTTATGGCAGCTGTGGCCAGTTGGCGAAGAGGATTTGGACAGTAACTTTTTGAGGGGCTTTGGGAAGTCGGGTGCGTGTGCAGCACCACAGACCATTGAAGAGTAATATGGATTCTTGGCATCAAGGTATGTAGGGTAGGTATCAGCTTCAATCAAAGAGATGAGTTCACTGATTACACCGATTGAAGTATGCGGAGGAGGAACCGAGGAATGACCGCCTGGCATTCGGATCGTTACTACGACGTCCACGGATCCTTTCTCAGCAACGCCAGGAGCAGCGAAAGTGTGGCCCCAAATTTCTGAGATTCCACTGCCCTCGTCTACAATTGAAGCGATGGAGTTAGGGCCGTATCGTGAGAGTATGAACGAAGCAAGCGAGCCAGCTCCTTGATAACCAGAAGCTTCCTCATCGAATCCAAGAGAGATAAGCACAGTTCTTTCAGGTTCAAAGCCAGACTTAATAAGAACCTCAATAGCTTCAAAGATGGCGATGAGTTGATTCTTATCATCAGAAGAACCACGACCCCAAATCAACTTTCCATCGAAGAAGCCAGAGAATGGCGGATAAGTCCAGGTGGGAATCGTCGATGCTGGGACTGGCACAACATCCTGATGAGCCATCAAAAGGGTAGGCTTTAGATCCGGATTCGTGCCCTTCCAGGTATAGAAAAGGCCGTGAGTGTTCACCCTCTCTCTGTCAAGAGTCGTAGACACAGCAGGGAAGGTCTGCTCGAGGTAGTCGGCAAATTGGTAGAAGATTTCCCAACGAGCATCTTCACCTGGGGGGCCCATTCCATCGTGGGAGACAGTAGGGATCTGGACTGCATGCGAGAGGTATTTGATGCTTTCGTTTTGGTAGGCTGGCGATGAGATAATGTCCTACTCAGAAAGTCGGGATTAGTTTAGCATTCGAGAAATCTCGGCAGTAACTTGAACATGATTCAGGAACATCGAGTACGTACCAGTATCTTATCGAGGGCTGGCGTCGTCTTTTGGGGAAAGAGAGGCTCGACCTGAGCACATTGGTCTTTAAGAATCAAAGCATGATGACTTTCTGGTCGGTTGAGGCCTGGGATTGCGATGCCAAGGTTGTTGTTGTTGTTGTTGCGTAACAGCACGTAGCATAGTGGAAGGAGACACAAGAGAAGTGGGGTCTTGAAGCTCCTCGACGATGGCTTGATGACATTGGAGGTGGGCAGACCTTCTTTCTCGCTCATGACTCCCATTTTGACTCGTCAATTAGCTTGGACGAGATGATGGTGATGGTGGTGATGGTGATGATTATGAACAATCTATGAAAAGAAGAGAAAGAAAAAGAAAAGCAGACAGTTGAGCCTTCGACCCTTCAACCCCACCTTTTCAACGTTCGACATCAACCTTGCTTATCGCCTCATGAACTTTGGCTAAGGTATGATAAAGATAAAGGTAAAGCTGGTAAGCTGCCCGCCCGCGTGCCTGATTACAAGGATGGAGCTTCAGCAGGGATGATTGTTCCTGTCCCTGTCCCTGACGCTGACGGTATCACACGGAATTCCCGTTTACTACTCCGGACTCCGAGAGTATCTTTCATCCATCTCTGAATGCCATCTTCTTTTTCGTTGTCTAATTTGGACTTAACAATCAAGACGACGAATTTCGAAAGCGAAAAAACCCGAAGATTACGAAAACGACGCCTATTGATTCATTATGAAGCCCCTTACGCCGGACTGGGGTTCACCCAGATCTATGACGCCAGTGCTAGTCTCCTCGGATGTATTTCAATTGCCACCATGACAACTTAACAACTCCCAACGTCAACAACCTCACCTAACTCCTCATCTCCCCTCTAGAATATACGAAGTGCACAGGCAGGAAACAATGTCGCTCCCACGCTGGGCACTTAATGCTCAAGCCAGCACCCTCCGTGGCACCATCAACTTTGCACAGAACTATTTGTCAGCACCCATCTACGGTTACTATGCCCACACACCCTTCGCACACTCCTATACCCTCACGATACCGGCTAAAACATCCCCAACACCTGGTACGATAAACCTTATCGTCTACACGCCTCCTTCCCACTCCAGCCCGCCCTCAAAAGAACCTCAGTCCTCCGAAAGTTCGTCAGCGTCAAATTCAGCGAGCAAAAAGAAACCTTTACCGTGCGTCCTAAATTTTCACGGCGGTGGTTTCGTGATTGGCGTCGGAATCGACGATGAGCGCTGGGCAAGGGCTTGCGTGGAGCAACTCAACGCAGTTGTCGTATCCGTTGAATACCGCCTAGCGCCACAACATGTCTTCCCAACAGCCGTGCAAGACAGTGTCGATGCCTATTTATACATACAAGAACATGCGAAAGATCTCGGAATAGATGTAGACAACATTATAACGAGTGGATTCTCGTCGGGGGGAAGTCTAGCATTTACGGTCCCGTTGATGGTGTATAATATGATGAGGGAAGGGAGGGGGAAAGGGGAGGGCAATAACCAAGGAATGGGAAAGGGCGTGAAGGCTGTGGTCTCGTTCTATCCCGCAACTGACAGTACTCGTTCGCGAGAAGTACGGGCATCATCAATGGCATTGCCTGAGAAGAAACTACCTGTTTGGTTGACGACCATTTTCGATGATTCGTATCGATACTGCGCCGCAGGAAATCTGGATCTCACTAGTCCATACTTATCTCCTGGTCTCGCACCGGCTGAGCTCGTCGAAAAGGCAATACCGAAGGATATTCTTGTCTACACCTGCGAGCACGATATGTTGTGCTTTGAGGGAAAGATTTTCGCTGAGAGATTGGAAAAGGAAGGGAAGAATGTGGTGTACAAGTGTGTTGAGGGTGTACCACATGCTTGGGATAAGGGTCCGAATCCGCTGCCCAAGCCTGAACCAATTTATGCAGAGGCTTGTGAGCATCTCAAGCGAGTACTTAGAATTGAGAACCAAGCTATAGAGGAGTCTTGAGACTCAAGATCTCTGCAAGAATTAGGTACGGCCAAACCTGACAGCAGATATGCTCCTGTAAAAGACTCGGCTTTATACATTCACACTTACACAGAAACTAGCCACACAGCCAATCTGTGGTCCCGTAGGACGAACGAGACTTGATTATTTGATTCTATATACACACCCAGGAGCCTGACCACGTGACTACAGCCAATGATTAACAAATAGTCGGAAAGACAATTTGCCCGAGAATTCGGCTTCGGATCAATCTACGATAGCGAACCTGAGTAAGCACCTGGTTGCAAGTCGTACTAGTAGCAATATTTCCATGTTTGAACCTAGCTAGAAAGATGATTTGGCCGAGCAATCGGCTGCGGAGGAATAGACTTACACCTAAGATAAATTTATTGTTAGAAAGAAACTGAACCATCAACAAAATACCATGATATTTTGATTGGATCTTTGTAGTCGGCTATGGACCTAGTATTTCATAAATCAAAGAGAACCAGTTTAACTTCAATTTGATATTCATTTAAAGCGGTATATAGTGTACCTATTTTATCATCTACCTATCTAATAGTGTCTTCTTCCTACGTTTTCTCTTTGCTTTAAAATCGAATTCTAGATTTCTCAGTTTCTTTTTCTGTTGCAACCCAACCATGAATATCGTAATTTCATTGAATAGGGTTCTTATATACAAACTTTACGAAGGTGCTGGGGGTAAGTTCTTACTCACCACTATACAGGGAGTTATGTCAGGCAGAATAGTTACTAGCTTATGCGTCCCTTGTATTTTGTTTCGAAAAAGGCGGTGAGTAATAACTTACCCCCAGTACCTTGTAATGTTTCGAGCTTCATCTTACTCTTACTAGGGACATATAAACGTTAATTATTGGATGACGAGCCACGTTAAATTTAACGTTTTTTCATACTCAGTACAAGTATATATGGTAGAGGGGTAGGAAATAAATACTTTAAAAATATGAATTAAATATAAGTATCTATATATAGTCTCTTATTAATTAACAAAGCTTTTCCTATCTTAAATCCTCTTATTATATACTATATTATATTCTTGATAATAGATAATTGTTGTTGTCGCATTGTTCTCCTCCGGCAATAGGTCAGGACTACGAAGTACTAGTGCTTAGAATAGCTTTAAAATGCATAAACCGGGCACCCAACGTATGAATAGGTCTATATATATGAATATGGCACCCTATTCATGAAAATATTATTTCACCGCTGGGTGCAACATTTCAATCCCACTGCTTCCAACATTAGCAAAGATCATAGCAGACAAGAAAATGGCAAACTCCAAGCGAACAGTCCTAATAACTGGCTGCTCAGATGGGGGTCTGGGGGCAGCACTTGCAGTCGCCTTCCACAAAGCCGGCCTGCACGTTTATGCTACGGCTCGAAATCCTTCTAAGATGAAGCATCTCGTTTCTCTTGGCATCGAAACTTTGACACTGGAGTAAGAAACATATTTTTTTATTCCCCTTAAAACACCGTCTCACGACTCTGAGAGCATGTCACATAGCCTATACTCTTGCTCTTTAAGTAAGTAAAACATAGTACTAATTCGTCAAAAGTGTACAGTCCGACACCTCAATCGCGGCCTGCGTTAGTAAAATATCCTCCCTCGATATCTTAGTCAACAACGCCGGTGCCGCATACAGCATGCCAGTATCCGACCTCTCGATCCCGGAAGCCAAAAAGTTATTCGATTTGAACGTATGGTCATACCTAGCAGTTACACAAGCCTTCTTATCACTCCTCCTGAAAGCCAAAGAAAGAGGAGGAGGAATGATAGTAAACCAAACATCAGTAGCATCAGTAGCTACAGTACCATTTCAATCAGTTTATAACGCTTCAAAAGCAGCCATAGCTATGTTTTCAGATACTCAACGTTTAGAATTAGCTCCTTTTGGTATCACGGTCGTTGATTTGAAAACTGGTGCTGTTGCTTCTAATGTTGGGAAGAATCAGAAGGAGAATAGGGATCTTGTTTTACCTGCGGATAGTATTTATAATCCTGCGAGGCATGTTGTCGAGAAAGCTTTGACTGCTGATGGCATTATGGACTTGGCTGTGAAGAATGACGTCTGGGCTGATTTGGTTGTTGGGGATCTTTTGAAGAAAACTCCGCCGCCGATTATTTGGAGGGGATCCCAGGCTTGGTTGGTTTGGATTGGTACGCTTCTTCCTTTTGGCTGGTTAGATGGTACGATTAAGAAGATGACGGGCTTGGATGCTGTTGAGCGGTTGCTGGGGAAATGAGAGGTTTGTGCTGGTTTGTGCGAGGGATTTGGGGGAAGGTTTTTAGGATTGTTTGATTGAGTTGAATGATAATCTACGTGTATAGTAAACTTTTCTTTGGGTAGGATTAATCTCTTTTTTGAGTGTACGGGAAAATTTCAATACACAATGTTGCTTATAGCCGTTACGCTACGCGTGTACCTATCTTACTGTTGCGTTTATAGAGCTTTCAAACCTCTATCCCTTGAAGGTGCTCGTGTAAATCTTACACGCCTAATTTCAACGTATACCAGATTATCCGCCAGATCCGAGTACCTGAAAATTGTGCTGAATCTTGGTAAGCGCCATTTATCGTTACTTCTGGCCATTCCTACAACTTGTTCTCTGGAGGCTCTGTGATGTTATTCAGTTACCGGAATAAGTGGTTTACCTAAATCAAGTAGGTTACTTAAGTAAAAGACCTTACACTCTGAGGTATACTGTACCGCCGATCGCATGGCTGTAGCTATATTATCCAGAACATTTTCTAGTTTCTATAGATATAGATATAGATAAATGTGCTCTATATGATTTAAAGTATCTGATAATGCTAGGTATATTAACCGTAGCTCGTTTGTGCCCCTTGACGAAGTAGATGTCTTTCTAGAGCAGAGAATACTCACACAAATATTTAGGTAAATGCCATGATCTGGGTATTCTTTCGCATTACAGAATATTGTGATGGTTCGAAAAATTAGGGGAACTTTATCTATCGCTTAGCTTAGGTACTACACAGATTTCGCTGCTCTTGATACAGAGAATTTGTTTTAGACATATTAAGGATATCTTAACCATTGAGATAAATAGAAGAGAAATACGACTACAGCACGTCCGTTACATTATATAAGAAGAGGATGGAATTTACGCATTTTGAAACATGTTATTAAGGCTGTGGGGAAGTTTTAAGAGGTATTTAAGAGAAGTGAGTAAGGGGATAAAAGAGAATTAAATTGCTAGGAATCGGGGTGTGCGATGGTGTTTTTGATTTTGTTGGTCCGAAATGCTTGAGGTGTCTTGAATTGGTAGGTATCCTCTTGTCTAGCTTGAAGTTAGCATTAGACCGATATATGGAATAGACCCGATATGACATTTTAAATCAAGCGAGCTTTAAGGGGCAGAAACAGATATAAGAGGCAGAATGCTAGTAACTCGTACATGTAAGCTATTTAATTCTTTATACAACGATATACCTAAGATAATAAGTTACTAGCATTGCCTATCTTATTTCTCTAGTTATGAAACTCACTATAGAATTCCTTTCATGATTTGTTATCCTCCCCCCCTCCCCCCAAAAGTCGTGTTTTTGGACGCTTGGCCTCGCTTTACATTGCTCGAAACACTAGTTACACAAAATAGTTTTATTGTACTCCGATCAACGGTTTGTACTATTTTTGAATCTATTTAAAATGATTACCCATTAAATGTTTGGTACGATTCGTTTCGCGTCTAGCGTGTTGCCAAGTGGGCCCTTGAAAGGAACTATTGCCAAGCCCTGCCTCGGGGGCCATCAGGGCTATAACTTATCTGTACGCATTTCTGACAAGTTCACCACCACCACAGTTTCAATAAAATAGCTCCCAAATACTCCTGCACCTCAGCCTCACGACATATGACTAGGGACTTAGTCTCTTTAAAGAGTCTTCATCTGGAAATGTGAAAATGTAAGATTGAGGATCCTTTTCATTGTATTTTATCCTTTCAGTTGTGTCTGCTGTTTCCCCAAAGGTACTAGTGGTAGGTAGGTATCAGTATGTCGGCATACGACGACGACGATGATCTCGATGTCCGAGTGAGACGCGGCCGTCAGTCGCCAAGACGCACCTTTCATTATTCAGATTTGAAAGATACACGTCCACGACAGCAGTACGACGAGCGATGGACGTACTACCAGAGCCAGGATGAGCTCGACGGTCGAGGAAGTCGCCTTGGACGACAAACAAGTTTATCTTCGGGCTCAGCATCACAAGTTGAACAGTACCACAGCACCGAACCACTCAGACGGCCCGGATTCCGTTCCCGTTCCCGCGTTCAATACGACGAAGCTGACGACTTCGACAGACCTCGGCGGCCCTCGTCTCTCGACGCCATTATTAGGCGTCGCTATGATAGTTACCAGTACACAGAGAATCCTTATCTCGAGCGCGAGAGGGAGCGCGCTCGTTACGTTCCATCACCAAGTCCTCCGTTACGACAGTATGGCCCGAAACGCAATTATGAACTGCCAACGAATGACGCTGGCAATGCTCTCAAGTTCGACGTTAATCTCACGGCACTGGCTGGTGACCATAGGGAAACAGAGCACAACCGAGCTGTAAATCCACCAAAAGACCAGAAATTGGATGCCATGTATATCGAAACATCACGCGGATACACTAGCGACAATGGAGTGGATACTATTGTTTTGACGTTGGACTTGAAAGGCACTACAAACCAAGCTGGTAGCCATCTTCGTTGGATGTAAGTGCAGGGCAGAGATTTTATTTAGCCATGCTAAGAAGTTGAAAAAGACACATGCAGCATGAACATATGAGCCTTAATTCATTTCAAGTAAGCAATATCTTATTGACATTAGTGGTTTACCGAAGACATAACCGTTCTTATAGCATGTAATTGCACGCACTGCAGATTTGAATAGCGACGATGTTTTGATTGCACTCCGTCTACTTCGCCAGGTCCAGGAAAAGGCAGAGAAAGAGTCTATCCATGGGTATTATCTCGAGCCCATGGTCCTTCGTTGTGATAGCCGAGATATTGGAGATCGGAAGAAGCTAGACCAACATTGCACCTTTGCCAACTTCCCATATTTCTCCCTACAAACCGCTCCATCTAAAGCAAAGCATGAAGGCATCCGTCTACATTCAGCCCGAGGACTTTTGCAGACCCTATACTACCTAGAGTCTACAGAACTTCGCGAGCTAGATCAAGTTATATGCAAAATTCAATCCTCCAAGCTGAGGACCAGCACCGAGGAGAGGACCATACACGTTCCACAGATCTGGTCAATCGTTTTAGGATCAGGGGAGTCTTATATGGGCTGCAAACCTTTGGATTATGCTAACAAAATCCCTTAGATATGATTATCACCTACTCTTCTACATCATTGTTTACCTTATTAGGCGACACTATTCGTATTCCTCTGTCAATATCCACAATACGGACAGGTCCTTCGGTTCTTCGGGTCACTGATCCTTTCGAGCGGCTATTTTTCTTCTCCTTAGATCAATGCAGGACATGGTTCGTAAGTTCACCCCTTTACTAGATGTAGGCCTCAGAGTTGTAGATAGACTCGAAGTGGTGCACAATCAGAACTTGTGCATCCTTTATAATAAGACTTCGCTTTAGATGGAATATTGTATACCTCTCTTTTCAACCCTCATCATTATGGACTCGGCTAATTTAGCAACTCTTTTGATACTTAGGAACTTACGCACCTCATAGAGGACCAATGTTTGGCCACTCATGGGTTTGTCCTCGACGAGTGCGGAACATTTCTCAAGGGTGGTCAATTGGTAACCGGCACTACATGGTCTACAGTTATTGATGCAGAAAAGTCGGCGTTCGTGGATCTATTCGTCAAGTTGAAGGAAGATGATACGAGTGACGAAGAGGGTGAAGGAGATGACCTCCACAATGTCCCTGATAATCCAGAGCATAATAGTTATCGTCATTCCCCATATTTCCAAGGAAGTCGACCTGATCTTAGTCCACATTACATTGGAAGGAGCGTGGAGGAAGGAACAATTCCACGACGTGGAGAGCCCTCTAATTGGCGCAATCCGTCCGAACGCTATTTCGAACGACGATCGAGGCTCGATGTACATCAACTCGATCCTTTACCAAGGTCACGTATTATCAATGCAGGGACCCGTAACGACTATGCTAGGTCTGTAACAGAACAGAGGGTGTTCAGAAGAGAGAGGTCTCTATCCCCAATTGCTTCAACGCCACCACCACGACCAATCTCAAGACTAGGTACCCGTATCAGCGAACGTGAGAGTAAACGACCATCGACCTCTCCTTCTCCTCCATCAACTCCGCGGCCAGAGCCAGCTATCCAGCACACGACATCCCATGCCATTCATAATTCTAACGATCTAACCGAAGTAGCTTCGAGCTTAGGATATGAAGAAACATCCAATCATTCACGACAAGGACTTAGCGAAATAATGGAAGAAGAGGAAAGGAGCACTTCTTCACCATCACTGCCACACATTCATGAGAGGAATTTTGGAAATTTTGAGAGGTCTTCTTCCTCCGCCATCGTCGAGAGAGTCAGGACTACATACGTGGAAAGCGACTCGGAGAGATCAGCTCCTGCAACAACTACTAGTGGAGCCAGAATAACTGGTGAGAATAAAATGGCTGTTGAGGAGAGTGCCCCAGCGCAGTCAACTCCTCCACCTCTAACTGAGAGAAATACGACATGGGATGTGGAATGGGAGTTGGAGGAGGAAGGCGGTCCTTCACTGACGCCTGCGACACCTAGTTCACAAGAAACGGAGACGCTACAAATCAGACGAGAAGAATCCAACTCGTTAAATCGCAACGGGTCACACGCGAAAGTGTTATCTCCTCACCAAGGGCGCACTGTGCCTTCGATTCGATATCAAGCCCAACCTCGGATCATCCCTAAAATTAATCTCTTTGACGGCGTAAGGCGACCGATGGATCATCGCACTATACGTGCACCATGGCGAAGATCTTCTCAGGAAGACGCTTACATAGCAGAGCGAGAACGTCGCTTCTTACCTTCGCTGCGACGAAGGTCTTTCCAGGAATATTATATTGATGATAACGTACCGGTTTTAAAATCTATTATTGGTGGCCAAGAACATCGTCAATCAAGCAGATACTTTGTAGCAAGGCGTGAAATAACCTCCTCCTCGAGGCATCCTGCACGGTCTTCGGTCCCCATCATCCGACGCTATAGAGGTCGACCTAGTAGTAATGGAGTTGTGATCAATGAAGATAGCGAAGATGACGAGGACCGTGACATCTATTATATTCCCGAGAAGGATAACCCCAAGCAAATTCATACCGTGAATGTCACCAAAACCAAGGAGACATCGTCGGCGACTAACGGGGAGGCTCAAGGCCAGAGTTCTGACAATGGATCCTCACATATGGACAATTATTCACAAGACGCTGGATCAACCAAAAAGTCCCGTAGAAGACAGCGGGCAGGGTCGTCTTCTCATGTTCCTCCTACCATGAAATCATCAGTTTTGCCTTTTCTCATGTGGCCTACTGGCGCAACAAATGTGACAGATGGCACCACGAATATTACTGCCGAAGACTCTGGATTCCCTCAGAACAAGGCGAAACACTCGTCGGGTACATCAGATCCGCATGCTGATAATAACCAATCTCAAGTTAGTGACATTGCCCTTGGCGAAATCTTAGAACGAATACAAGACCTGCTGATGGCGGACGTCAATTTCGACCATCATACACTTTTTCGCAAGATGGAAATGGCACAATTGCAAGATGCCACGTTCGAAAAATTAGTGAAACAAAATCCAACAGGAGATAGCAAGGACAGTGAGGGCACACCAGACCACAATCTCAAGCCCGGTTCAAAGTCAGCAGGGCCATCTACTACTTCGGCTAGTAACCAGAACCCAGATCCAGAGGACCTACCATCTAATGATAAGAATAAGACGACGAAGAGATTGGAGTATGAAATTATGTTAGAGCAGTTTTCAGAGGCGGCTCAGGAGCTGCTTGAAGCCTTTGTCCCAGCCAATTACTCAAGCATTATCACTGGGAAATATTACGGCGCGGTGAAAAAGATCATAAACGTAGGTGAAAAGTTCAAACAAGAGTCAAAACGATTATTCCTATCTCTCACAAAAAATGGCAGCCGCTATAAGCTCAACAGGTTCAAGGCTACGGCTATTGATCATTTTGACAAAAACAGGGATTGGGCCAATTCATATCGGCCTTAAACTCCATGTCCTAGTATTCGAGCCTCTCAATCACTGGCTCCGATTCCTTGATATGGGCAGAATAGTCATATTTACCAAGTGGCGGGAAATATTTTCATAAGCAACGGCCCTAGAATCCTATATCTGTATTTAAAGGGGGCTTCAAGCGAAATTCTAACATTCCTACAGCTTATTGCAGAGTCTCACCTAGGTAAAGAGGCTCTAGACGCAAACAAAAACAAAAACTTTACCTGGATCACTCACGATCTAAGCAACACTTCGGGATACCTTGAGAAGCACAAACTCGAACCTCCTCAGGTGCCTTTGTCCAGCTGTGCTAAAGTGAGTTTGAATATTCTCTTCCATCCCCGCCAAAACTGTACCAAATATAGTCTCTGATAGTAGCAATACCAGTGCAACTCGAAGACTTCATACAGATCAAAGGAGGAAGTGGCTGATCATCTTCGAATAATCCACTTCCAAACCAAACAAACGGCACATGAGATCGTCGACAAACCTCCATTGAGTGAATTGAACCACTGGATAAAGAGCTTTCATCGATCTCGGGATATAATACGTTGCGATGAGCATATGAGGGTGCTTAGGAGCTGTTGCGACCACCTTAACGTCATGAGGAAATCTTGTCGTGGCATTCGAGATGGAGTATTGACGAATGATAATTCTCATCGCTCACGATACCGGTTACCCACAGCCTTCGTAGACTCCTTCCGAAGACTTGTCATATTGCTTGTCTATACATCTTACGTCCTTGAATTAGTAAACAAGAATAGTAAAGATGGGAGTCGTCGGAATTGGGACCGGGATGATAATGAAACCTTTGTCGAAGCTTTTCGTCATCTCATATTTATTGGCAGCGGTGCAGAGGCTAGTATAGAGCAGGGAAAGCTCGACCTTATGTTAATGATCAGGACTCAGGACTATACACAGAGTGTACGTTACGAGGCAGTAGGACCCCAATACATTCTAGCGATGGTGATGAATAACCTTCAACTTGGAGTTGACTGTATCGATCTTCTGGAGGTATACAAGAAATACACAGCTCGACTGGTAAGTAACAACCCGCCTTGGTTCTATAGCCTCTTCCCCATAATGTAAACCCTGCTGAATCTCCCTTCCAGTCTTTTGAAGTAAGCCAGTATCCGAGAAAGCGTCTTCTTCGCGACTTTAAGTACCTAGAAGAAGAGATAGACATCATTCGCTCCACCTTAGATCAGCAATGGGACATCCTAGAGGATTACGCCCGCGTACTCGATCCAGTCAGCTTCCGTATTACTTCACAAACACGGATATCAATGTATTTTTTCGAAGACCGATTAATCGCAAAGGCCCAAAACACCATCAATAAACGCATGCATGAATTCGACCAACTGCAAGAGCAAACCGATCGCCTCATTCAAAAAATAAAAATGAGTGTTGAGGTTCTCGATGATGATCATGGGAAAGCAATTTTAGCTTTTACCGTCGTCACGCTAGTCTTTTTACCTCTAATCTTTGTAACGAGCTTCTTTGGGATGAATACTGTTGATATTCGAAACCAAAATTCTTCTCAGACTCTCTTTTGGGCTGTAGCTTTACCGCTTACAAGGCTAGTTGTTGTTTTGGCGTTGTTTGTTGGATATCGATATGATGAGATGCGAAAATTCTTTAGTTCTTGGGCGAAGAAGGTGTTTGGGGCATAGATGGACCTAGAATCGGTTTTGGGGTATTCTGATAAAGATGGCTTTATATCTCTTGATATTGGTGTAGCAAACACTTTCTATTAAACAAAGACAGATGAATATCACAGGAGCTAGAAGAGTAGTCCATTTTCCATTTTCTTAGCTTTTTTTTTTAGCTGACTTCCTGCGAGGCATGGTCGTTTTCTCAGACTGAGGCAGGTGTGGAGCAAATTGCAATTTAGGTATTATGTTTTTGTGTTTTATGCTATATACGTAGGAGTAGTTATCTTGTACTATAAGAAAAATTTGGAAAGCTATTCTTGTTTGTATCCTTCAGTTTGCAGGGAAGCTAGAGCCTAAGCTCTTTAAGTTCTTTATTATCAATACCTTAAATCTAAAATGCAGTCCATAGTCCATGAAAGTCCCCAGCGCGAAAGGACCCTAACGTCATAGAGTGGAGACTATCTAACAGGGTTAATAGCATCCTATTATACAAGAATTGTTTTTAATTGCAACCAATATTTGGGGACTCAAGCCAGAAAGAAGTAAAGGAATATTGTATAAAATCCACTATCCGAAAACTATACTTTAATAACAAGAGTAATAGTGCTAACTAAATGTTGTATAGTAACCTACTCTAAAAAAATTAGAATCCAAAGATGAGTATTTATATATTAAGACTTAACCTAAGTACTACTTTGTAAGTAAATAAATATATAAGTATATTTACTTTTTAAAGTATATATTTTATAATTTTAAACTATTAAATAATAGTTTTATTTCCTTTATTATTATTAGTATATTCTATATACTAGTTTTAGTAGTTTCTAATCTCTATTAATTACTTAATAAGTATAACTAGTATTTCTTACTTAGTATATTAATAATAGATTAATTAGTTATTAATTACTAATAACTAAGAGAGTAGTTCTTATAATTAAAACTATCTATTAGACTAATTCTAATTAGGTCTAGTCTTAGTATAAGCTATTAGCTTCTAATTAGCTAGGGTAATATAGTTTAATATATAAAATAATTAATAAATAAAATACTAGATATTAATATTATAATAGTTATTAATACAACTAAAATAGAAATTAGTATTAGACTATTAACCTCCGATAATAATAAGGGTAGATATAAGAAGAGTTCTAAGAGCTACAATTAATATTCGTGTTTACTAACCTCTAAGAACAACTCTAGAAGAGTAAGGTGTGGTTTTCTGTAAAACTAAGATTCGGAAGTCTAGCAAAAAATGGTGTAGCCTATGGCTGGTGTAGGAATTCGTAGGAAGATAAGGTGGAAGAAGAGTTCTCTATTTTTATTGTCAATGATTAGGTTGCTACCATTGGTAATTTATGATACTCTGCTCTTCTACCCTCTGGCTTGGGAGAAATCTGAAAAGAGGTGGTTGTCCATGATATCTGCCTTCTTCTCATGCCACTAAGGGCATTTTGGCAGTCGTATCTTCTGTGAAACACACCGTTTTGCCACTTCAAGTGATGCTGCGCTGATGGTGCCCTACATGTACTCTTTGAGAGACTGCGAGAAGAAAAAATATGTTCCGAACATGATGTGGCCATATGTCTAATAATACAACTTATTATCTCAAAAAGACACCAACTGGCATTGGATCTCATTTTGGAATAGGGTTTTATTAAAATATTCTTTATACTATTGATATCAGCCTTCCCAAGGCCTTTTACTTTTTGAGGCATTCCATAGCTACTTCCAGTTAAGCTAATATTTCTGCTAGATTTCTAAACTTGACAACTAATTCTACACAACCCAATAAAAATATACATTCCGACTAGATTATTAATCGTATCGAAGTTGTTGTTCTGAAGTGAAACTGAAACAATGTTATTTACCCTTGTCTTGGGAATAGAAGCAACGTTGAACGTACCTACATGACAGAGTGAAATCCTAAGTTAAGCGAGCATATATGGGTTTTAGAAGATTTGAGCGCTAGCAGTTTGTACACGTGACAAGACAAAATTGTAATTAATCAACCAAGATAGAAAGCTGGTAGCACCTACTTACTTTTCCATATATAAATAGGGTCGCAGAATTACGAAAATTCTTGCCAAGACCAGAAAGTAGTTTCGAACGACTCCACTTCCACACCACACAAAGGCCTCGTATTTGTTCATCATCTTGATATCCAGCGCCATCTTCCGGACTTTCATCTTCACTCTTAATACTGAAAACCATTCGCACGACCCACCACTCGCACTAGCACAGTGACCGACCAGGCCTTCGAAGACGTGTCTTTAAAGCTATTACAAAAACTCAAAGACGCAACTACCAACCGGAACCTCTCCCAAAAAATGCAAGCAGAAGCGAGAACTGCGATGGATAAACTTTCGGTTGTTTTCAAGTATGCACTTTTACGCATCTGCAGTCTAAATGTTTACTAACTTCATACGGATCGCTAAAGGGTGGCAGTGCAAGTGTTGAGAAGAGTCAAGAATTCTTTGTGGAGAAGCAGGCAGAGTTAGATCAGATGAAGGTAGAGTTAGATAAGAGGAAAGGAAAGTTGAAGATGAGGAACGGAGAGTGAGGAGAATGAGAGAATTCTTGAGCACGAAGGCTGAAGAGATGATAAAGGAACTTGTGAAAAGGGTTCGAGCCATCAACGCAGAAACTAGATCTGGGAGATGGCTCGGATGGGAACGAACACAAGACGGCATTCTCGAAATATAAGAAACTGGAATCTAGTTCCGAAGCCCTTTGGTAGGTGAAATTTAAATTTTGTTTAATGGATTCTAAAGCGCAGACCTCGAAGGTCAAGACCGTTGCGAACGAGCATGGGCTCAAGTCATCTAGGTGTGTCGCTTAATGCAATAATTCAAGCCCTGGCAAACCCCGGCACGTGAAAGCAAACATAGCAAACCCTTGAACCCGACACGTGACTTCGACGTGGTCCTCTAGCGCGAAAATTAGCGTCGGTGCAGGCATAAATAATTTCTCTCGCTCCCAAACCCTCCCTTTCTTCTTCATCTTAGGTTCGTCCCCTCAATCCGACCCCAATTGCTCTCAATACTAACCAAATCGCAGTGCATGGGTTTTACGCATATCAGTGAGGATTCGTCCGAGATTGCGTTTTTGCTAGTTGAAAACTACATAACATGACCACTCTTCTTTCGTCTTCGGACTGGGAAGGAATCTTTGGAAACACAACTTCTCGTAAGAGACCACTCTTTTTTTCATTGCGCGCGGTCTCTGGACTGCCGTGAAGAATAAGGATTCTTCTGTACCTTCGTACCTCTGTAGATAGCCTTAAGAAATATGAATTAGGTTCGATTATGATGAAGCTTTGATGTGACTGTCTAGATCGGATGCCATGACATAAACCCCCACTTCAATCTCTACCACAAAGTAATCAACATTCCTACCATACACAAAGCATCATCGTAATGGTAAAGACAGTTCTCATTACCGGTGCGACAGGATTGCTGGGCAGACAAGTTGTCACAGCCTTCAAGAGAGAGCAGTGGGAGGTCGTTGGCACAGGCTTCACCCGCGCACAACCACCAGCGATCCTCAAGCTCGATCTTGGATCAGAAGCAGAGGTCGCAAAGGTTCTACAAGATGTCAAGTACGTCTCATTTGCTATACCAACTAACAGTGCTGACCAGTAGGAGTGTCTAAAGGCCACAAGCCGTGGTACATTGTAATGAGGCTCTCTCGTCCTTGGCACCGCGACAAGCTGACGCCCTACAGGTGCAGCAAATCGATTCCCCGACAAATGCGACTCTGATCCCGAAGGCACACGAGCCCTAAATGTAGCTGCCTCTGGCGCACTCGCACGACTCTGCGCAGCGCAAGACATATTTCTTATCTACATATCAACCGACTACGTATTCCCAGGTACCAAGGGAGATGCTCCCTACGAAGTGCACAGCTCACCTAAGCCACCGAACCTTTACGGCGAGACAAAATGGGAGGGCGAGAAAGCTGTGCTAAGTGAATATGAGAAGGCTGGGAAGGAGGGAATGGGAGTTGTTTTAAGGGTACCGGTATTATATGGTGAGGCTGAGAGCCTGAAGGAAAGTGCTGTAAACGTTTTGATGGATGTTGTTTTGAAGGTGCAGGAGAAAGGGGCAGAAGTTAAGATGGACCACTGGGCCTTGAGGTATCCTACAAATACCGAAGATGTCGGAAGAGTGTGCCAAGGTCAATCATTCAATTCATGGTTCCCTTCCAATGCTTTGTGGAATGCCTCTGTCTAACATTGCCCCTCCAGATATCACAGCTAAATATCTCTCAACCGAGAACAAAAGCTCCCTCCCCAAGATTCTCCAATTTTCCTCCGAAGACAGATATACGAAGTACGAAATCTGCGAGCTGTTTGCTGAGATTATGGGGTTACCGTTAGATGGCATGATAGCAAATACGGAAGGTAATGATCCCAATGCTTCGGTGCAGAGGCCGTATGACTGCCATTTATTAAGTCAGGCATTGAAGGATCTTGGCATTGGAGTTCACACAATGGATTTCAAGGGCTGGTGGCGAAGGGAGGCAAGAGCTTTCAGGAAGTAAAATGTATGCGGGGAAACATAGCTGAGTATGTGACTCCCTTTTTCATGAAGGAGGAAAAGCCCTCTTTATTATTGAGCTATGCCAATGACTTCAATCTCATGCTGTATGGCCCAAGAACCAATCCAGTCACGACCTCAGAGCCCTGAGACCTAACGTGGAGGCTCCAAACTGATTATCTGACCTCAGCAATTGGCTGTGGTGGTTCTGTGCTTTGCTCTCATTCAGTAGCGCTCTTATGCAACCTACCTTACCTACCCACTGAGTGAAAGGAGTTGTAATCGTAATTTTCGTCAACGTCTCCAGGCATTGTCGTTCATCTCAATTTTTAAGGACAATCTCACGCCACTCCTAAGCGCTGACATGGACCACCTACTCCACTTCGAAATATTAACTTCGACTCGTCTTTTTCGTCCCTGCCCCAGCCACGCTGTACTTTGTTGGCATGAGGCCCCTTGCCTAATCCACACTTGGGATCGTTATTGTGCTACCCCGAAAAATCATCTCACAGCAGATCCATCTAGCCATCGATCTAAATCTCAACAACCGAAAGTAAAATTGTCAACGTAGTTCCTCAATTGGCTGTGCCTGGCTTGAAGCATCGAACATGCTTCTCCCCACAATCCGGGAGATCACACGCTAAGCATCTAAATTAAGATTGCACAACACGAGTTACGAATCACGATGCGTCTTTTCCCCTCGTATTTGTGCGCCGCTCCCTCTTTCTGTTGTCAGTAAATAATATCATGAGCCGACCTGCACCCACGACGACGAGATCCGATCAGCATAGAACCACATTCAACGCATCCTGATACCTCCCCGCTGGTAATCAACAACATGGCAGCCGAAATGGAGTCACCCTCGTCCGGCCCTCCCCAGAAATTCAGCAGATATAGGTCCGTAAGACAGGGGGCTGCCAAACCGCCTCCTGTGTCTCTTCCGCAGAACAATCAAGATGTAGGAGTATCGCGGGCCCCTTCTCGTTACCGACGTACAAGGTCTACTTCAAAGTCTGAGCATCCTGCTCAGGAATTTCCTTCTACGCCAATACTCCCGTCGAACGGTTTTGCGACATCGAATGCACAACGACGTACTACCGCACCGTTAGGAGGACCAGTAGCCAGACCGCAAATAGATAGGAAATTCACGGAGCCACGCGAATCGGAGAGTGAGCGAAGGCGGCGCCAGGCGCAAGAGGCTATTATTCGAGAGGAGCAAGCATATAGATTGCGCAAGGAGAAGGAGGAGCGGGATCGCATTGCGAAGATACAAAGAGCTGAACAAGAGGCTCAGCAGGCACGGTTGACAGAGGAGGAGGCTGCGATCATATTGAAGGAAAACAAGAGGAGGGATCTCGAGAGATTGGAAGCGGAATTAGCGGCAGCACCGCCTCCTCCAGCAGTACAGAGCCCCAAGGATAGATTTGGATTCTTTTCGAGGAAGAAGATTACGGCGGCGAGATCTGCGCCACCTTCAGTTACTAAGAATGGCTCAATGGCGCCAATTTTGCGGACGAAGAGTAATGATACACCTGCGGTTGGCATTGTGGAAGGAGGAGGAGGTATAGTCCCTGGGACTGATGCTCCGATGTCTGCAGTCAATGCTGGCGAGAGAGTAAGTTGCCTTGGCTCTCCGATCTTTGCGCTGCTAAACAGTTTTCAGAGAGTCTTAATTCGCTGCAAGCAATCTTCAATCACCCTGCCGATCACTCCGGAAACCACCCCTAGAGACCTAATCTTTACAGCCGCGAATATACTAACCCAGGACATCAATCCTGCGGGCGCAATATTGCTTGAATCATATGCGCAATTGGGCCTTGAGCGTCGAATACGTCGATACGAGCCTATTCGTGATGTAATGAACTCCTGGGACCGAGACACTCAAAATTGTTTGATTTTGGAGAACTCGGATTCGCCAGCTCATGATCGTGATACCCTGGAAGCACACTCAATACCAAGGGAACCGCCTGGAGATGTGAGAGTATTCATGTACCATTCACAGAAGCCTGGCAAGTGGGCTAAACGCAATATCACTCTCCTCAGCTCAGGTCAAATATACATATCCAGGAAAGCAGGTGCTAAAATAGGGGAAAAGGATACTATCAATCTCTGTCATCTCTCCGACTTCGACATTTATACTCCGACACCACAACAGATCAGGAAAACCTTACGTCCTCCAAAAAAGCATTGTTATGCCATTAAAAGCCAGCAGAAAACTACAATGTTTTTGAATACTGAAAACTTTGTCCACTTTTTCTGTACAGATGATGAGACCCTAGCCGATGAATGGTACTCGGCCGTTCAAACTTGGAGGAGTTGGTATCTGGTCCATAAGAAGGGCGAAGGTCGCAAGCTCAGCAAGAGCACAACGCAGACGAGTGTTACCACACAGTCAAGCCTTACAGCACCAGAGATTCGACTAAGGCCTGCAACCAAAGCCGGTCCTAATCATGCTCCCCAAGTCTCGGTCGATGAGAACCCATACACAATAGGCTCATTTACACCACTTATCAAACCCGAACGGTTCGAGTCGCCCCCCTCTCTACCTTCACAACCTCCTCCTGATTACGAAGAATATGACTCCGAGGACGAAAACAGACCCCGACAGATACCCTTTCATCTGCGAAATGTATCACCCAAGAAACCGCACACTGAGAGCAAGAGATATCGGCCACCCGTTTCATACCGTGGACCACCTGACACGACACAGTCAGATGGAGAGTTTGCAGCAGGTGGTCTACTCGGAAGAACCTATACATTACGGCAAAAGGCACAACAAGAACGTGAGAAAGCTAACGGTCCTTTTGTGGAAGGCTCATCACTCATTAATAACTCGTTGCCTCCAACTACAGCACATCATCGTTCCAATTCTATACGTAACAATTCTATGCGTAACCGTCTAGTAGCGTCCGGTGGGCCTCACCCGGTAACGTCTGGGGGCCAGAATACAAGCGGTCTTCAACGCACGCCTAGTAAGCGAGAGAAACCCGCACCATTGCTCGACTTTACGCCTACATTCGTTGAAGCTCCACAATGGAACAAAGCTGGCAAGGGCCATGGTGTAGCAGCACCACTAGGTGTCCCACTAGTAGAAGCAGCGACAAATCCGGAAATGGGTCCGATGGACGAGATCCCTAAGACGACGACGCTGTTCAGGAGGGAGGAATCTCTTACTACAAGACCAGCAACCGCTCGACCTCCTACATCTGGTGGGAGAACGAGAAGCTTACAAGGAGCTTTTGTGAAAGGTGGGTTGGTGGGGAAAATCGAGGCTGAGAATGCAGGAAATTCAAAGTGAGTTTTGATGCTGTGACGGAATGATATTATACCCGTTTGGAGTCTTTATCACATTGTTAGCTAGGCATGGTGGGTGTGTAGGAGTACCCCTTTCCTTCTGAGATGATCTATAAATAAATATATTTACACGTGATCATGGCCGAGGTTCCGAAAATCTTTTGTTGCATCTCTTCAAATCTTTGCAAACGTCTTGTGCGTGGGTGAAATTTCTAGAGCCCGGCTTCGCCCACAAACCAGAATTCCTTTTTCAATATTATTACTTCGCCAGCCGAATATTGCCCCCCATGAGGTCATTCAGAGAAACTTGATTTCATGGCTGGATTTTTGACCTTTGAGGCGGCCCTGTTTGATGGTGGTGGATGTGTGAATTGGATAGTCTCGGTCGTCAAGTGATTCATTCTTACGTAGGTCTGGATGCGCTGTCGTGGGGTGTCTTGCTAGAAGCAAAACAAAACAAAACAAAACGTATCCACTGTCAAAGAAACGCGACGTACTTTCCGTCTTCATCCAGCCTCATCTAGATACGGTTCGGTCTGGCTCTTTTTGGCACTGCTGAGTGGATGTACAAGTACCTGTACAGGGCTCGAAGGAATCTTATCATCTTCACATTCCCATCAGTTTTTGTCGTCATCTCGATCCCACTTCCACGTCCAACGTCAAATACAGTAGCCATACTGCGACCTTCTCAAACCAAGAAGTATCGAGAGACACATCGACCACCTCTGCCGGGAACAAAACCTAGGTCGCAATACTGTACCTTGGTTTCCAGTTCATCTTCACCTCATAATTTTTCATCCTCACAACCTCATCAAGAATGTGTACCGAAACCATCCAAACTTACGCTCGCTGCGGCTGCAGAACCATAAAAACCCACATCTGTCGCAATCACGTCAACACCACACATGCTCAACTCAATAATAAACCATGTCCACAGTTTAAAACCGAGACTCTTAAAACAGTTCATGGATCACGTGTTGGAACGAGGAATCATCCTGGTCCTTGTCCGAGGATCAGTACTACTTGGAGTTTTCAGAGTGTCAAGGAGGCCAAGAGGGAGGAAATGAGGAGGCGTGTGGAGAGGGAGAGTGGTGGGTTGTGGTCTGCTGGGAGGGATGGTGTACAGTTTGATGATTTGGGGTTTGTTGGTGAGGATGGTGATGGTAGTGAGAGTGGGAGTCGAAGTGCTGGGGCTGGGAGGGGTTATGGTCCTCGTAGTGGTGTTGCGGGTTCGAGAGGTGGCATGAGTAATAAGGCATTGAAGAGAGAGGAGAAGAAGTGGCTTTGGCAAGGTGTTACTCCTAATGACAGGGTTGCTATGGATGTTGCTTTTGGGGATACGGCTTCAGCTGATACTGGCCATGGAGTGGATGAGAATATGGGTACCGATTACTACTCACAGGTTGAGCGTGATTTGAAAACACTGGAGGATATGGGTACCGACTACTACTCACAGGTTGAGCGTGATTTGAAAGCATTGGATGATATCGATGCGGAGATTGAAGAGGATTGGACGAGGGAAAATTGGAAACCCCCGGGGACGGGGAAGGGAAAGAGGAAGGAGAAGACGATATCTTCTGTTGGGAATATTGAAGAACCACCGTTGGATTGGAGGATGGATGATTTTATTAAGATGGAGGATGAGGAGGTTAGGATGGAGGATCAGGAGATTCTGGACAGGGCTACTCAAGCGGGGAATTATTGGAAGAGGAGAAAATATTGAGGAGAGCCCTACAGAAGAACGAATTTGTTGAGTAAATTAGGTGATGGGAAGATACTGAAAGGATGGAAGTTACGATCACTGGAGTAGATATCAGTTCCACGAAGACTGGTTGAGCGCAAAAGGGACAGGCCTTCCTGGAACGACCGACAGTAATACTACCAAGTAAATATCCCTGTTTACTACGTATCCCAGGGAAATACGGTCTCACAGTTCTACGCACAAGGAAAAGAGGCACCTAACACTGTTCCTCCTTCTTCTCCACGTGGGTTCTAGCACTAGCTATGAGCAACCTCAAGCAGGGTCATCTAGCCTAGCATGTAAATTACATTTTCTGGAGGTCTGAAACCGTTGAAAGAGGTGAGAGCACTGTCGAGAAACCTTGTAGAGATTCGCGAATGTAGGAAGGAAATGAACGATACTTTGACAACTACTCTTACACCGAGACCGTAGAGATGCAGGTCTGAAATGTTTGAAGGATTTGTACGAGAAACAAACTATCATGTGTATAGTCGCTAGCTTGCAAGTGTTGGTATGCTTGAGGTGTGCCTTTCTTGGGGTAAAATTGGAGAGAGGATGGAATCATGGAAAGAGCTGGAGGTTAAAAGGAGAAGTCAAGTGACTTAGAGAAGTGATACTGTATGCGCTCTTGAGGTGCTTTCTCTGCGCGAATTTATCACAGCTCGCCGCTGCTTCAATTCACCTCGCCAAGCAGAAATTTTCAAGCTCTCGACACCTCGACGCGTTGATCTTCTTTTCCACTCGACATACTACCTCTATCCATTGCAACTGCGCAACAGGACTACAGAGCATTCGTTCTTTGCCAGCGGTTTAAGTATATCTTCATTACCCATCATCCTCTCACATTCTACTGACTAGGATCAAAGCCTTCGACATTGCGACACGTCGAACTTCTTTCAACTTGACGTGCGCTGTTGTGCCAACGAGGCTACCTACTACAGTGAAGTCCATGATCATTCTATCGGTCACAAAGTCTTGGGTTTCGTCTTTCAACACTGTTGGACGGGAAATCCTCCAGAGGTACGTCCTGGTTAGCTATCACCTTTGAGATCTTACTGACTTGGATCCAAGCCCTCTACATAGCGGCGCGTCAAACTTCTTTTGTAATCAAAGTACTCACTTTGACTTCCACAACTATCACGCCAAGTTCGAAGACAAGTCTTTCTATCCCAACGTCTTCGGTTTCACCTTTCGAAGCAGTTGAATAGGGAATCCTTCGTAAAGCAGTACGCGCTTGCTACCTATTAGCATCCTACGTTTTACTGACTGAAACCCTCAGAGCAGGTTCGCGGCGTTTCACCTTCATTTCACCAACTCAACATGACTAAGGAATCGAACCGGGGAGAACTGAATCGTCGTCCAATATTTGACCCTCCACTCGGCGCCATCCATATCAAAGACCTTATAGAATGGGCATTCAAAAAGGATGGTAGAGAGCTAGTCCTCCTCTCCGATCAACAGATCGGTGCGATCACTTTAGCTACCCACGAAAGAGAAAAGGTCATTGAGAAGACAGTCAAGGCCAGAGGAGCCGACATCTTTCAATCAGACTTCAAAGCATACACTGTAGTCCGAAAGAAACGACTTCACATTGGCCTCCCCTTTCTGGACCCCGATGGAAATTTAATGCAATTGGATTACTGGAAGTATAAGAAAGACCGAGCCGGCAAAGTGATTGGTAAAATCTGGATGAGCTGGAAACACACGGGGAAGAATAGGGAGAGTTGGACTGCTTATGAACGTAGAACGGGCTTGAAATTCGGACAGTATAATGTCGACACTGTTTGTACTCATCCTCGCTATAAGGAGTGGCGCTCCAAATTACTGTTTGCCGGCAAGGGACGATCTGATGACGGCCGTGATATCCAAGAAGTGGTCAGCGATGTGGAAAGAGAAATTCAGGTTTACAAAAATAACAAGCAAAATGTTGTGGGAAAATACAATAAGGGGCAGGATGGGGGTCATCATGAAGACAAGGACAGTGAAGAGAGTGAGGACAGTGAAGAGGAAATCTTTCTACGTAGCAAAAAACGTAATTACGAAACCCGGAATCACGCACAACAGAACCACGCACAACAGAACCACGCACAACAGAGCCACGCACAACAGAACCACGCACAACAGAACCACGCACAACAGAACCACGCACAACAGAACCACGCACAACAAAGAGCACAACGCAATCGCCCAGCACTTCAAGCGGGAGAAGAAGATAACGGCATGAACTCCGAGCAAGAAATCGTTCCGCCCCAACACAAACGATCTCGCATCAACCAGGACCAGGAAGCAGACCAACAACGGGTTCCAAAAGTTAAAACAGAAGAGGAACAGGCTAACGATGTAGTCTTTGTCGCTGCTCGGTCAATTCACGGAAACGACGAGGTACAGAAAGATGTTGACCAGCGACGGGACAGGGAGGATATTACTCAAGAAGAACAGCAGCAGCCTCAAGATAAGTTTGCTACACTTCTTGAGTTCTATGGCAAAATGGGCTCAGCAGACTTAGATTTGCATCGTGCCGCATCTTCGGTAGTTCTTGAACAAAGAGCTCGGCAATAGGGATGATTTCTACCATTAGAACTCTTTGGTGATTATTTTCATTTGATGGTCCAGGGACATCGGTGAAGGTGTTTAAAGGTAATTCAAATTGGAGTTGGTTGAATGGAGAATTTTGAAATTACTGTGTAGAGTTTTCAAGGCTAGAAAAATAAAAGTGGTGGCACAGACAATATGACTTGATAATGAAATGTTTGTGAGGTTTCACTATGTGGATATTCAGAAGATACTATTTCTGGAAATGAAGTGGTGGGGATTCTAGCATAAGATAGTGAGTGCCTCCATAAAAGCTCCTTGAAGTGTTGATCTTATTTTGTTTTAGTTTGCGAAGGTAAGACTTATAGTGAACATGCAGTACACTCAAATAAGAATCAAGGGATGAAAAGGGAAGTAATAAATGGTTTTGATTTTGTACTTGTTAAGATTCTTTGTGTTCTTTTAGTGGAGGAGGGGGTTTTTGTTTAGATAAAAGGTAATACTTATTTCAAAGAAGTGGTTTAACTTATAACTATACTCTATCTTGTACCTTTACGTATTATAATCCAAGCTACAGAGAGCTTCCCTACTAAGCATATCTTAGAGTGCAAATCACATCAACTTAGACAAAAAATTTCAATGCCCATGTAGGTAAGTATAGAAACTCACACATAGCAGACTAGAGAAGGTTAGTCTAGCAGACCACTCTGATGCCAACGACGCACTTCTATCTAAAAGACAAACAACTCCTCGACCCAATCTTCTTAAAGTCACGTCAAACTAAACAAGCAGGGAAGATATCATTGCGTTTAGTATAAGTGGGTAGAAATAAACACATTGCCCAATAATAAACAATACGGTACAACTACTCCCGACAGAACTAGCTAAGTATTTCCTTGAAATTTAATGCTATGTGTATAAAGTTAATCACTTGAATTTTAATAAGAAGAGGGATGATGACAATGGAAATTATTGATAAGAGATGTATGAAAAGATTACCTATTTTAAATGGTAGGCACTAATTGTGGTAGCTTGCTTTACGTTACGTTGTAATTGATAACTCACCTTGTAGTGCCTAAAATTTATATGAAACAGCTTAAATAAATGTGCGGTCTACAATATCCTTGGTTTGACTCTTATAATCGCGGGAGATGATTTTTGTTAATGCGAGAAAGTTGGACCTATTGTAAAGGACCTATTGTAGCTTAGTTGTTAAGGTATTGTTGTGTAGTGCGATCTGAAGACTTACCCCCTAGGACTGGTGGTAGCTTGGATATTTTGGCTTGGCGCTTGGGGGTTCCTTTATAGTACCTTACTTCTTAATTTACTAGTTTGCTTATATAATTAAATAGAAAGGAAAAGAAAAATACTTATTACCTAGGTGAGGTATGCTAGATAAGAGATACCTTGTGTTAGATAATGTGGTAGAGAGTGTGTTTGTCCCTCGCTTAATAAAAATTGTAATAACTGTAGTAAGACGAATAGTAAGTTGATAGTGTTTTTTTATCTTGTTTTTTTCTTTAAGTAAAGGTGGGTTAAAATGAAAGAGTGGTTGTAGATAGGGCTATTAAAGTCTTTTATTGAGGAGATTGGTATACCAATTTTTTTGTGGAATGGAGTTTTTATGCAGAACAATATATAGGTAGGCAGTGTTGTATTTTGTGAGAAGCAAAGAGAAAACTCCGAAATGGGCCCATTTCTAGTAGGAGGACAGTTACATTAGATAAATTTTCATTATTTCTTAGATCTTATGACCTTTAGCGTTTACCGCCAGCCACTGCACAAACTGAGGCTGAATGCGATACGCAACAAAGAGACAGAAAACCCCACAAAGGAGAGTGATCGGCACGTCCGAAGGAGCTGTTTCTGGGGATGAAGCAATGATGACAGATTGTTTTGTTTGGAGTTGGGGAACAAGCGATTCAGGCGAGAAGTTTGATCGGATCATGGATGAATGACTCGTAAAAAGGCATGATGATATGATCGAGTCAAGAAGAACGAGTGGGTAATTTGCAAGAGATGTTATAGCACGGTCTGTACTTCTCTTTGATTTAAACATCAGCATCACTCACTACCAAGAGCGCACTTCTTATCCTCGAAGTTGTGATCAGAGTCAATGATGTTTTGAAACATCTTTCTGGCAAAGCAGGAGGTCGATCAGTTAAGCGACTTCGTGCCAAGACCTTGCAAATACTCGCAGGTGACAGGTCGATCATCTCAACCTTGATGTCACCTTTCGATACCCAGTACCTCGGATCCCCAATCTCAAAATCATGCAGAGCAATACCACGCTGCAGTCATGCAATGCACTACAAGTATGTACGTACAAGATGTTGGGTCAGATAACCTTTTATCACGTGATGTCACTCCACTGCACCGAGAACCTGGAAATCAGGTTGCAGTAGTTTGGGGAACTGATGCGCGGAGAAAGAGGAACAAAGACGGCTGGAAGACCGAAAGCTGAATAGATATTTGCAAAATGGTGGCTGCGCGACTGGATGACGAATCTATGGCTGATCTTTCGCAATAGAAAGAGGCGCGCCTATGAATGCCATCACCGAACTTAAGATGTTCATGATATGGCGACGAATTCAACTTGTTCAGTCTGGGAGCGCTCTAGATTGTACATATTGAGCCAGATAGCTAGGTTGTCTCAGCCAGCCTTAAGAACAAAGGGCGGTAGATGGAGCACAAATCAGTTGGGGGGAAAGAAAAGGATAAGGTAATCGCGGCTCAGGGCTAAGTGAAGTTCGACATTAACGCCCAAAGAGCGCAATTCTCACGAGGGACTATTGAAGTTTCTTCTTTCTTTCTTTCTTTCTCTTCACATGGTGACCATATAATTTTTAGCATAGGTCGCTGACGGTGTCATCCGACCTATATGCAAAGCCGCGTTATGAGGCTGAAGAGCAGTCGCTTCTCATGAGCTGCAAGAATCCCCAAAATCTTCCGTACATCTCCCGCCGTTCTGGAAAGTATCTTAGGGACCCATTCCGGATCCAATTTCCGCGGTGCAGCGTTCTCGAATCCCGCGGCCTTGGTATTTGTTTTTTATTTGGATAGCTTCTTCAGGTTGTTCCTTGTTCTCGACGTCAGAAGCTATCTGGGTATTTTCATCTTTTCAGGCGACGCCGACTAGGGGTCAATCACGACATATTAAGCGAGCACAGCTAAGCACTGATCCGGCCCTAGCGCGAACGTTGATTGGCGGGGTGGGGGGTTAGTGGGTAGAGTGGAGGATTAAAACGCGGCCACTTTGGAGCGACATCCCTTGCACACACCAGATGATACCATCCGACCTAAACCGGATCAGTCAGTAGTCCTACAAGGAAGAAAAGGGCCCGTATTACTAGAGACGACTTGAAATATGCTGGAACTCCCCGCTGCTGGCCTTTTTTTCTATCCAGTGCATGTCATTTCGACCGCATCAACATCATCACTAACACCCCATCGCCCGCCCAAATCCTCAGGCCTAGACTTGTCCCTCACTCAGTCTGGAGCTCGCCTACCCCCCCCCTAGGATTTGAGTGAGAGGAGAGCCAGAGAGAGACAGAGAGAGAAAGAAGCCCATCATGTCATCTTCCAAGTTGGGACGTGGTCTTGCCAAAGGTTTGGGAATTAAATTGGACCAGGAGAGAGATGTGAGCAGAGGAGAATCCGTCTTTTCAAACAACACTGCTGTCGAGACCTATGTCGAGGAGGATCCGACGGTGGGAGGATGGTTTCGAGAGCACACGCCATCCCGAAAAGATGCCTTCCAGTACTTCTATGCCATGTTCCCCTTTACCCATTGGATTGCGAGATACAATGTGCAATGGCTTATCGGTGATTTGGTCGCTGGTAAGTTTTTTTTATTTTAGTTTTTCTGTTGCTTTTGTGTTGCTTTTGAACCATCCAAGTACTAAGAGGAGCCAGGTATTACCGTCGGCGCCGTTGTGGTGCCTCAGTCAATGGCCTATGCGAAGCTCGCCCAACTAGACCCAGAATTCGGCCTCTACTCAGCATTCATGGGTGTCTTGATCTATTGGTTCTTTGCTACTTCGAAAGATATCACGATCGGAGTAAGTGTCTTGATCTTGAATTTGGGAGACCTCGTCGCTAATGCGCAACTAGCCCGTAGCGGTCATGTCAACCATCACTGGTAATATTGTGCTGAAGGCGCAAGCCTCAAACCCAGATATTCCCTCCCATATCATTGCTACAGCACTTGCCGTTGTCGCAGGAGGAATTATCACAGGTCTAGGTATATTACGACTCGGTTTCATCGTTGATCTCATTCCTCTGCCTTCTATCGCTGCCTTCATGACTGGCTCCGCCATCAACATTGGCGCTGGACAAGTCCCCTCCATGATGGGCATACCTACCAAAGCAACCAAGACCCAGCCACACTTTGTCAACACGCGTGCTTCCACGTACATGGTCATCATCAAAACTCTGAAGTACCTCGGTCTCACCAAACTAGATGCTGCAATGGGCTTGACTGCTCTTGCCATGCTCTACATCATCAGATATGTTTTCAACACTCTTGCGAAGAAGCACCCTGAGCACCGAAAGCTGTATTTCTTCCTCAACACCCTCAGAACGGCCTTTGTTATTCTGCTGTATACCATGATTTCTTGGCTTGTCAACAGGAACCACCGATCTTCGCCCAAGTTCAACATTCTTGGTAAAGTTCCCAGAGGATTCCAAGACATTGCCGTACCCAAGATCGACAAAACAATCGTCGGAGCATTTGCCACCGAACTTCCTGTAACTGTCATTGTCCTCTTAATCGAACACATCTCCATCTCGAAATCATTTGGACGTGTTAACAACTACGCAATCAACCCATCTCAAGAACTCCTTGCTATCGGTATTACCAACCTTTTTGGACCATTCTTTGGTGCTTACCCAGCCACTGGTTCCTTCTCCCGAACGGCTATCAAGTCCAAGGCTGGTGTGCGAACTCCACTTGCAGGTGTTGTCACTGCTCTCGTAGTGTTGCTCGCCATCTACGCCTTAACCGCCGTTTTCTTCTACATCCCAAACTCTTCGCTGTCGGCTGTCATTATACACGCCGTTGGTGACTTGATCATCCCTCCTTCCACCTGCTATCAATTCTGGAAGATCTCACCTGTCGACCTGTTCATCTTCTTTGGCGGTGTTATTATTATAATCTTCACCACCATCGAGATCGGAATCTACTGCACAGTCGCCGTTTCCGCTGGTGTCCTCGGATTCAGACTCATGAAGGCTAGAGGCACTTTCCTTGGAAAAGTAACCGTTCATTCCATTAGTGAAGATGGGGCTAGCTCTGGACCAAGTGCACAAACCGTCAATGATCCCAGAGCTCCACTGCTTTCTGGTAGCCAAGGTTCTGGATTAGATCAGCTGTCCCACCGAAACCTGTTCCTCCCAATTGACCACTCAGATGGAACGAACCCCGATATTCATGTGACTATTCCAGAGCCAGGAATCTTCATCTACAGATTCTCCGAGTCTTTCAACTACCCTAACGCCTTCCATTACCTTGACAACCTCGTACAGACAATCTTCAAGCACACTCAGCGCACTGACCCCAACACTTATGGCCGCCCGGGAGTATGGATTCCCATTCTAACGCTCTTCCTTAACCCTTCTTACTAACATCTCCTACAGGACCGACCCTGGAATGACCCTGGACCAAAGCCCGGCCACGAAGCCGATCACTCCGCAACCCTCCCCACCCTCAAAGCCGTAATCCTCGACTTCTCCGCCGTAAACAACATTGATTCCACATCAGTCCAAAACCTAATCGACGTCCGTAACCAACTCGACCGCTACGCCGCACCCGACTACGTAGAGTGGCACATCGCACACATCAACAACCGCTGGACAAAACGAGCTCTAGCACACGCCGGATTCGGCTACCCAGCGCCCGAACTAAAAGAAAACGAAGCCTTCCGAACCTGGAAGCCCATCTTCGACGTTGCACAAATGGGAGGACAATCATCAGCAGCAGAAGAAGCAAGATTAGTTGAAAACGAAAAACATCTCGGGAAACATAGGTCAACAACTTCGAAATCGCAGTCGGACGGGATAAATCCGGCTGATGCTGGGAGTATAAGCAGTGGGAGTGATGATTTGAAGAGGGAGTTAAGTAGGAATCCTAAGTTGACGGGGAAGAGTGCTGTTGTACATGGTGTTGACAGACCGTTCTTTCACATCGATCTTACGGCTGCTTTGCAGAGTGCTACAGCTAGTATTAGGCATAGGAGAGAGGTTAGTGATCGTGGTGGGAATGAGGCTGGTGTTTTGCCTTGATGTCTGATCAACCGATGTCTTTGTACTTTTGGTTGTTTTTGTTGTTATTTGGATCGGATTGGACTGCCCTTGATTAGGATCACCTTGGCTTTTTGGCGATCTTTTGGCAGTTGATTGGTAAATGTTAATACCCTATTATTATATTATATAATTCATTAAATTGAATTAAATAATTGACAAAAGTAATTCTTAAACTTATCTAGCTAAAACTGCGCTCGAAGTCCTTACTAGCTCCTCAATCCAAAATACAACCTCAATCAACAATAACCACCAGCTTACAATACAGTTAACATCGATAACATAGTATCTATACTCTTAAATCTCTTCAATCCCATCCCTAACTTAAGCCTAAAATTTCCTAATCACCAGAGTAGAATCGAGCAGTACTGTCCAGACAAGCCACAGAAAATCTCTATATTGATAATCTCGAGTTTGAAAAAAACTGCCTCGACTGTTAGAATAGAAAGGCCGCCTAACCCTAAAAACTTTTGTAAATAGTTGTAGGGCTTTTAGATTAGGAGATTTCAAGGTAGGAGGGTTTTTGTTATTTATAATATCGTTGTCATTTTGGGAGATCTAGAAGGTATAGATAGTATAGACCTAAATAGGAATTTGATTACATGTAGATCGCTGTCGTAGATGAAATTTAGTATATGATTTGCTTTTGTGATTTTAGATTTCGTAGCTAAGTATTGTAATTTGTATCTCTTGAAGCACCGATGTACCTGATGTTTCTTTCGCGGTGAGTATGTTCTGTAACTCTGCGATCTGATCGTTTAATGTAAGGGATTTGAAAACGAGTATAGTTATTTTAGTTGTAGATGTATTTGATAAAATTCGTTGAAAGTATCTTTTGATATTAACTCTTTTTTCCCCTCTCTCTTTCTTTCTGATATTGTTTTCAATCAATCTCTTTACTTATGTACTTTCTAGATGTAGAGCTTAAGAGCTCAAAATACATATTATATTATTAAAGAGTAAGTTGTTGAAAAATAAAATTTGAAGTGCTTAAATCTACGGCTTTGAATTATAGTTGGATGTTAAACTCGCTTGCTATACAGGAAGATGTAGGAGTTTTATATTAGGGTGGGAGATTTGTTATTTTGAATGGTGTTGTCATTTTCTGGAATTCTAGAGATGAAATTTGATTTTATGAGGTAAGAAAGAGATTGATAGATTAAACTGCGTATTTGTGTACTTCTTTACAAATCATATATAAAACCTACGAAATATATGTTTTTATATAGTAACCTATTATCTTTCTATTAAAGATGATGGTTTTTTCCCTACAGCTGGTTCTTTTTCTACGAAGAAGACCTTGGGTAGTAAGAATCTCTTTTTTTTTTCTTCTCGGCTTTTTGGTTTAGTACTAGGTTTGGTAGTAGGTTTGGCGCACTGCTTAGGCATACTAAGTGCGTGGTTGTGGCTGGTTGTAGTTGTGAAAACGTAGGAGAAACTTAGGTTAGGGCTAAAGGTTGTTTGCGGGAGGTGTGTTTTTTAGATGTGTAGTATATGTAATTGGGTTTTACTTGCTAGGAATTTGGAAGTGCGTTACTGAAATTTATTGGTTGATTAATTGATGGATATTTTGTATTTGTGGTGGTAACTGCTATTGTGTAGAAGTTAAAATAAGTGGAGAGGAAAACAGAGAAGTAAAAAGCATTAGGAGAGGGAAATTAAAGATAAAATTCAAGGGAGAAGGAAGTAAAATGTAAAAGAATAAGAGGCAGCTTAATAGCTTGGGACTTAAACTTGTATTAGTTGTAGGATTCTTGTTTTAGAAGAGAGAGTTTGGAGGGGAGTTGTTGCTATTTTTGAGCGGGAATTGTACTGCACAAACTCTAATCTTATCTATAACAGCCTTCCTTAGTGTAGTTCTCTACAATTATATCCTTACTAACATGTTATTAAATTTTTAAGGTAGGTGCCCTTGGTGATGTCTTATACTCTTGTACCACTCGAGCTATATTTGCCGGGACAAGTCTACCTCAAATGCGTACGTAGTAACTATACTAATAAATCATATTGTGGAATGTCTTAAAGAGTTAGTAAATCCCCTAATAGTAGGTGCTTACACTAGTTATCTAGAGCTTTAATAACTTCTCCTTCAGCGGTAATGGCGGACTAACTAGAATTATTAATAGAAACGATTTAGTAAATGAAATCAAGGAACCTCTCTAATTCTACCACAGAAATCAAGAGAGATTGGTTGACGGACAAAAAAAAACGTATGACCCTGATGAATTGCCAGCGAGCGTCAAGGATGCACCAGAAGATGTACTAGAATTGCATTTCACCTCTCAATCATTTTACCTTGTCTTCCTCTCCTCGTCTAATCTCTACTGGATCTAAGCCTCCTCTCCTATTTTGTTTTCTGTTACTTGACAAGAACATCTTATCTAACAACAGAAATCAAGTCTTGGAATTAGAGAAGTATTAGATAATTTCAATTGGTACTATTTAATTAGTTGGAAACTGCTCTGAGAGTAAGGAAAGGTTGGGGATGCTGGATTATGTGATATCTGTATTTAGGGGGTCAATTGTCGTCGAGGGCTGCGAATAGTTGGGTGAATTGCAACCCATTCTACGTTCGATTTATGCGTTGAAAAACATTCACTATCTAGCCAAAAATAACAGACGACGATAAGTACACAAACGAACCCTCGTCTCTCCGTTCTCCTTGCTCTCCGCCACAACAACAAACCGCACTCGTCAGCCTTTCCCATCCCTCCTGAAGCCTTGCTAGAACTTGCAATGAGATTCAACTCGACCAAACCAACATTAAAGAGATACCCAAACTTACCAGCGTACATCAATACAACCACACGCGCCCTCGAGACGATTCCCAAGTACAGTATCTGGTTTCCTTCAGACTCTTCCAAACATCTGGACCTCGCACACTCACAATAGCGTACCATGGCCGCTTTGGTGGAGAAAAATTCTCAAGAGGAAATTGATCCCAGTGTTGATTCTGATGAAGACCACCCTAGCATACAGATGCCGGCAGATGATAGAGGGCGAAGGAATCCGAACGGTTTCACGATTAACTCTGACGAGAAAGGAAGTAGTTCGAACATTTTTACGCTTCACGATTCTGAGGATGGAAGGAGTTTTAACCCGAGTGGTTCGAACGTTTTCACGATTTACAACTCTAAAAATGGAAAGAGTGCCAACGGTTTCACGCTTCAAGAATCTGATGATGGGGGAAATGGAGAAGATATCTCAGATGGTTTCACGATTGATTCTGACAAAGGAGGAAGTAGTTCGAACGGTTTCACGCTTCATAACTGTGATGAAGGAAGTAATGCGAACACTTCCACGTTTCCTGACTCTGAAGGAAAAAGAAATCCGAACGTTTTCACGATTCATAATTCTGAAAAAGAACAGAATGCGAACATCTTCACACTTCAAGGTTCTGATGGAGGAAAAAGTACGAACGCTTTCACGATTCACGATTCTGAGGAAGGAAGGACTTGTATCGTTTGCACGCTCCACAAATCTGATCAAGGAAAAAGTCCACGCGCCTTCACGCTCCACAATCTCGATGGTGGAAGTAGTGTGAACGCTTTCACGCTTTACGACTCTGATAAAGGGAAAGGTTTTCAGGACATTTTCACCCATCATGGATCTGATGGGGAAAATACTTTGGATATTTACACGGTTTACAATTCTGATCAAGGAAAAAGTCCAAACGTTTTTACGCTTCCCAACTCCGATGAACGACAAAGAAGTTCTAACTTTGTCACGCTACATGGTTCTGCTAAAGGACAAAGTACTTCAAACCTTTTCACGACTCATGACTCTGATGGGGGCGGAAGTATTCCAGACGTTTTCAAGCTTTATGACTCTGATCGACGAGAAAGTAGTTCCAACATTTTGACGCCTCACAACTCTGATGAAGGGAGAAGTACCTCGGACATTTTCACGCTTCATGCCATTGATAAAGGGCAAAGCAATCAGAACTCTTTCATACTTCATGACTCTGATAAAGGGCAAAATACTTCGAAGGTCTTCACACTTCATGACTTTTTCCGATCATGGAAGACCGATGCATGGACAAAACCACTACCATACATCCAATTTTCTACTAATCCATATATCAACCAAACATACCATACCGAGTATGAGTACTGGGGTGATCTCACTGTCCCTTACTTCTCGACCAAGCAGTGGCTTGAGCCTTGTGCTGGTAAGCCAAGACGTTGCGACAAGCGACTGGCCCCAAAGGCTCTGTACTTCAACTACGAGAAAGACTTCTCATATGAGTGAGTACATTTATCTTTTTTCTTTTCCCTTCTTCAAGTTTGCGTTTCAGTCTTAGACCATGTGACTGACTACGTTCCTGCTTTTTCAAAAATTTCATGCGACTGCCCGCCCAAATCCGCGGTGATATCTTCGAGTACTTATTCTTGATGTGGGACCCCAACGAGCCGTATTGCTCAACGCAACGCAACGGCGTTCATGTTGGCCTTGCACGACTTAAGACAAAGTCTCAAGATTTATTTTATGATCCTTGGAATGCACCAGGAATCTTCGAACAATCTTTCGGTATGCTTGATTACTTCAAGCGAGGCGAGTACTACAATATTCTCAGATTTACCAAAGCCTTGGTACGATTTGAGGGACGCGAAGATGAAGTCGAAGGAATACCAATCGAAGACCCGAGTAAAGCCGAGAACAGAAAACTTGGGGTTCTGAAAGATTTCATGGATTGGTTCTGGCGTTCAACAATGTTATGCATGCATCGAGAACCTTTCAACAATCCCCTTCAATGGTTCAATTGCCATCCCGAATTCTACGATCACATTCAAAATCTATCTTTATCTTACGCACCTCGAAGATCTTATTGGCCCGAGTATGATAACGAGCGAGCGAAGCCACCATATACACCAATGAACTGGCATGTCTGTAAGATAATCGGCGAGAAACTTCATAACCTTAATAACCTGCTTTTACTCGTCGAACTTCCATTTGGTATTATTCAACGTTGTATTACTAGGCGCCGTATCTATCCATGGATGAAGCTTGTACGAAAATTGAGTATTCGGGAACGGTTCGAAGTGCGTTTGGAGGTTAGCGGATTGGAGTTTTTGAAGGAGACGAGTGCTTGGAACTTGAGGAAGCAAGAGAAGTACAGATTGGAAGGAGAGATTGCTTTGAGAGATTTGACTCTGCCTGATTGCTTACGCAGAGTTGCAGATGATTTTGAGGATGGTGACTTTGGAACCGAGAGGCTGTTTGGCGGCAGTGAGGATGGTTGATCTGAGGAGAGTCTGGGGTAGCATCACTGGTAAGTGTAATCACGCGGGTCTTTTGGCGCTTATTCCCCTGCATACTTGGTTATTTGGTGCGATGATTAAAGGCGTTATTGCGAAAACCACAAGAAAGTAGTCAAAACATAGATTTGTTTGCTTTTTAGTAAAATGGCATGGATTTAGGTTTGTCCTAATTTTAATAAGAAATCTGAGAGGTAATTGAAGTTACCCCATAGGGAAAATGCTGTGTTTTTTCGACCATTTTGTACTTCCTTTGACCGTTTGGGCGCTCACTTGATTTGAGCGACTTACTTTTATAGAGCACGAGTATCAAGAAAAGAAATAATACCTGACCGTCGAAGTATTGCATCAAAACTGCCCCCATAACATAGCCAAGTCAAGCATCTAAGCGAAACCCCTATCGGCCTCGCTTAATCACAAAAAGACCAATGTACTCTTCCAAGAAGCGACCAAAACATTGGTAACCTATCACAAACAGCTTACCATTAGGCAATCGAGACATCCAAGTTACCATGCTAATGCGACGTTCGATGATCTGATGATCATTATACTCGATCACCCACGCGATATAAATGAAGTGATATTAAGCTTCATTCATCCTGCATTCAGCCGCGGGCCGGAACCCCGCAAAATATAGATCAGGACTCCTCTTTTGATGCGAGGGTCACCTTGGGACAAAGCTACGTGCGCTTCGGCAGGTTTTGGAGTGGTAATTACTTATAGTGGTTGATGAAATTCTGCGAGTCAGTAGAATCTTCTCCATCCTGAAATCCTCACTTCTTCAGCTCTGTGTTTCGCCTCAAAACAGAATGTGGAATCGGCTTTTGGAAATGATCAATAAGCACTGAAGATGAAATTACTGACTCAAGGTTTGGAGAGAGAGTATTTTAGAGACCAAAAGGTCAGCACATTACTGTCACCAGCAGTAAACCGCCACAAATTTGACTTGAAATTTCAGAGTTTTGATGAGCCGGTTGTTCTTCTCCTATCCACCGGCAGTTGGAGGTTTAGCATATCTCAATTAGTAAAAATTTGCTTTAATCGGAACAAACCCTTGCTGCTTACAGAATACCACAGACCCAATGTAACTCATCTTTACAAATCTCCAGCCATCGAGTCACTTGATGCACATATATATTCCATCTCGGGAGTGGTAACCGGGCCGCTGGGGTTGATTTCCAAGTCAGCTATTACTCAATTTAACCGCTTCTTCCATCATCTACTAAAGTATATCTCCGCAAACTCCCACACTATTTAGAACTTCTCAGTCTAGTATCACTAAGACAACGTCACAGCTCTCACTCAAGATGCTCTCTCTTACCATCTTCACTGCTGCCCTCTCCATTTTAGCTACTCAAGTAAATGGCCACTGTAAGTACAAGTATGAACGCATTAAGCACACCAACAGCTCTGATAGCTCACCGACCAGATATTTTTGAACAGTTCACCTACGGCGGCGTCGAATACCCAGTCTATCAATACATCCGCGAAAACACCAACTACAACTCCCCAGTCATCGATCTAACCTCCAACGACCTACGCTGCAATCAAGGAGGGGAGACCGGCAGTGGAACAGAGACAATCACCGTTACTGCAGGATCCTCATTTTCCTTCACTTCTGATGTAGCCGTTTACCATAATGGTCCGTTATCAATGTATGCTCTCTTCCCCCCCCAGGCTTGGAATATTCAGAATATAGCTAATGATATTGAAGCTATATGTCAAAAGCGCCGGGCGCAGCAGCGGACTATGACGGATCCGGTCAATGGTTCAAGATTCTCGACTTAGGGCCTACTTTTTTGTCAGACGGAACAGTTACCTGGCCACTTGCTCGTGAGTCATCTCCTCCCCATAATCGTAACTCAAAAGCTGAGAATCACTACAGAAACTTACACATACACAATACCACCTGCACTTCCAAACGGAGACTATCTGCTTCGAATACAGCAGCTTGCTATACATAATCCATACCCAGCCGGTATTCCGCAGGTGAGAATCATTCATACTGTTTGAGAGAATGATCTCGTATTGATGAAGAGATAGTTCTATATCGAATGTGCACAGATTACAGTCACTGGTGGGGGTAGTGGAACGCCAGAACCCTTGGTTTCAATCCCCGGCTTTATCGATGGTACTGAACCAGGATATGTAGTAAGTTGCCCTCCAATTATCCAACCATAAACCTCTCAAGAAAGTGCTAACAGAACCTTCCACAGGTAAACATTTACACAAACGTAAGTCCCAACTAAATCTTACTCCCTCTCAAACACGCTAACTAAGATCCCCAATAGTTCTACAACTATACAATTCCAGGCCCAGCAGTATGGTCAGGTCAAAGTGCAGCCGGAAGTGGAGGAGCTTCAACGTCATCAACTACAGCAACGGTATCGACAACATTAGCAACTTCTACAACTGCTACTTCGACTACGGCGACTGCTACAGGTTCTGTTGTTCCTCACTATGGTCAGTGTGGTGGACTAGGGTGGACAGGTGGTACTGTTTGTGCTTCGCCGTATGTATGTACTGCTAATGGGGTTTATTATAGTCAGTGTTTGTAGAGGGGATGGGTGGTGTGAAAGGGGATGGATTTTGGGGGTGGAGAGGGGCGTTACAAAGTAGTTGATGATATCAGGATGCCTGCGTTTGTTATAATGTGTGTTTAATTCGCTGTACTTGAAGCCCAACCTTATTACTACGGGTCAATGTTTATTACGTAGCTTATTTGGTACTTGTGCAGTTGAAAGTACTTAGCATGTTTCTACGGTGTAGTGCTTAAAAAGAAGTGATCACGTAAGTTAAATGCCATAATGTATATTTATTGGTGAATAAAAAGATATAACAGAATTTTACCTCAGCTCTACAGCAAACGCGTTGCGTCGGTGTCGCTTCGCTTAAAAGGGGGCAAAACCAAAACCAAAAAGTAAACAAAAGACTTCACCACAACACCCCCAAAAAGCTACAATCCCAATAACCAAAAATACAAAAAATTGCAGCCCCCAGGCTGATGATCGTATGGGGGAGGTGGTTTCCTCAGATTCAAACCAAGCTTCCTACTCCACCGTAGTGGTAGCCATCAGAAAGTACTGGACATCAGCGACAGTGGTACGCCACCTGTTGATTTGTTTGTTTGTTATTTGAGTCTATATACCTAACCCTGGACTGCGGGCTACCTAGGGCGGTAGGTAGCAGCGCGATCTGCTAGCGCGTAGGCCGCTTAATGGGGAGATTCTGTTTTCTTTTTGCCTTGCGCTATTCACCGCGTTGAGGCTTGGAAACTTACTCCCTGCGTGTTCAATAAGCTTTCTCAGGAGGACTAGCTTGGTTTTGAGAATGCCCATTCAGCCATTGCCAATATTCTTATCCAGGTGGACTTATATCTACAACCAGTTTTATGGAAGGGTACTTCGAGACGATATGTGGGCAATAAAATGTGTTGAGTCTTTCCTACCACCTTGTGCCATGCAACATGCCCACTTTCCCATAAAGTAAATAGATCTAGCGCAGAAACATTCTCAACTTCAGGCACAATTCAGATCTTTGAAATTGACCACATCCTTGTCCATAGAATTAGCGTTGTCCATAACCATCGCGTCTTCCAGCTCGCTTATTGATAAAAGTCAGGTGGTGCAACTGCACACTAACTAGTGCATCCAAAACCAAAACCAAAACCAAAACCAAAATAAGCCCAAAACGACAAAACTCCACACCCAACTATCCGGATATACCAGATAGTTGAGTCGCGAAGAACCTAATTTAATAGGTTTTTCTTTTCTTCGAGGTACGGTCACCCCGGCGGACTTGTCGGCTTTGGCCATATAGGGCTTTTTGTCGGTTACAAGGATTGATCGAGGTTGTTAGTGTCGAGGCTTTATTGAAGCTGTCGGAGTACAACTCTGTCGATTTACAGGTGTTTGCTCTCGTTGACTAGCAATTTTCCTATTTTGGGTTTTATACTACCTATTTTGCTAGCCGAGCTAGACAAGCGAGCGGTGAACTAAAACCAGAGGTGAGTTGGGTAAAGCAGGGTGGAATATCGTGAATCATTGATTATTATCTATCTCTCTTGCCACTTTAATCTATACCCCATTATTGACTACTACATACACAACTCTCGAAGTAGAACCTTAATATGCTCCATCAGCAACAATGAACTCCGTTTTCGGACCCTTCTCCCCAGCTCTTAACTCTCGTGCTTGCTGGATGCCTTCAACGCCCTCAAGAGACGCATCTGATTGATCAAGTTGCGTGACACCCAGCTTCGCCGCTTCTTTTGCGGAAAATGCGCCGTAGTAATCTACGTCATCGTACTCTCCCATACCAGGGACTGGGAAGAGCTTCATGGTGATATAGAAAAGTAGACCGCTGAGGAAGAAACCTGTGATATTTCTTAGAATTGAAGTCACCCATGTTCAGAATAAGACTTACCAATGAAGAAAGCCATATAGTAAAGTTGGTAGAGGACACGAGGTGCGCTTTTGTCTGCTCGCACAGTAACAATCAAGCCACCAACAGTTGGAGCCCACCCACAGAGCCAAGCAGGAATAGCACGCCAGTTGACACCATTTGAATACCAGTAATTCGTGTCGTGAGTCCTATATAGATGACTCAACTGTACTTTCTGTCTCCTAAGAATAAAGAAATCACAAGCCATGATTCCGATCAATGGGGCCAGGAAAACAGCAAACGAGCTAAGCACAGTGATGAAAGTAGCTGCTCTGTTGATAAGTTGCCAAGGTTGAACCACCCAGCAGGCAATGAAGGTGATCAAGGCCCCTCGGCGGATGTCGATATATTTTGGGAAGAGGCCTGCAAGGTCAATTCCTCCTGCCACAGCATTACCGCAGATATTCTCGAACATGGCGGTTAAAGCGAATCCAGCAGAGAGGAAGAATACACCAGCACGTGCTTTGGAGGAACCGTGTCCAGAGTCCATCATTACCATCAATAGATCAGGTGCTATGTTCCGTTAGCATTTTCCATGAACTAAACCTGAAATTATTAACATACGATTCCAATAGATTTCTCCGTAGATCTTTTGACAAGCGCTAGTAGTGACTAGACCCACAAAGGATACTAAGGTGCCTACGATCCACACTGAGGCAATCGAACCTCCAATATAGTGCTTCGGACCTTTAGCATATCTGGAAAAGTCGGAACCATTCGTGATACCTGCGGCAATTCCACCAATCATCTGGTTGATTCCAGACATCATTAGCCAACTTGAGTTCCACCTTGAACTAGATGGAAGGTTCTCTCCAGTGGTAAAAACAGGTCCGACCCCTTTGGCAACTGCAAGCGACCAAATCATCATGCACATCATTCCTACCCCGCAGTAGATAGAGATGACTTGGAAAGGAAGCTTGAACTTTTCTGGCCGGATGAACAGGAATGGGAGCGAGAGAGTCCAGAAGATGATGAATCCCACGAACTGATAAGTCGTGGTCGGCATGCTAGACGGCAGCGTATTTTCGATCGTAGCAAAAGATGGCCAAATTGCAGTTACACAGACAGCGGCAAGTCTACCACCGTTCCAACATTGCACAGCAGTCCAGATGAAGTTGAGCAGGATTCTTTGCAGCAGAGGGATATAGCTTCCACGCATTCCCCAGGTGAAGCGATTCTGAATTGTGAAACCGATATGCCATGTAAGACCACACCAGGCAATAGCTGTTGAAAAGAGAGCTATGAGGGCTCGTGAGATGACGATAACTCCCATTGACTGGCCCACTGACAGGCCCTCAGCTGGCACGATATTAGTATAGTTTGCGCAAAAGGCTCACAATTAAGTACTTACTGAGGAACGTGTTTGGAGTCTGCCAATTAGATACATTGAGAGAAGAAATGGCCCAGTATCCGAAGTAGTGAAAAGCTCCTACAAGCCAAAGTTCGAGGTTAGTTCATTTGTTTGAAGACTCAGGAGTAAAAGCAATGATGACGAGAATGGAATAGATATTCTACTCCGAATTCTACCTACCCCATGTTCTTCTTGCTGGAGGAAGCGGAATTAAATCTCGGTTGCTCCAAGAGTCGGTCTGCTCATGTTGAGCTTCGTCGCCTTTCAGCGCAAGCTTCTCCCTCACTGATCTCAAGCGGACAGTAGTCATGTTGGCACTACTTCTCTTCAGTATCAAAAGAAAAAAGAAGCTGGAGAATACTCACGACTAGGGACTCATGTATTATGAGAATTGCAGAAGATACTCCCAATAATTAGCGCGAAGTCAGGGCCACAGCTGCAGCTTATCAGTTCATATCTTGTGGTTGCAGTCGGTACTTGGCCGATCACTGTGGCTACCATCAAAGTTTCCAGAATCACGTTGGAGAGTGGACCATGACAATCTTGATCTTTACAAACGACTCTTGGTAGTAATGTTATTACCCAATCGTAGACAAATGAGGAAACTACCGCAAAAGATGATGGGTGAAACTCCCCGAACCGTTTATCTGAACGGTGCCGATCCGTTATTGCGGGCAGTCAGTCACTCTCTTTCTTGCCTTCGGCCGAGGCGAAAGGATAGCTGATAACTGTATGGAAGTTGACAAGCAGTGACAGGACAGCTATGTCAATATTGCAGGCTATTTTTCGCACTTGCCAAGGTCAAAAGACGATTCCTCCGAATTGTGTGACCCAAGGAAAAGTTGATGTTTATATTGCATTACATTGTGTCATTATCAGAAGGATGATGAGATGAGCTCTCGGGATTCCCGTCAAAATGATTGTCAAGAGTACGGAGGTTGCGCCACGCCAAAGGATGGATAGCTGCTGTCACGTTACTCCCGACTAATACGAAAGTGGGTGGCGCCACAACGACTAGCCCTTTTCTCCTTCGTACAAGTCTAAGCACTCCAGAAGGTCATCCCGATCAACAGAAGTGGGATGGATATTGAGACATCGAGATGTGACTGAACAACGAACGTAAAAATGTGGAAACATAATCGAACAACCCTTTGCCTCGAATCTTTCGATCCAAGACGAGGACCTCGCAAACATGACCCCACGACTACTTAGAATCGGAGTTGACGTTGGAGGGTATGTAAATGAAGATATAAACCATGCAATGAGAGAAGGAAAATGAAAGGTTAATAGTTTCCAGGACGAACACAGATGGAGTTATCCTCGACCCGTCGCGGTCAGCTGACGATGATCGAGGCATACTTGCTTGGTGAGCTTCATGGAAATACTCCAATGTCTGAATGACATGTTGATAAAATTCCTCTAGGCATAAGTCGCCAACAACCCGGAATCCTAGTCTTGGCATCAATAATGCAATAACGACTATGTTCGAGGAGGCAAAGATCTCCGCCGAAGACGTAGCAAGTGTCACCATTGGCACGACGGTAGGTACAGAAACAGATACGAAGAAATCGAGCTAAATCCTCTCTAGCATTTTGTGAATGCGGTCGTTGAGATGGATCAGTCGAGATTAGCAAAAGTAGCTATCCTCCGTCTTTGCGGGCCTTTCTCAAAGCATGCACCACCCTGTATAGACTGGCCAGATAATTTGCGAAAGCTCATTTGCGGCCATTATGCTCTGCTGAAAGGCGGCCTTGAAGGTACTTTACTCGCAAAACCACTTAGTCTTTGAATCTTCGCTTGAACTAAAGTTAAATCTGACTGCTACTTATAGTCGACGGCGACCTCATCTCTGATATTGTAGAAGAAGAAATTCTCGAGCAATGCAAAATTATCGCAGAGAAAGGAATAAGCAGTATAGTTGTCAACGGAATCTTCAGTCCCATAGATACTCTCTACATGCAAGAAGAACGTGCAGCAGAAATCATCAGAAAAGCACTTCCAAAAGTAGACATCGTGCTATCTAAAGAAGTTGCCAACTTGGGCTTCCTTGAGCGAGAGAACGCAGCAATACTAAATGCTTCTATCTTGCCATTTGCAAGAAAGACGATCAAGTCTTTCCAGCAGCCAATTAAGAAGCTAGGACTAAAATGTCCATTGTTCATTGCACAGAATGATGGTACTGTACTCTTGGCGAAGTCTGCTGCTCGCTTGCCGATTCGAACTTTTTCCAGTGGGCCAACTAATAGTATGAGAGGTGCCGCCTTCCTTGTTGGGACTGAAACGAAAGAGAATATGATGGTAGTTGATATTGGTAAGAAGGCCCTTGACAATCTTTGATTTGCTCAACTCAACACAATGAATGACTGGAAGCTGGAGTGCTAACTTGATACTGAAGGTGGAACCACAACCGATGTTGGACTTCTCCAAGCAAATGGATTTCCACGACAAGCAGCTGCTTTCAGTGAAATCTGTGGAGTTCGAATGAACTTCTCGTGCCCCGACGTCAAAAGGTAGCTTAAACCTATGACAGTACCTTGCTTTATTGCCTGCTAACAAAATTGAAGCATCGGCCTTGGTGGGGGCAGTATAGTTCGTCAAAATAGTCCTACCGGCAAGATGACTGTCGGCCCTGATAGTGTAGGCTACCAAATACAAACAAAAGCACTAGTATTTGGCGGAGAAATATCAACAACTACTGATTACACAGTTGCCGCAGACAAAACCATCGAGATTGGAAGACCTGAACTTGTGAAAGACCGAATCAAAGAGGAAGATATAGGGCAATACAAGCAAGTCGTCAAAGAGATATTGGAAAAGGTTATCGACAAAATGAAAACATCTCCTGAAGATTTGCCAGTCCTTCTGGTAGGAGGTGGAGCAGTCATTGCTCCAGATGTTTTGAAAGGTGCAAGTAAGGTGCTAAAGCCAAAATGGTCTGGTGTGGCAAATGCAATAGGCGCCGCTATCGCACGAGTCAGTGCTGTCATTGATACTGTGGAAAGCACAGAAATAAAGACCACCAAGCAGCTTATAGAGGAAATTTCGATCCGGGCTATCGATAAAGCAGTCGAGGGAGGCGCTGCCAGGGATTCGGTGAAGATTGTCGAGATGGACACGTTCCCTTTACAGGTAAGTCGATTATGTTGAGCTAAGCTGGCTAAGCTGGGTAAGCTAGTACTGACTACATACTTTTGCAGTATATTGCCAACAAGTCTCGCATAATTGTTAGAGCTGCAGGAGATTTTGACCTAGCTGGTGTCAGTACCGAGATTGAAGTAGTTTCAGAGGAAGAATCCATAGAGGAGGTCCTTGAAACTGTAGAAACAACTTCGACCAAGGAAGGAGGCCAGACTGATTTCTCTCCCGTATTTGATATCCTTTCATACAAGCCAATTGTTAAGGGCAGAGAATGGATAATCTCAGAAGTAGACCTCGACTGGATCACCATCGGCTGCTACATTCTGGGAACAGGAGGTGGCGGGAGTCCATACTCTAGCATGCTAAGGCTACGGGATATCATTCGGAAAGGTGGCATTGTGCGTGTTGTTAATCCTAATGACCTTAAAGATAGCGACCTTGTAGGATGCGGTGGTGGAGCAGGATCACCTACTGTTGGAATCGAAAAGCTCCAGGGTGACCAAATGATGGAAGCACAACACGAGCTTTATGACTTAATAGACAAGAAAGCCACGCATATGATAGCTCTGGAGATTGGAGGCGGCAATGGTCTCCAGGGTATGATACTGGGTGCCAGCACAATGATGAATATTCCAACAGTAGATGGTGACTGGATGGGACGAGCATATCCCGTCAAGTGGCAAACGACACCAGTTGTTTTCGAGCAGAATAGGGCTATTTTCCTGCCTAGTGTCATGTGTGACGGTAATGGAAACGTTGTGGTAAGTCTCCAGTGGACCATATTTCTTGGGAATTTCTCAATTGACACAAAATAGTCCATGACAAAGGCAACTAGCGACTTAATGTGTGAGAATGTTTTCCGAGCAGGACTTTCCCAGCTTGGATCGAGTGTTGGCTGTGCTGAAGGTCCGGTCACAGGAGGTATGTCATCTCAGATATGGGACAGTGGAGTAGAAGTACTGACAAAGGGCCAGCTGATACCAAAAAATGGGTTGTCGAGCACACCATCTCCCTTTCTTGGCGTATCGGACGTGCTGTAGCAAAGGCAAGGCAGTTTAACCAGATCGACAACGTCGCAGAATCTATCATTGATGAAGTAGGTGGCGGTGGCTCTGCCAAAGTTTTGTTCAAAGGCAAGATCATCGGATGTGACAGAACTCTCCGAATGGGTCATGTGTATGGTGAGGTCATAATTGAGGGAGCTGATACTAATGAGCCAATTTCTTCAAATGGAAAGCGATACCAAGGGAAAATGAAGATTCCTTTCAAAAACGAGAATATTGCGGCATATCAAATCGAAGCTGACGGTAGCGAAACAGTTAGTATCTTCTTAAGCCATTAGATATCCGAGCAGACACTTACTAGTACGTTCTAGGTCGTAGGAATAGTTCCTGATCTCATCTGTGTAATTGACGCACAGAATGGAGAAGCAATCGGGACCCCAGAGTACCGTTACGGCTTGCTAGTCATCGTCATCGGTATTGTTGCCTCAGAGAAGTGGACTTCGACAGCAAGAGGTATCGAGCTCGGTGGACCAGAGGGCTTTGGCATGAAAGGCGTGGAATATGTGCCATTGGGAAAGTTCCAGAAGCCTCGAAGTGTTATCGATGAGTATGCGGAGTCTTGAAGAATGTGCGTTGAGCGCCAAGTCCTTGTTCTTATGTAACAGTTATACAGGTTGAACTGAGAAGAATAATATCATCCTCTCTTTCTCTCTCTCCTTTCTCTTAAGCATATATTCTCAATATTTCCATTCAAAGTATTCCCCTTTGTGTATAACATTGTAATATTCTGCAGTGAAGTACTACTCTGCATGCGCTAGCTGCTGCACAAGATTAAATTTAAGAGAGTGAATGCCCTCTTAGACTGCCTACCTACTTACCTGCCTAGGTTCACAGCTGCTCTTCTTTCAACCTCCTTCTTCCAACCTCCCAACAACACCATAAAAGGCATACCCGCCAATTCGGTACAGAGGTGCCTCTACACTCGCCAAAGTAGATCCAGCTTCCTCTTCTTCAACTCGCATCCTCGGGAGGCAAATCCTTCATCCCGTCCATAATTCCGTTTCCTCGTCCAGCTCAGCCCCTCCTACAGAAACCAAGTTGACCGCCGAAAAGACTTCAACTGCACCACATACGAATACCATCATCACCAAGATATCGCAACAATGATCATCGAAGTTGCCCCCAAGGGAAAAGGCGACTTACTCATCAAAGTCGTGGAAATGGTACCACGCAGCATGGAGGTAGCTAAAGAGCTCACAATGCGCGTCTCCAAAGAAGTACTTATCGCCAACTCGCACTCCATGGGAAGCCAACCTTCCTACTTCAAGACCATGTTCACCGGCCCCTTCAAAGAAAGCTCCAGCGACGAGATCACGCTAGAAGAAGATACCATCGCAAGTATGGAACTTTGGTTTCGAGTCTTCCATGGTGTTAAAGCACCCGATGGGTCCTACAAACTCCCAATCACTGAACTCTGGGAAATTATCGCAGCTGCTGAGAAGTATGGATTCGATATTACGATGCTAGTGGATTGGTTTCAGAGATACTGGAATAGGGTTATCAGGGGTAAACTTACCTTCAAACAGATGCGCCAGCTTCTTTTCCCTTGCCAGACCTTCCATCATGTCAATGCTTTTGCTTATTTGACTAAGCGCATGTCATTCGAGGCAGGCGAGGGCATGTATATTGGTGAACATAACCCAACACACCACAAGCATCTACATCTCGAAGGTCGAGTTATCCGTAAGTTTAGACTCCGCTTGAGCTTAGGTACCTATTTAAGTAGGCTGGAACTAACACACAAATTAAAGAGCAACTCAACGCAGCCAAAGGCACCATTACCAAGCAAATCAAAGACGGTCTCCTATGCGTCACACAACCCTCAACTTTTTGCGAATTGAAGTGTGAGGCTCAGAAGGATTCACTCTGGGCATACATGAGCGCATTGGTACGTACCCAATTTCTTGGAGTAGAATTGTCCCTTCTGAGTCGATTACTCCTTGCTCCTAAATCATGTTTGAGTTAGCCCCAGAGACATTTAGAACAAGTAAACTAACCCCAAGTTTCTGACTATAGGAAGACACTGGCATCTGGCGATTAGCCTCCGGCTCTCACAATGACACCCATATTTCTAACAAAGAGATTCTTGAGAGTGTAGGATGGGAGAACTGGAAATGCCAGGTGCCTAATGAAGCTTGCAGGTACTGCAAGGACCGACTCAGCGCAAAGCGTGTCAAGGATTTTCAGAGGAAGATTCTTAATTACTGGCAGGTACGTACGATTTACAGATACGTCTACCCCCTTTAGCTGATTCAATACTGATGCCTTTTAGGGAATATGTCTTGACTGCATGCATCTATCTGAAGATTATGACGAGGATTACCATGAACATTTCGAACGCCGCGAAAGTCCTCAACCCCAGAAGATTTGGCACAAGAACACCGAACATCAAATGCAACATGAGCGAAACAGCCGTTACCATTCTCTCATGGCACGTCCTCAGGAAACGAGTGTCTTCATGAAGGAGACAAAGTTGAAAATTCGACAGAAGATAAAGGATGCCCGCGAAACAGAAGCTCTCTCTCAGTTGGAACGTGATATGGGACAGTCCCTGCGCTTTTGAAAACCCACCGTTATGCACGGTATGTTCCGTTGGTATGACCTCCAATCTTGCTATGACTGAACTTAGCTCGATGACTTGAGGCTAACAATCCGCAGGCTCGATTTCTTCAGGCCTACAGAGCCCAGACCTGATTGAGTGCTTCACAAGTTTCTTTCGTTGCTGTCAGAGTATCTCAATATGCACATATTAGAGGTGTAGCGAGGTATAGCCTTATGAATCTGTGTAACAGATTTTGAGAGGTAGTGCTTTTGTAAAAAAAAAATTCATCGAAATGGAGGATAGTGACGTCGTCCACAGCGGCGAAGAACGTGATTTGTTCAAACTCGTTGAGATTCCGAAGAACTTGATGAGCAGCTGTCTTCCAACGATGATGACTTCGAGGACTCCTACACTAGTCATAAGTGTGTTATGGACAGGGACGATGATGACTCTGTAGCAAAGGGGTAGAATTCACCGGACGTCCACTTGTCCCCGTCCATTGACATTGTTGACATTCATTATCATGGCCTTGCGGACTTGAACTCTTCACTTTCGTAGCAAAATATCGTTGCTTAGCTAGATAGGCAATAAAACATCATGGACTAATTCCATTCCGTAGTGATTGAAGCTCAATCTCTTCCATCATTAACACGTGTAAATCCTAAAGAAAGTGGGACGATAGCAGATTAACAAGATATAAAGCTAGCGTCAAAATCATCTTATACCCTAGAATGAAGGCCTAGAATGAAGGCAAGTCCAATTTAACGGTCGAAAGGAAAATATCACTACTCGCTAAAGCAGTAAAATACACCAACACCGGAATTGGTGCAAGAATTAGGACAAGCCATTTCATAATAGAAACTAAGGATCTCAATTGATCGTTTCATATAGCACACAAGCAATAACACCACTAGTAATTATGTATCCCACGAGCTTTTGCTTTATACCTTTGACAGTCTTGACATTCTCGACGAACCGTAAAAGTATTTCATTCAGAAATCCTAGATCAAACAGATTTCATAAGAAGAGTTCAAAGCCGTCGTAATAACGCTCTTAAGCATGCTAATTTCCACTTCCAGGTGCATCGCTAGCCCAGTAAACTCCAAGCTCCTAGAATGCTACCAGATACTTTTGGCCTAATCTTACATAACCTAGATCCTATCTCGTCATCTTGCAGATGGACCTGGCAAGGTCTCCGTCTTGGGAACAGGAAGACTCGGAGGGCCCATTTGTATCCGTTTTGCGTCTCCCTGTGCCGGTTCTTCTGATGGCCGTTTCTTCTCTTTTTCAGACGTCTCCTTGGCCGCTGCTGCTTTCTGCGCTTGTCGCCGGGCTTCTTTATCTTTACGTTCATTTTCTTTTCGCAGAGCTTTGGATTCGAATTCATGCCAATCACCTTCCAGTTTAGAAAGTCTGTGATAATGTTAGTAAATTGTTATTCCAAGTCTGGTTGCACGTGAACTTACTCTATCGCCTGTTTGGGTGCTGGCTGCTCCGTAGTGAAATAGGGGTGCTCTAGAACGTCAGAGGCAGATGGGCGCTTGACAGGGTCATATTGAAACATGGCCTCCAATAGCTCGTACGCAGCCGGAGTAACCTTCTCTCTGTATTTATCCGAAAAGCAGTTTGCTCTCCTCGCTGTGGGTCTCAGGAGCTCAAACCAAGCCATATCGACGAGACCTGGCCAATCCTGTTTGTTTGGTGTGCCCAGAATGGCGTATATCTTCTCTAGTTGACTAATCTCGCCACCATCACCTGGAAAAATTGCATGCCGAGTGAAAATCTCAACGAGAACACATGCTGCGCTCCAGATATCGACAGCAGGGCCGTACTGGGTCTCTCCAAGTAACAGTTCTGGTGATCGATACCAGATGGTAATGACTCGATTCGTATAGTCCAATTGTCGTCGTTTAGCGTAGAATCGAGCGAGTCCGAAATCCGCAAGCTTCAATTGCCCTTCGTTGCTGACAAGAATGTTGGCAGCTTTGATATCTCGATGAAGAACGCCACGTCGATGGAGGTAGTCCAAACCCTCGAACATTTGTTTCGCAAGATGTTTCTTATGAGAGGGTTCCAGCTTGAAGGTTGGATGATTAAGCAGGCCGGTAAGATCATGAGACAGGTATTCGAAGACCATGAAACAATCATTCTTCTCAACCATAACTTCCTGCAAGTTAACAACATTGGCGTGCTTCAAAGATTGCAGTAGCTTGATTTCTCGCACTGCTGTAACTGGAAATCCATCGCGCTCGCCTTCCATACGAATCTTCTTCAAAGCCACAAGGTTCTTCGTGTAAACATGCACAGCCTTGAATACCTTGCCGTATGTTCCTGAGCCAACCACAGATTCATTTCCAGGCTTCCGGTAGTATACAGAATCAGACTTTTTGAGATCATCGGGTAAAGTTGGCCGTTGCTTCATTCGCTTCATAGTCTTCTTGACTTTGCGCGTTACTGGTGGAGCTGGCTCTCGGAAGTCTTGTCGTCTGGCGGAAGCTGGTTCAGTAGGAACGCTTCGTGATAGTGGACCGCGAGGACGATCGGGACTCAATTGGACATCAGGTCGTCGTGGCGGTCCTGCACTGAGCTTGGAGGATATTTCAGGTTTCGGTGTTGTAGCAGCTTTCTGCGGACCCTTGAAAGCAAAGCTAAACTTGTTGGGATTCTGTTGACTCTGTGGCCCGGTCGGTATCGGCCTACTTGGAGGTGGCATTTTCTCGTCGTCATTCTTCTTGCTGGTATCTTCCACTTGTAAATCCTTAGACGGACGGAACAAATCCTCGTCTTCTTCTTCCACTGGAATAGGCGGGGGTGGAGGAGTTGGATTAGCTGGTGCCTGCTGATATGGCGGCTGTGGAGATGCATGTTGTGGGGTAACGTTCCCAGAATGACGACCCCCACCCTGGTTTCCTCCAGCATTCCAATGAAGGTTTTGGAAATGACCACCTCTACCTCCTCTATGATCGCCTCGACCTCCACGGGGATTAAAATGGTTTCCACGAAACCCTCGTTGGTTCCCTCGAAAGTTTTGCTGGGGATAAGATTGATGCATTGGTCCAGTAGGTGGAGCTTGATATGGAGGAGACTGAGCTTGATTGCCATAGTAGTGGCCTTGTGGTCCGGTGGGAGGAGAATAGCTAGGTTGTTGATAATTTTGTGGGTATTGACTACAGGTTTGTTAGTGCAATTGGAAAGAATTAAAAATGGGGAACGCCTTACGGTTGTGGAGAATATTGTTGTTGGGGCTGTTGGTAATATGGAGATTGCACTTGTGGAGAGCCGTGATGCGAGTGCGGAGTTACGTGCTGTGGTGATTGAGAGTACCTGGGGTCAGGTCCTTGGTTATATTGTGGCTTTAATGGGAAAGCGGCTTGCATCTGGTGATGAGGATTGTAGCCTTGTTGACCTCCATAATAACCTCTACCCGACATTTTGACTTCAATGCTGTTAGCACCCGATGCCGCCGTTGAAGGTCTTCCTCCAGAAGATCTAGGGCGCTTAGAATCAGAATGATAGTCGTCACGCGGTAGCTTTCCTGACTTTTCCCGACTTGGAGATGGAGGACCTTTGGCACCCCTGGGAGCACGTGGTGATGATTGCCGAGAACGATTCGGGCGTTCGTAACGCTCAGAACGGTCGAAATGAGCAGGTTCTCGTATATCTTTCGTAGAGCGGCCCCTTCTATCCTCCTTATCTTTTGATCTGCTGAACGGGGATACGTCTCGTACTTTTTGTGACCTCGCTGGACTGTAAAGAGGACTACGGTCGCGTTTCACTGACCCTATCTCCCGGCGAGCACCTGAATTTCGCCTTGACGTGTCGTATTTGTCCCGCCTTGGAGATAGTGAGCGTTCGCGTTTATCTGAGCCGCCAGGATCTCGATGGCTCTTGGTCCTGACTTCACCGCGTGTTTCTGAGCTCCCGTAATCGTAGGATCGCTTTCGGGGTGGTAGCGGAGAAGAAGCTCGTGGTTTTCGGTCGTGTCGTGAGGCAGCCGACGACCCTTTCTCAGGTCGCGTCGGACTACGAAATGAATCTCTTCTCGATTTCTTGTGATGACTTCTGCTGGGCGAAGGGCTCCTGCTCTTGCGACGTTTACTCGACGATGGCGAATGGTGTGAGCTACGTTTTGGCTTGTCAGAGCCTCGTGTGTCAAGCAACTCTCTTCCTCTGTTTCTCTCGCGAACCTCCTCTCGTTCTCTTGACTCCCTCACAGGTGATCGAGATAGTCTCCGTCTCCGCTCGGGAGTGCGTTCGCGTGGTCTCTCGTTATGTCTCGACTTGATGGGTCCGCGTTCAATCGGCTTCTCGTCCTCAGGTGGAGGGCGACGGGGCGCTGGCGATCGAGATCTTCTTGGGCGGTTCACTCCGCGATCAACTCTACCTCTATCTCTGCGGTCGTCACCGTGGCTCCAGCTGTCTTTCATTGCGACATCTCGCGGGGGTGGTTGTTGAGGTGAAAAAGGGCGACCAGGACGAGGCATCGCAGCTATCTGGCAGTGCTGCGAGGGAAAACCGAAGTGGCGCTTGGTTTTTGGACTAAGCGAATCTGGAATAGACCAACCAGGACGCAGAATCTTCGAAGTGATAAGAGAGCAAAGAGCCAAGAGCAAGATGTACAACAAAATAGAAGAAATAATCGAATCGGTATGGTTACCTCTGGACGACTCTGATGAGTGACTTACCACGGACGAGGTTGGTGAGTTGATGTCGTGCGCTCTGCTGAACCACGACAGACGGATTGCGAATATGCGATATGCGGCTCTGCCACTCTGCCAAGTACTACCCCGAATTTATATCCCCACTCCTTCTGCACCATGATTCCATGTCATTCAGGTCACGCAAGGAAATCACTCTATCTAATATGAGCTGCGTCAAAAAAGAAGAGCAAGGCCATAAACAGGGACGACACTCCAAAGCATTCCCAAGAACCCCAATTAAAGCTGAGTCAATGCCACAGCAAAGGATATGGCGGAGCCTCAAAAGCGCAACGTAGCCTTCGTTTTGTGAGAGATCTGCTCCAAGTTGCCTGACGCCCACCAGAATCAAAAACGACGCCGTTGATCATGATGGCTTTTGGAGCGTTTCGATATGGCCGCCGCACGCCCGTTCATCCGTCAAGCAGAGAGAGACCGTGCGACCCAATTGTGAGTCGTTGCTCACGCCCTAACCTCCATGGTAAAATGTAAGAAATGGCAAGATGCCAGGGGAGCTTGATAGTCTCTTGCTCTGTACTAGTTATGCTTTCGCTATATTCCGAGTAGAGCCTCGTAGCTCTTCCATGGAAGGGTCATCGGCCTGTTCATGGCTTCACGGTGCCTCAGCCAAGATTTGAGTAGAATGCCAATATACAAAACAAGCCAAAGCAGTGGCGCGCAGTACCTCGCGGTATCTGGCTCCAAGTAAAGATATACCGGTATCGCACCAGCTCGGTATAATTGCAATAGCATGCTGTGGTCTGACGGTCATATCGCAGCCTCGAAGGGCTTATTGGCGTTCAAAAATTTAGGCATGTTAGTTAGAATAGGTATGGCACACGCATACCAAAGATCCCCTTCGTGTGCCAGATAAAGCTCTTCGACTGTGAATCCAAAGATGGGTTTTTTTCATCAAGAATAAGCAGGAAAGTTATCACTTGTGATGCCGCCCCAATCGACCGTGCCTGCTGCAGTATCGATACTTTGCAAACACTATGCATCCCAGACCATCACATTTGAGGTGCCTTTTCCTTGTAACAATTATGCTCCTGTATGTAAGCTGAAGGTGAAGTGGTGGGTTCCAATTATTCTGAATGGAAGATGGTAATGGCGCACTTCGAGGACTGTGAAGGGGTGGCGCCTAATTATCCCTCACCACATCGACATCCCGCACAAACCATCTTCGTATCTCCAAAAACAACCAGAATGTTCCTGCGTATTAAGCATAATAACTATAGCAGAGCTTGCGATGTACTTGAGATAGTCGAACGCTTCTGAGTATGTCGATCGCTGGTCGTCTCCTCCCTGGTCGTAGCGGGGCGCGTTGGAGCAGTGAGATGAGCGGTTCTCGCAGTATTTAAAAGATTCATTAAGAAAGTCATCGAAGGAAAGATTGCGATAATATATGCATGCAGCTGTCATCTCTTTTGGGGGCAGCCGTAACCATCGCTGGATGTACAAGCCAGCAGTGTGGTTTGTTGAAGTCTGCGAAGTCTGTCATGTTGTGTGGCTTGCAAGTACAAAAGCACTCTAGCGTTCTCAGAAATACGCTTGAGCGGCAGAGTCACGTGTGATTTCAGTGAGCCCGCAACTTCCAGTTGACTTCGAGCTATTTCGCCTCATAGTACTTATCAACTTCAGAGAAATAATAGGAACAGCGTGTTATTAATTTGGGCTTTAAGACCGTTTTTAATACCTAAATATCTATTAAAATAAGAGGGCGACTTGACTATTACACTTACTTGGCTCGAGTATCTTGAAGTCTAAAGCTAGAAATGCCTCAAGTATTGCTTTTTCCTTTTGATGCAAATTGCAAAGACTTTTGTTTCTTAATTTACTAGTGTCAGATTTGCTATCAGCCAGAAATAAATCAAGCAACTCAAATCCAGTATCCCATAACATTTTTGCTATTGAGATCTGATCTAAAGCACACTTGACGTCAAAGTTATCTAGGCATTCAGTGATATCCATACCCATACAAGAATCATCTCCAGTTTCTTCCCTCTTGATCACCTTATCCTCATTAACCATTCATCAAAGTATTTCCCTGCTCATCCCTCGACTCATCCTGATCTTGTTGGCCCAATTTTCTCCTACCATTCAACCTATCATCTCTACTCTTCGCCAGTTCGTCCTCATCATCACTCATATACTTCTCCTCAGCAGTAGCCGGTGTATTCTTACCCGTGATCGTGTTGACATAGCCATAGAGCATCATATTCATGATCCAGTTCTTAAAATCCAATCCTCGCCTAACAGCCTCTCTTGGTACCAGCTCATCAATCCTAGCCAAATGACCTCGTCCCTTACCCCAACCCTCGAGATGACCAATTCCAATTTCTGCAGGTGGAATGTCAAAGATTGGCATGTGCTCATGTTCTTCGCGAACCTTGTACGCATATCGGATTCCAGCTTTGACGACCTCGACCCTACTCGTGAACATCGTTCGCTTCAGCGCCTTGCACAACGGCGTCAAACCTCTCTGGCCCAGTAAAAGTTTTCGCATAGTTGCGAGAGCAGGTCCTTCAACAGGGTCATTGAAACGCATATCAAGCTTGACAAAAAAGAGTTGCATGTTAAAGAGGTCCTTGTCGGTGAAGAAGTTCTCGTTGTGCAACATCCAAGCTCGGTGGGCCGTAGTTGACACATCCATTACTAGCCATACCTTCTTGAGAGTGATACTTGTATCTGGTGGCGTGCGGTGTCCCTTACGTGCCATGCAAGCGAGGATATCACGGACTGTGTTCTCGCGGTGGGCGACCATTTGAAGCCAGCGAAGGCTGGGCACTTGGCGGATGGTGGCGGGCTTACTGGGAATTGTGCGGCCACTCGGATCAGGAATGGTAAGTGGTGCGTACAGGTTGAATCGGAAGATCTTAGAGCCTTCAGGTGCTTGATATCGAGCACAGAGTTTCATGCAGTGTGTAAAGTGACCGTTGAGTATCATGTGTACATCCTTGGATATGGCGTAGAGGGAGACAAGGTCTTTGGGTCGTATGCGTGCAGCAAGCTCCATGATAAGTTCTGGTGCATACGAAAGGCTACCAAAAAAGTCGCGCTGATGGTGTATAAGGCGACTCTCAGTTTTGGGCATTGCAACGCCAAAATTTCCAGGTCCTCCCAAGGCATCTAGCACTTCCTTGGTTGGTAGAATGCCACATCCTTTGATTTCTTCATCGGAAATCTCCCGGCGTGCCTTGTCTGCAGCCTGCTTATCTGCAGCATACTTAGCTTCCAGAGCAGCAGCTATTCCAGCTTCGTCAGCCTTCTTAGCTTTCAACACAGTATCTGCTTCAGCCTCCAGACAAGCCAGCTCCTCTTCTTGACCTGTAGCTGCTTCATTCTGATCTCCATCGACATTTTCTTGAGCTGACAAGCGTACACTGCGTACAACGTCTTCCACCCGACCTAGCATTTGTTCAGCCCACTCACGGCGAGCCTCTTGCGAATTTCCTGCACTGGGTGTATTGGAATCCATTTGTGCTGAATAGCCGTGAAGAGATAAATAACTTGCCAGGTAGTGTTTTTCGGGTTTAGCTAGTAATTTTGTTCTTGTAGTGTTGGATGTCTTATTTTCCTTTGTTGTGGGTTGGTGTAAGTAAACAAACAAAAATGAGCTCTACGAAGCCGAAGTGAATTTAGACCAGGCTCAGTTTCACAGCCTCAGTCTATTGTAAATATGACGTTTCCTATCTAGCTTCCGATAAAGTTTCCTAGCTTCTTTGTTCTGCGTATCTTTGTCGAGTATTTAAGAACCTATTCTTATCACTTGTTCAAGTACATCCCTTTCAGGGAAGTAATGGTTCTAACATTGTTTGCCGCTGGTATTTACTCTCTTTTTTTTGGAAGGGGGAGGAGATGGCCGCTTGACCTTAAGGGCTCACAATAACAGTAGTTGAAATGTGAACCTTGAAAGGCTTCTAGAACTGCGGCTTTCAAACCCATCAAGTAGGGGAAACAGTCGATTTGGGACTCGCGTTGCTATACATATTACTACAAGAACTACTCAGACTGTTAAAAAGGTAAAGCATAATCTCAGTTGACGAAGCAATGAAAGGTTCTCGAACACATAAATGGCAACTCATCGTGGATATGAAAGAAGCATGACATACCGACTTCCACACTATCGTGCATGTAAGCTCACAACATCATAGTCACTGGACCTCCATAAATGATTGTCATTATTAACCTATAACGCCAATGCATCTAAACTCCTTTCCCGCCGTACGTATGTAGCAAGTCTCATCGCCGGGTATTTGAAAAATCATGCAAAATTTTGTTTGCCCCTTTTCATCGTTCGAGCTCATCCATAGGAATATCCTCGGCATCCTTCCCAACGATAGCGTCTGCTACCTTCCATATCTGAATGAGATTGTCCTCTGCCGCACTGCAGACAACCCACGGTTCATTCTGGTTCCAGCTGAAATCAGCAACGGCATTAGTGTGACCGCCGTGCATGAAAAGTCTACTTATGTTAGTCTTATTCCGTAAGGGGTGGGGTGCCAGGGAAGAAAAACGTACAGCTCGGGAGGACCATCCTCTTGATCGTCTGGAAGCTGCTCTTCTCCGACTCTGCTTAAATCCCAAAAGATGACTCTACGGTCGACACTTCCGGTACCGAGAATTGTCTCTTCAAATGGATGCCAGGCTATCGAGGTAACAGCATCCATATGGCCTTCTAGTGAGTGGAGTCTGTCCGAGAGGTTTCTCAGATCCCAAAGTCCAATAGTTTTGTCAGCAGATGCTGTGGCCAAAATGAACTCGGAGGCTGGATTGAACGCAAGAGCATTTATAGCATCACTGTGGCCGGTCTCAGCCTTTCTAGCAGCCTCTGTTGTCGAAGCTTGTCTGACATCAAGGATCTGTAACGTCAAATCATCCGAGACAGTACCGATCAGGGACTTATGCAGCGGATGGTACTGGACATCATTTACGATAGCAGCGTGGTGGGTATAGGTTCGGTAAGGCTTGACAACCTTACTGCTGCTGTCCAGACTCTTGAGGTCCCTGTGAATGTTAGAATAGCCTCTAGATTCGGAACTGCGTTCAGATCTCACCAGAGGCGTACAGTCTTATCCTCGCTTCCAGTCGCAAGCTTTCCAACTCCTTCATCACCATGGGGGTTCCAGCTAAGACCGAAACCTTCTTTCTTGTGACCTATAAGCTTTGCATCTGGGTTGACAGTGCCCTTTGGAACGCTGCTGTGCTTGGTACGATCGAAAACCAATACATTTCCGTCAATGCACATTGTCGCTATAATGTTGGGGTTCTGTGGCTGATATCTTGCCTTGTTGACCTCTCCAGGATGATCTATTCTTTGCTCGATGTTCATTTTAATGGCAGCTGTCTCCCCAGACGAAGAGTTGCCATATCCACCGATTTCTCCACGCTCGTCATCGTAGTCGTTTGGATTTGGGGTGACATTTTTTGGGATTTCGACATTGGCAATCTGGAGATAGTTTTGCGCACCGTTCGAGGTATGAGTACCAATGAGTAGTCGATGGATGCTGTAGTTTTTATCGGCAGGTCTAAGGAAGATGAGCAATACATCACTTGCTAAAGATCGTATTGGACTTACGTCTTAATGTCAGGGAACCATTGAGTTGTCAGTGTAGGCCATTCGAGAGCCGTGCTGGAGATGGTCAGCTTGGTTCAAGTCCTTTCGTGGCCTGAAAGTACCTCAAGATCATATCGTAGAGAAAAGGGCTATTCTTCTTCCATGTTTTGTACTCTGAAAGCTGATCAGTGCTGCTCCTAATATGTGTGGCTGCAAACCATTTACCCTCATTGATGATCTTCATCTCCATATTGTCGTCCTCAGACTCCGGACGGACCGCTGTGCAGGAGTTAGTCTTTTGATATCTACAGATTACGAATGCTAGATCTCCTTTTGGGGCGTGTGTTGCGACAACGTGCTTTGCGCTAGAGAGGGGGGGAGGTCTTTGAAGACTTACCATCTACGTCCATTTCTTCTGCTGGCGCCATTGTCAAACACTGTTCCGACCAAAAGATTGGCTCGGGTGCAATCACAAAGACAAACGGTGTTGTGAGGCGCAAAGGTTGTCGTGTAGATAGATAAGCTGCAGGGCGCAAGACAATCGGAGGTGAAGTCTTCAAAGACGACGCGCTCAGGTCAACTCAAATCGCGTCGTAAAGTGGCTCGCTACAGTAGTACCGAGTAGAGTTAAAGCTTGGCGCTTCGCTCGCTCACTCGCTCACGCTTCAGCCTTTTGCGCCTCTTGGGGATTTGCTTGCAGGGATTTACTAGCGCATCTCGCCTGAGAGTGAGCGCCTGAAATCAACCTCGTAACACCGAGCCTCGCCTTGTGCCTTCGAAGATCAAGAATATCATCACGATCACAAAGGCCGCTCACCACGCAGAGATTCTGGGGACGTAGAAAGGGTATTACTTGAGAGAGGAGGCGCGAAACGAAGACACAAAGAGCAGACGAGCAGAAGAGCAGAAGACATATAAATCCTTCTTGCATTATTAGCATTAGCACCTTCGCGGTAAAAGCAAAAGTGCTCCCCACCACAACTCACCAACCATCACAATCAACGCATCGTCGCCCAGCGCGCGCTCACTGCGCTTTCTATCGCCATGGGTGTCCCAAAGTTTTTTCGATGGATGAGCGAGAGGTATCCTGCGATTTCACAGCTGATCGCAGAGAACCGCATACCGGAATTCGACTGCCTGTACCTCGATATGAATGGAATTATCCACAACTGTACGCACAAAGATTCGGACGATGCAACATTTCGCATGACCGAGGAACAGATGTTTATTGCAATATTCAACTATATTGAACATCTTTTTGGGAAGATTAAACCAAAGCAGCTCTTCTTCATGGCCATCGATGGGGTGGCGCCACGAGCGAAGATGAACCAACAGCGCGCAAGAAGATTTCGAACCGCGCTAGATGTTGAGATTGCTAGAGAAAAGGCGATTAAAGAAGGCAAGGAGATGCCAAAGGAGGAGGCCTTCGATAGCAATGCTATCACACCAGGTATGTGCAAGAGGCTAGGAAACAAGATGGTTTACTAAATTGCATAGGCACGGAATTCATGTACAAGTTGACACAACAATTGAAATATTTCGTCAACAAGAAAGTGTCAGAGGATGTTGACTGGCAAGGAGTGGAAATTGTTCTGTCCGGCCACGAAGTTCCCGGAGAGGGTGAACACAAAATTATGGAATACATTCGGTTAGCAAAGGCGCAACCCGATTACGATCCCAACGTTCGACATTGTCTTTATGGCCTGGATGCCGACTTGATCATGTTGGGGCTTTTGAGTCACGATCCACATTTCTGCTTGCTGCGAGAAGAGGTTACATTCGGAAGACAAAACAAGACAAAATCTAAGGAACTGGAGCATCAAAATTTCTATCTCATGCATCTTTGCATTGTACGAGAATACTTGGAGTTGGAATTTCAGGAGTTGAAAGAACCAGGCGTCTTGGGCTTTCCATTCGATCTGGAACGTGTGATTGACGATTTCATACTTATGGCTTTCTTTGTCGGAAATGACTTCTTACCAAATTTACCTAATTTGCACATTAATGAGGGAGCTTTGGCGTTGATGTTCAAGATGTACAAAACTGTACTACCAAAAGGTGATGGGTATATCAACGAGGGAGGAGTAATACACATGGGTCGGTTGGCTATGTTGTTAGAAGAGCTACAACACGTTGAGTATCGTTTCTTTGAGTCGGAGAGCTCGGATGAGAAGTGGTTCAAGGGGAAGCAAATGGCGAAAGAGGATGTCATGGTAAAAGGTAAAGGAAAATCCAAGGGCAAGTTGGTCATGACAACTGCACAAAAGGAGGTGTGGAAGCAGGTGAAACAATATGTTGCCGCCCGAGGTCCTAGCCCGTTGGACCTTTCATCGAGACTACCCGCCGCCGACAGGAAATTTGTTGAAGAACTTTCCGACAGCTTACATCTACAATGGAAGACAGTTGTCGACGATGACGGAGAACGTCACATGCAGCTTTCCTTTCCCGAGAAGATGGAGGCAGATGGCGAGGAATCAGAGGATGAGGAATCCCAATTTGCCATTCTCCGTGTAATCAAGCAGTATGACAATGCCCAGGTTCTTGACGTCACCAAAGAAATGGCACAGGCAGAGATGGACCGCAAGTACGAAGAGAAGTTCCAGGAATGGAAAGACAAGTACTATGAAGGAAAGTTCGAGTGGGATCGAAAGAATGACGCTGAGTTAACCAAGCTTTGCGAGAATTACGTCCAGGGGTTGCAGTGGGTCTTGTATTATTACTACAGAGGAGTGGTTTCGTGGCCATGGTTCTATGGGTACCACTACTCACCCATGATTTCAGGTATTTCTAATCTCTCCCAAAACCCTAAAGCTTGTCACTAATGATGTATCAGACGTTGTCAAGGGATTAAATGCGGATGTCGACTTTAAACTCGGCCAGCCCTTCCACCCTTACGAACAACTCATGGGTGTGCTCCCAGACCGAAGCAAGAAGATCGTGCCCAAGGTTTATCATGATCTCATCACCAACCCGAACTCACCTATTATTGATTTCTACCCCCGAGACTTCGAATTGGATATGAACGGCAAGAAGATGGAATGGGAGGCAGTCGTTAAGATTCCATTCATTGACCAGGATCGTTTGCTGGCTGCCATGGCACCGAAGAACAAACTTTTGAGTGCTGATGAAGCCGCAAGAAACGAATTCGGGGTCACCTTAAAATTTACCTATGCACCCGACCTCGATTTTACATATCCTTCATCCCTAGTTGGCATCTTTCCAGACATTCCTCATTGCCGTTGTATAGAGAACATCTTTGATCTACCTACGATAGAGGGACTGGAATATCACGTGGGACTAGTGGACGGAGTCAAGCTCGGAAAAGCTGCTCTCGCTGGTTTCCCAAGTTTATCCACTCTCAAGTACAATGCAACACTCGGATTTCATGGTGTCAATGTATTCCAGCAGGACAGTCGTAACGAAAGCATGGTTGTCACCCTTGAGGATTCAGAGGCACGGACCAAGGTCAGCCGAGCTATTGCCAAACTTGGTCAACGCGTCCACGTTGGCTATCCCTTTTTAACCGAGGCCAAGGTCGTTAAAGTCTCAGATGAACTCTTTGACTACCTTCCTCCACAAGATGGGACGACTCAAGTTGTCCCGAGAAATAAAGGGCCCCGTGAGATTGATGAATGGAAGAAGAAGGCAGATAGGATCGAGGAAAACTACAGCAAGCGTCTCGGTATCATTATTGGTCCAGTTGAATCTATCATGCATGTAGAAATGCTGAAAGGTTTAACAAAGACGGATGATGGTGCTACAATCAAGGAATATGCCGTTCAGCATGGTACCGACACCGATTACGCCTCTCAAGTCGTAGTAGACGATGTACTTAGCGAAGACCAGCGCTTCTTAGAAAAGGCAGCTGTTTCTATTGAGGAAGAGTTCCCCAAGGGCTCACGTGCATTCTTCCTCGGAGAGTTCAATTATGGTCGTCCTTTGGAGGTCATCAACCACAAGGACAACAAAGCCGAGATATGGTTATCTACGGTCAAGGCTAAAGAACCTGATTTCGGAAGAGAGATCGTTGCACACTCCCAATCTGGAAATACATATGTACCTTCATATACGGTTGCAAAGATGCTACGTCTTCACCCTCTTGTTCTAAGCAAGATTACGTCTTCATTCTCGGTCTCGGCAATCGGCCAGATGCGCCTAAACTTAGGCCTTAACCTCAAATTTGAGTCAAAGAAGCTCAAGGTTCTGGGATATTCTCGCCGCAGTGACAATGGTTGGGAGTTCAGCCCCAAAGCCATTGATCTTCTCAGCACCTACATGTTGAAGTTCCCTGAGTTCATAGCCGGTATTCAACGCAAACCTCAAGGCAATGAGTACGACGAGACTGACTTCTATCCTGCGGATATTGCGGCTACCAAGATTAAGGAGATTGTGGCATGGCTGAAAAGCATTGAAGCCAAGCACTTTGAGAAAGTCCCTCTGGATGCTGAACAGTTGGACTCCGATGTTGTTATGAAGATCGAGCAGGCTGCAGATACACTTATTGCCAACACTGGAACTAACGGGATTGATTTCAAGAAATTGAAGGGCGTGCCAAGAAACGCTCTTATGAAACCATCAGACGCTGAACACCGTCTAGGAAACCAGAAGTTCGTCCTCGGCGATCGAATTGTCTACGTCCAGGATTCAGGTCGAGTACCCATCGCTACACGCGGTACGGTCGTGGGCATCAGTCGCACCCCACGGACAACTCTTTTAGATATTGTTTTCGATGCCACCTTTATGAGTGGTACCTCGCTTGGCGAACGTTGCTCTCCTTTCCGGGGTTCAACTGTTCCTATTGCTTCCGTGCTCAACTTGACAAACAAACAAGTCATTGCAGGCTCGAAGGCAGCTGTAGAGAAGCGTCCTGTGACTACTTCAACACCGCTCACAGTAAATGGTCAAAATGGATATGGAGCTCCAGCAGGTCCAGGAGGGAGAGGTCAATTTCGTGAGGCGGGCGCTCCACCTCCTCTGCGTGGTTCTTTCCGTGGTGCTGTTTCTGGGCAGCAAAATGGATTCCATGGTGGTCGAGGTCGGGGTCGCGGTGGAAACAGAAATGGAAATGGAAATGGAAACACGTTTGAACAGGCAGAGCCGGCAGTTCACAGCAGTTTAACACTTAACGACCCCGCTATTATACAACAAGGCCATGCAAACGGCTCAGTCAATGGATTCCGTGGTGGAAGAGGAGGGCGGGGAGGATCTGCTCTACCCTCTCAGCCGCAAAGCTACAACTCAATGCCTCCACCACCAAGCTTGGACTCCAACAGAGGAGGCAGAGGGCGTGGAGGGGCTAGAGGAGGGGCTAGAGGAGATGCCAGAGGAGGGGCTCGAGGAGATGTCAAAGGAGGCGCTAGAGGAGGTAGGGGTCGGGGTGGGCGAGGTCGGGGTGGTGCGAATCCTCCTCCATCTGTCCCCTAAGTATTCATTTCAAGAACTGAATCAGTCATGAAGTGTTCTGAGCGAGCTATGTTGGATAGCGAAAATCATTATGATTATGATCTGATGGCTCACGATGTGTTTATGATATTGATAGGGATGATGATTCACGGCTGTTGTATACCATGTGAGAAAGCAACGATGGTAGTTGATATATTTATACAGGTTGTTTTCTGTACAATAGAATAGCATGGCTCATTGTCATTATGCCAATTGAACTGTTTCAACCTGCCAAGCACAATTCCTATAATGGAATCTGAGTGATTTACTAGTGTTTCTGATTTTACTACAGCAACGAAGACCATACAACTGATCCAGCACAGCCATGTTCCCCCCTTGATAGAAAAATGCGACTTTTAACATTGACTGTATATTTCAAAACCAACTCTAGCTATACCAGTCTTCCTAATCTAAAATTAAAGTATTTCTCTAATAGTACTAAAGTTTTATCAACGAATTAAGGAGCTGATTAATACCTAAGTTACTTTTTAAATCATCTCTTGCAATAGTGATAGCTAGGTTCAAGAACAAAATGTTATCTTATATTACCTCCTACCAGTCCTAAATAAAGTAAACTAAGTTGGTAATTCCCGCTTATAAGTTATGATAGGCTGAAGTACGCTATTATGTATAATACACACCTCAAGTATCAATAACAACTACTTCTATACAGAAATGAGTTCGCGCAAATTCTAAAAGGTATCCTAATTGTTAATACAATAATACAAGCTTTAGGCAGGCTCAAATGTCTAGTCATTTAATAATAAGGCAAGTTATACTGTTTCAAGTTTATATGAATAGTTGGATTTACCCAAATCAAGTAAGTTATTCGAACAAAGTGAATTAGTATGACCCTACTCTTCTCTCAGGTATAGTCACATAGTAGTGTCCGCATTCTACGGAAAGTATTCCAATTTATATAGAAATATACAATATTATCCTAGCTGTATATATCTTATAATATATATACCTACGTAGCCTCTTCTCCAGCCCCAGCAATTGCCTCCCCGTATCTCCTCCTTCAAAAAAAAAGAAAGAAAGAAAGAAGGAAGGAAAGGAATAAGGGCCACTTAGCTACCATCCATCTACGTAAGTCCCAACTTCGAAGCTTAAGGCTCCTATCTCGTCTATAAAAAAACCCACCTTCCACAACCAAGCCAGCACAACAACAGCTAGTACAAGTACATCACAAACTTACCTACCTTACATAATCTCAATCTCACATCACCAGCATGATAAACATACGCTTCAGAAGCAAAACAAATACAATAAGAACAAATTTTCATTCATAAAACTCTCCACCTCCTTCTTTCCTCAACTAACTCACCCTAAACCCTCCCCTCAATTGTCTACCTATTACTCTCCTAATATATCAAATTTATCTTTCCATCCGTGCTCCCTTCACATCATCAACGTAACAACATAAACATAAGAGTACAAGAAAGGGAAATGAAAATCAGATGAGAAAGAGAAGAGACTCTCGTCCAAAAAAAAAAACCTCATCCCATCTGCTACCACCTCCCCTGCATAAAAACAGCACCATGTGGTAAGGGAGAAGTGATATCAGGAAGAACGATGCAAGTCACAAAAGGAGGAAAATGCGGGAAGTGAACTAGTTCAAATGTGGCGACTAAGTAAAAAAAACAAGATCAAGAGAGCAGAGTCAAAAACGCAACTAATAAGTGAGAGAATAAGAGAGAGAAATACAAGAGTACAAAAGCAACGTTGGCAAAGGAAAATAAATCTCGCCATCTCTCCATCTTACTTGGAATAAGCAAGAGAGAAGAGATAAGCTGCTCTGCCCGCCTTTCCGACTTCGTGACACGATGAAAAATGAGACAAGAGAAAAACACCCCCAACCCCTTCGCTCGGTAGAATGTGTGCCCATATTTCATATCATCCAGATGAAGACCTCTCAAAATATGCCATCATTTGCCATGCCCATGCCATGCTTTTCCTCTTTTCTCGTGTGAGACCAGATCAGGCCCCTTGATATCGAAACAAACAGATGATGTGAGCGCGCGACTCCCGAAAAAGTCAAAGCCAAGCCGAAACAGCCGCAATGTAAATCCAGCCGCCGCCAGACCCAACACCCACTCCCTTCGCTATGCACCCATGCCTCTCATCAATCAAAAAGCCCAAAGGACACCCCTTTGCTATCCAGACCATCCGCATTAAAGAACTCCGCCCTTGCGTCAAGAACCATTTTAATATCGACCCCTTTTTGCCATTTTGCGCTGTATCAACCATTTTATATCAACCCACCCCGTCCTGTGTATACCTTCTCGCACCTCCCCTCCCAAATACGCAACCAGACCGCTATCGTAAACTCGAAACAGGTACACCAACTCCACTTAATTAATTCCTCAAAAGAAGCCTCTCCGCCCACCTGGTATTTCGAACACCGAACCGTCCTGAAATATTGGATACAACGTGAAGGGAAGAGATTCCTCGAGATGTAAATCTTAATTACTGAGCCTAAGCGGGGGATTTGCTTGGAGCATGAGTGGCACCGCCATTTTGTCTGGCGTCACCACTTCCCATGCTCAAGTTTCCAATTCCGCTGCTCAAGAACGCAAATGGATCGCTCTCCTGCTGGTTAGCATAGAAGCTGTTTGGGCCGGCTGAGGCAGGGCCGTTGCTAGCGGACTGGAAAGCAGCCTCAGCAGCGCGGCTATCAAAGGGGCCAGCTGAATGGCTCCCTCCAGCAGGACCACCGAAGTGAGTGTTTAATGATGGATAAGGACCGGTAGAAGCACCGAGGCCGGATGGAAGAGCGTAAGTTGATGGGGGACCACCAAAGTGTTGACCACCGTAACCGCTGGAGTTAAATCCGCCTGCTGCAGAGGCAAATGGTCCAGGGCCGGGAGTTCCAGCGAAAGAACCTGGTCCAGCACCATAATTTGAAGGTGCATCCATTGGTGATGGGTAACCAGAGTCCGCAACAACAGCCGCTCCAGCACGGGAAGCACCGCAGCGGAGACAGCTGACGTTCTTGGCGAAGTTGTGATATCCACATCCTTCAGAGCCACATTTCCAGTCACCAGCTCGGAAAGGCACAACACCTCCACTACCACCCATGCGCCCACCTCCATGGCCACCTCCCATACCTCCATGGTGGCCCATGTGTTGTGGTGGTGGCATCATAGCTGGTGGGCCATAACCATACGCTCCACCATAACCTCCCATTGCATCACCGCTGGGACCAGCGCTCATAGCTGGGAATGAGCATCGGAAACAAGCCGTACGGCGTTGGAAGTTGGAGAAGCCACATGACGGGCAGGTCCAATCTCCTGGGCGAGGGCGGTTCTTGCTAGGTGGGAAGGGGGTCAGAATTTCGGCGGCGCGATCGAGAACTCGGCTGGAGGATGGGGAGACTTCGATGGCCTTCTCGTTGAGAGCCCGTCCGTTCATGCATAAGCTTTCTGCTGCCTGATAAGGTGTTAGTCAATGTCCTCGAATCATAAAAAATTTGACTAGATCAGCGTGCTTCAATTGAAGCGCTTTTTCGTAAAGAAGAAGAACGTATTCGTAAGGTGCTGAGACCACGATTTGATGTTGATTGCACAAACGGCAGTAAATACAGAAATGGACGGGAGATTTTTGGCTGACCTCTTCATGCGATGAGAAAACGGCAAACCCAGAGCCTGTAGGCTTGTGTTGATCTGGGGTTCTCAATGTCCAGAAAGCAATAGGACGACCTCCGAACTGGGTGAACCAGCTCTCCAGCTCGGACTGAGTGGTATCATGGGGCAGACCAGCCATGTGAAGGACTTTGCTGCGCTCAGACAAGAAAGCTCGCACATCAGCGCGGGCATCCATTGGGCGAGTGAGCACGTCAGGATGCTCATGGGGAGGTTGAGACTTGCGAATCAACCCTCGGAGCACTCTAGCCAATGTAACAGCTTCCTCCATGGCACGTCGAGGAGAAGCGGGAGCAAGAGCTTGAAGGTGGAATGGTAAATTGTGCTTAATTGGAGCACTAGCTTGCACAGGCTCGACTTCGAGTGCTGCACAGATGTTAGAAAGCATCGATGGCCCGAATGGCAGGGATTCGGGGTGGTGCTGTTGCCATCTTTGGTACTCTGTTCGAAGGTCAAAGGTACGGGAGTGTTGGAGATATGGGGGCAGCACAACAGCCTTGTCGCGGGCTTCACGGGGAAGCTGGACTCGGAGATCCCATGAATCGAGGGTCACAAAGGAAAAGTCGAGGCTCTGCGAGGTGAGGTGTTCGGAAGCAAATGCGTCGAAACGATTGATGGCGTCGCGAAAAGTGCCTGCATTGCGAACGTGTTCCCAGGTAAGGGTTGTCAAACTCGCTGCAGATAAAATCAGCAAATGTCTCAAATCGGTGGTGTGCAGGGGGAGTATGGCGGATGGAGGCTCGAAATTATTTTATAGATCGGTTCGCATTGATCTTGCACTTACTGCACAGAGGGGTGATCGGGGTGTTAATCGGCTTGACTAGAACGCTTTCGCGGTGAAGCTGTAGAGAGGCTTGTTTAGCACATTGTCCCCAAAGCAACACCACAGGCCATGCTCAGGCTCACCTCATCACAGCTCTTTGCGTCGAGGAGTATCCACCCAAGCTCTATCACTTCGGCCGAATCCTTAGTGACATAGACTCCGTGCTCATCGCAGGTCGTGGCCACATGAATAACAACGTATCGATCTAGATTCCCCTGCTGAGACTGCGTAGTAGACGACATGGTGTGAGATGTGCAATGTGCGAGATCGGGCGTAGAAGGATGCTTCGGGGGCGGGAGGGAGAGGTGAGGTGGTGGTGGTGAATGGGGTGTTGAAGCTCCAAGATGGCAAGTCGGGAGAGGAGTTCAGGAGGCAATTCGGTGGAGGATGGAGAAGGTAAACGGTAGAAGAGACGCTGAATCTTGAAGCAGCAGATTAAAACAGACCCTTTCTCCTGGTGGTCGTCGTGGTGAAGAGAAGGAGAAAGGAGGTAAGGTGGAGCACTCCAGCAGAAATTGGATTAACAGGGTTCAATTTTGTCGCTAGAGTAATGTCGTTCGGCCATCAGGGCAAGGATACATAACCTCAGAGCCGAAGGCGTGGGAGGAGCCGCCGGTGCAGAAGAAAGAAGGAAAGAAAGAAAGAAAGAAAGATGCGCACTTAGGGGCCCGTTCTTGCGCAGAGATGGGGAATGAGAGATTTTGAAATTTATTGATGTTCTTGATCGTTTTGGCTATGTGTCTTAGCTTTACCTCGTTTCCTATTATTTCAGGGAAAGGGTTAGGGTAGGGTAGGGCAGGTAAGTAGGTAGGTCGGTAGGGTATTATTTGAGAAATTTATACGCGACACGTCTCGTTCTTCCTAGCGCCAGAGCCGTAGACCAACGGTTCATGATGAGGATGGAAGCCTTCTACTTAATTACGGTATGTGTCTTTAGGGCCCTCTTCACCAGCCTTTTCAGGGAGTCGGCTGCTGTAACTCGGTCAAAAGTCTCTTTTTCTTCTCTCCAGCACCCAGCTATCAACAAGTAAACTTTAACCTGGCTCTTAAATGCCACTTAAACATTTAAGCCTATGAGCCGCATCTGCATGGCTATTACTTGCCCGTCTGAGTCAACAGCCCACTCTCTTGACTCTTCGACAACTGTTCCATCCTGCTTCTCCCGCAGTCGCCGCAAATCACTAATAATCTCTGTCCTCCAGCGCCCACAGAAAGGATGCGGTATTCACAGTAGATGATAGGGAGTATTCCCACCAAACTAACCCCCTGAACTAGGATCATCCCCTCGATGAACTCACGCTCACACTCACACTCACACACAAGAGAAATAAAATCCACCTGACAGGCTGGCATGCCCTTCAACCCCACGGAAAGTCCAACGCCACGAGTCATCCACGTCGAATGCTACATCATAGCGATCTATTCTCGAAGGAGTGGTAGCGCCAAAGCTCCCGGGCCTCCTCTCCACTGAGTCCATCGGTTTGTCTTACGAAGGTAAAATCCCGCCGATGAATTCGGTCCAATCGGCCCATTACCCTTCATTTCGGCAACCCTCTGATCAAGCCTTAAATCCTTCATACGCTTCTTAACACGGAGGGATATATATAGGTGGCGTGGATCAACCTTTCTACGACCACAACTCTCTCTTTACTTTGTATGAAAAGCGAAACGAGTGCTGCTGTCTCTTGGATCAATACTATCGACAAAAAGGCTCGAAGCTTCTTCCAAATTCAAGACTGGAAAAGGGTAAAGGTTGTCACATATAGCTTACCAATAACGAGTCTATGACGAATAGGCACATCCATATTCCCTACAATTGCATACTCCAATACGGGTGTTGTACGGAGTATGGTATCATATCAGTTGAAGATCGGATCGCGTACCCAACCCCTATCTTTTTTCCAGGCTCTCGAGTACACGCAGCCACTGCTCGGAAGCCTTAACCGTTCCCAGTTCTGCACCAACTCGGACATTTGGTGCTCATTCAGCGTGTTTCAGACCATGCAGCTGGAATTGGTTGATCGTCAGATAATGACATACGGAGAATTGGGGACCATTTATTCCATCGCCTCACAAGAGATTCCATTGAACCGGATTCTGTCTTGCTTCTTATGTCTCTGTCCTACTTCATTGTCCGGCCGAGTCTCGACTTATCCAAATGGTTCTCAATCAGTTCTGCGGAAGTCTGCGGATTCATTCATAAAGTATTGCTTATCGCCACTTGGGACCGGATTTGCCCTCGCAAATGGAGGTGCGAAACTGTTATCGATTTGGGATAGGATTTCGGGAGCGCGGTCCGAAGCAAGCGAGCTTGGCGCTATAGACGCCGTAGCCGTAGCCGTAGCCGTAGCCGTAATAGGGGTTAAAAGATATTGCGGATAACATTAATTGTTATCAAGTAGTACTTGGGACAAAGGCAATCGAGTTAGAAAGGGGCTCCAAGCCGAAAGTTGAAGGCTCTTTTGTATGGTTGAGAGCTCTGGATCTTTTAAAGCACATGGTTAAATCAAGAGGTGCCGTAATAATCGTATAGGTATAAATTTGTATCAGTTCGTGGTTAGTGCTCTTTTCAGCGCCACAGAACCTGACATTATTGTTTTATGAATCGAACAATTTGAGCCTTGATCTGGGATTATTTGTATATCTATCTTCTCTCTTCTCCAGTTAGCCACAAGGAGAACATACGAGACAAGAATCATAGGCGAGCTTACTCAAGCACGGGGACTAAGTAGATCAGTACAAAATCCATCTGTTGCTCTCAACCTCACAAATTTGCCTACCTAACCCAACTCACCTTACTTTTTTCTTTTACCTGATCCACCCTTGCGAGTTATTGGACAGGTGGTATTCAAAACTCTGTTGGGAGCTTCGTGAAAGAAAAAGGAAATTTCTCCTAAGCAAAGTCAGACATCAACCCTTTTGTAGATTTGCTGTGAGCTATAATCGCCAGTGATAACTATAGTCTAAAGCTTACAGCCTAGAAGGATTGCGAGTTCGTAGTTTTAGCCTTGTACAACATGGGTGAGGTAATGTTGTCAACCTCCATTTGGTGTGCTGACTGAATGGTGACTTGGATTAGCGATGTCCCAAAATCAGTCTAGCGCATATCCTGACAACACACTCACTACAGTCTGAATAGCCTCGCGCCTTTTTTTCCATTTCACACCTTGCAATTTTGCTTGTCGGGATTTGGGTCCCAGTTCTGCCAACGTATCCATGGGAGCTGTTTTGCGCTCCTCCGTTGTGTTTATTCAGCGTCTTCAACTGTCGTTCACAACGCCTGACTTGACAAGGCGTCCACAATGGTGTCAAACGCCCTGAAAGCCATTGGGAAACAACTCTCAGGGAGTCCAAAAATGAGTTCAAACAGTGAGGATTCCCCGTGCGATCCGAAAGCCCAAACCCTAAAGACAGAAAATACAACTGATGAGTGCTACGGCCTATTTCTACTCTACCCTCAGCCTGATCCAAGTCAGCCTGGCGTGGTCACACCTGCCGGAGATGGTGGTTCGAGTTTGGAATCAGTTCTTGACTTTTTGTGTCTCAAAGAGCAATCTTCTTACCATGTTGATATAGTAGCAATCCACGGGTTTGGCGGTACCGCTTTCAAGACGTGGACGCACGATAATGGCAAACTTTGGCTTCGTGATTTTGCACCGCTGAAGTTTCCACAAGCACGAATCTACGCATTTGGTTATGACTCGGCAGTGGCCTTTTCTGAAGGGACTGGAACTGTCCGCAACTTTGTATAGGTCTTTCTCCAATCACTTAGAGTAGAGCGCAATAAGCCGGAGGTAGGGCAACTATTCCTTCAAGGGAGCTGTCATCTCCGAAACCGCGTCATTTCTAGAGAGGTGTTGACTAGAGCTAGTTAAAGCACCGGCCGTTAGTACTAGTATGTCATAGTATGGGTGGGATTATTGCTAAGCTTGTAAGTACTAATTACATCTCTCGATTTCTAAGCTTGCTATACTTGAACATCAGAATCTGCACTAACGCTTAGAACGGGCTGTCGGCATGGCAATGAACGATCCGAAGAGGCATTCGGGCATCGGTTCCTCGGTAACTGCAATCATGTTCTTGGGGACACCTCACCAGGGTTCTGGGACCACGAGATACGCTACCATCTTAGCACGGATAGCAAATGCGTTTGTCATTGGGACTCAAATCTCACGCCTCACCGGATTGGTACGCACTAATTTGCTTAAGCCATTAGAAAGACACGAGACTGAGCTACTAAGTATAGCTGAAGATCTTAACAAGCATGCGGCTAACATTCAAATTCGATCATTTGTTGAAGGGGAAAAAATGGCAGGACTCAATACGAGAGTGAGTAGCTGTCTGCTGTGCATGTTTTTACTTTCATGGACCCGGAGCGCTAATTGCCTTTTGCAATAGGTCGTTGATGATTATAGCGTCTTCGTCGGTGCTGCATCAGAGCAGAAGATCCCAATGCCAGGTTATGATCATCGTGAACTGTGCTGGTACGCATCAATCGAAGACCCAGGACCCAGGATCTTGTTAGGAACCCTGGAAGGATGTCTATCTACAGGTTGGTAGGCTCTCTTCCATATCTCTCAGGAGATACGTTATGCGATGATGATTGCTTATAAAGTATCTAGATTCGATTTTGCAAAGCAGAAGTCATAGTAAGTCGAGCTCAACCTACGTGTATAGCAATTCTAACATGAAAATAGTGCCATTTGTACACTTGCCACTTCATCAAAACCTTGTCTTTGTAGGCCAGCAGCAGATTTTAGCACAATTAAGATCTGAACTCGGTGAAGAATTTAGGCACCACCAAGTCGCACTATATGGCCTAGGCGGAATTGGGTAAGGAAGCCTCAGCAGAACAAAACTACAAATATCTAACTGTATGCAGAAAGTCGCAAGTTGCATTGCAATACGCATACGAAATCAAGCAGACCCGGCCCTCTACTTCAATATTTTGGGTTTTTGCGGGCAGTAAAGAACGTTTTGAGCAAGACTACTTGGAAATTGCTAAAGGCCTACGCCTTCCTGGCTTCCGCGACCCTGAAATCAATATCCTCCGCCTCGTGAAAAACTGCCTCGAAAAGCCAGAATACGGAGGTTGGCTGATGATTATCAATAATGCTGGTGCCTTGAGCTTATTTACTTCGTCTTTGAAACCTGGAATTGAATCTCAAATGGGCGGAGCTGAAAGTTTTTTCAATTGTATACCACATAGTAAGATTACAACTGGTGCAGTTATATATATACAACAATAAACAAAGTCGATGCTCTACGGCTGAAAAGCGAAGGAAACATCATTGCAGTCAAGGAGATGAATATCGAGGACTCCAAATCCCTTCTTCGAAGCAAGTTAAGGAGCGAAAGAATCGACGAAGACGACCTAGTGGAGTTGATCGAAACACTAGGACGTCTACCATTAGCCATCGTTCAAGCTGCGAGTTTCATTCGCCAGAACAGCTGGTCAGTGAGAAAATATCTACGATACTTCAATGGTAATGACGAGCTCGCCTTGCTTTCATTTTTTCTTCACAACTTCGGCGATCGAACGCGGGAAACCGTAAAAAATGCTCTGTTCAAAACCTGGATGATCACTATGCGACAACTTGAAGAAGAAAAGCCTGCCACCGCTAGGCTACTTTGGCTGATGAGTTCCTACAATAGACAGAGTATACCGCGTTATATACTTCAGCACCTGTTCTCACCTGCGGCCACGAAACACATTTTGAATGACGAGAACGCTAAAAGCACCAAGGACCTCATTTCTGCAGAACCACAAGATTCCAATATCCTTGGCGAGGCTGGACCTAGTATGGATTTTACGGAGAGCCCGGAGATTTCAATGGAACGTGTAGTCGGTATCCTCATTTCCTACTCATTTATAGCTGTTACCGGCGACGAGCAAGAGGAGAGTTACACCATACATCGCCTTGTGCACTTTTTCACACGGCATTGGCTAAAATCTTACCGGCATACTGACGAAGAATGGACTAACAAGGCAATTCTGTTTCTCGCGCGAGACTTTCCTGCGGGTGAAGGCTTTCATAGTTGGGTCAAATGTGAAGAATTGCTCCCAGGTGTTACAGCTTCTTAGTTATCGCCCACCATCCCACCCAGCGAACTTTGGATCTCTGCTCATGAACACATCAAACTGTCTTCAGACAAAGGGGCACTATTTGACGGCCAAGTTATGCGCCAGCAAAGCTCTGGAGGTGCTTACGATAGAAGATGGCAGCACAGATCTCCTCACCTTAAGAGCTTTATATATTCTTGCGGGAATATTGGAGAACATGTCGCCTCTTGCAGAGGTAGGGCAACGGTACCGTTCGATCATAAGCTCGAGTATCGATTTATATGGGGAAGGTCCTCTCACGCCCCAGGTAATGGCCAGTCTTAGCAACGTGTTGCGTATGCAGCAAAAGTACGAAGCAGAGGCCCTTGCAAGAAAATCCGTGAAAGGTCTTGAGAGGCTATATGGCCCTGATGCCGAAAACACTTTAGATAGCAAGGCCACTCTCTCAACAATTCTGGGCGATTGCTACGATATTAGACAAGATAGTGAAGCTTTTGTGCTACAGCAACACTTGGCCGTCTTGTTGAAACAGAGATACGGCTCGGCATATCCTAGGTGCTTGCATTCCTTGCAAAACCTAGCTGTAACACTCAACCGAATAAGAAGACTCGAAGATGCCAGGATACTGAGCCAGCAGGTCCTAAATACTTACGAGGAAATCTATGGATCAGAAAACAGTGATCATCCTAGGATCTCTAATATTGTTTTCAATCTGGCGACAGTTTGGGAAAACCAGGGGAAGCATCAAGAGGCAGAAATTCATTTCCGCATGGCACTTAGATCCCGAAAGCAACGCCTGGGCGATCACAATCAATTGACATTAAAATGTAAACAAAGCCTTGGCGCTTGCTTGGAAAACCAGGATAACCTTTTGGAAGCTATTAAATACTACCAAGAAGCTTATGACAGCCCATTTGAGGTATACGGCCGCGAACATGTTCTCACAGAAAGTATACGAGTCGATATCGAAAGAGTCAAGCATCGACAAGGTCCTTTGGTCCCCTATCATTATGATGTGCCGTTTACAACTCAGGTACACAGGACCACCACGCCTTATTCTAAACTTCAGCCCCCAGATCCATACTACGGAAGAAGATGAAGAGGTAGCTTTCGGTTACTTCAGCTTCAATGTTTCTCTAAGGAGTTTTCCTACTGCGTGTAGGAGATGCTAAAGCTTCACAATTTCGACTCCACGCCACCTTCCAACTCAGCAACCAAGATCCCCTCCCCAACTTCGTCGCCTTCGTCCCCCTCATAAACCCACACCACCGTCCCTCCTCTACCCGCTCTAACTTCCAATTCCATTTTCATCTGCCTCACTACAGCCACCACATCGCCCTCCTTGACCAGATCCCCTTCATCAACCAAAACCTCCATCAATTTCCCTGCGAATGGAAGGACAATGTGTCTTGCATTGCCTATATCGCCTCGACGATGCTTTGACGTGCTTGCAAGGGCTCCGGCTGAAGAGTTGGTGCTGGTGAGCGTTAATTTATAAGGAGTTGGCTGAGTGTCTGGTGAGGTGTAGATAATTGATGCTGTGAGGGAGGTGGGGAATTCGTTGCGAAGAACGCGCGTTAATTGGAGGTGAGAAGGTGTTGACAATGGGTTTTGTGAGGGTAAATTTTCCGGGGCTAGTGATATCGACCATGCATCTCCTTTACGGAAGAGGACGTTGCTTGACGCTGCTGACACCGATGATGCACTTGAGATGATAGAATTTCCACCAGCGAGTAACCCAGAATTTCGGGATATTGATGACGAGAGATCTATACCGCTCTGCAGAACAGAGGGCAAATTCGTTTCTAACCATTGAGTATCGCATTCTTGATAAAGAAATGCTTTGCTTGAAACGATTCCTCGAAGGACATCTAATGACGTTTTTACGCCATCGATATAAGTATCACCCAGAGCTCGCTTAGCTTTACGAACGACATCCTCCCAGCTAGGAGCAGTGATAATAAACTTCGCTATCAGACTATCGAAGTCGGTCCCAATGACAGCTGGTATACCCGGGAGAAGATGTGTATCTACTCTCACACCATTACCGGTTGGGAACCGGAAGGAAGTGATCTTACCCACAGAAAGAGACCAATTGTGTGGCACATCCTCAGCCGTGATACGGAGTTGCAGCGAGTGGAGTGGTGGGGGGTTTTCTAGGTCTGTAGAGAGATGGGATGGGATAAGTGAGGAGAGAGGGGCTCCTTGGGCCAGTAGGAGTTGGATTTTGACGAGATCAAGACTCATGGATAGAGACTCAGTGATTGTGTGCTCGACTTGTAGACGCGGATTTACTTCCAAGAAATAAAATGATGGCGGAGAAGAGCGAACCAGAAACTCAAAGGTTCCCAGGGACATATATTTGACCTGCAGTTTCCATCAGTTGATAGACCAATAAAATTAAGAGTAGAACTCACAGCTTTAGCCATCCTGACCGCTGCATCAATAACCTCCCTCACCAGAATCCGATCCCTAATCGAACTCGGCGCAAACTCAACAACCTTTTGAAAGCGCCTCTGGATACTACATTCCCTCTCCCAAAGATGCCTAACCCCTCCCATGCCATCCCCGATAATCTGAACCTCAACATGCCGATAACCATCTACAGCGGCTTTTTCAGCAAACACCTTCTCACTCGGACTCTCTTGCAAAGCACGCTTGGCAAGGTTCTCTAAGTCTTCTTTTCGTCGTACAATTCTAATACCTCTACCTCCGCCCCCATCAACTGCTTTGATAATGATAGGGTAGCCTACTCCACGGGCGAAGGTTTCTAAGTCTGTGACTGTGGATGTCGGGGTACTAAGTGCTGGTAATACGGGTACAGAGCATTCTTCCGCTAAGTGACGTGCTTCTAATTTATCGGCAGTCTTGCTCAATATATGAGAACCTGGTCCAATGACTACAGCGCCAGCTTCGTCCCACATCCTAGACGCAAACTCGGCTGATTCAGAGAGGAAGCCATAACCAGGATGGATGGCATCGATGTTATTGTTTTTGACAATTGATATCAGTGCTGAGATGTCTAAGTATGCAGCTGGTGATGGGAGCTCTATTGCATGTGTTGAGTTTAGGGTGTGTGAGGCGTCGTTGCTTGTGTACAGTGAGTAGGTCTCAAGTGAGAGCTCTCGTGCTGTAGATATTATACGAGTTGCAATTTCGCCTCTATTCATGTTAGCTTAAACTTTTCGCTCAAAAATTGATGTTTACCTATTAGCAACTAGGAGACGCTTTATCGCTCTCTGTTGTAGTTGAGACATCGGTAGAAAAAAGTGTTTAGTCGAGCGAGAACCGGAAATGAGGGAGAATTGAGAAGATTGAGGGACTTTAACAGAAATCTTGAGGATATATTCCAACCCGTGTGTGAAGCATTAATAGAACTGAGACTCGGCGGCATTGATGATGGAAATGTATGACAAGTAGTGTTCGATACAGGAGAACAAGCGGCTTTACCGACGGGTGGAGAAAGCTTGAACTTCCCCGCCAAAAGCAATTCGTGGGGTCATTGAGCCGAGGCTTCAATTTCCATCCAACGTCACCTCATGGCAACTCAAACTCTTCCATTCTAAACAATGGCATCTCCATCCCCAGCTTTGCAATCCACTCGAATTGTCCTTCTCTACCCAACTTAGCGCATAGCTCTTCATTATGACCAAAAATGATCCTAAACCCAGAGCCAATCCATCCCAAAGATTGTCCCAAGTAGCCGGTCACATAGCTCCCTCCTCAACTCCCAACAAACGACGTATTCGTAAACCTAAAGACGAACTTCCACCCGATTACTCAGACATTCTCACGCAACTCGAATCTCTACGCACAATAGCTTCAACGCCCGATCTCAGTTCTCGGGGTTATATCCGACAAAAGCAAGCTGGCAAACTTTGGGTCCGGGAACGGGTCCTCAGTCTGCTAGATACTGGAAGCTTCCGCGAAGTAGGAAGTGTAAGCGGGTCAGTGCAATGGAAGAAACTTGAGGGAACGAAGGAGGAGCCAGTGGGTTTTATACCAAGCAATAACGTGCAAGGGTTTGGATTGTTGAGAGGAAGGAAGGTTGTTTTTACAGCTAACGATTTTTCATTAAGGGCCGGACATGCGGATGGGGCATTGATGGAGAAGACGGTTTATATGGAGAAGCTGGCTATTTCTTTGAAATTGCCGAATTTGAAGTTGGTGGATGGTAGTTCTGGAGGTGGATCTGTGACGACTATTAGGACTAATGGGTTTAGTTATATTCCTCCTATGCCTAGTTTCGAATACGTGGTGAAGCAATTGAACATGGGGATTCCGAATTTGGGAGCTGTTTTGGGACCAGCTATTGGACTTGGTGCTGCTAGAGTTGTGGCTTGCCACTTCTCGGTCATGGCAGAAGATGTGGGCGCTTTATTTAATGCTGGACCCAAAGTTGTTGCTGGTAATTGGATCTCTAAGCAGATATTGTTTCACAGAAAAATTGACTGACACAATTTAGGAGCAACTTTTGAAGAAGGCTTATCTTTCACTGACCTAGGTGGTCCAAGTATGCATTGTACAAATGGTACAATTGACAATCTTGCTGCCAACGAAGAAGAATGCTTTGAGCAACTGCGTAATGTACTTTCGTATCTACCAAATCACGGCCTCTCGCTACCACCCACAGTGACTTCCTCAGACGCAGCTGACAGATCTTGCGAATCTTTACGTACCATAATCCCTCGCCGAAAAGCACGCATGTACAACCCTCGTACAATAGTCACAACAGTCGTTGATGCTTCTTCTTGGTTCGAGATTGGTCGCATATGGGGAAAAACCGCAATTGTAGGCCTCGCACGTCTAGATGGTCGACCTGTAGGCATCATCTCTCTGAATTGTGAAGTCAACGCTGGTGCTTTGGACGCAGCAGGAAGCCAGAAAATCGCTCGGCATCTAAAGTTTTGCGACATCTTCAATATTCCCATTCTGCAATTTGTAGATGTCCCAGGCTATGCGGTTGGGACTGTTGCTGAACGTACTGCCACAATGAGACACGGTGTGCAGCTTGCTACAACATATTATAGTACAACAACACCAGTCTTCAGCGTGGTAACTCGCAGAGTCTATGGTGTAGCCGGAGGTATTATGTTAGATTGTCGGGATCCACGAATGCGCGTTGCATGGCCGAGTGGAGAATGGGGATCCCTTCCTTTAGATGGTGGTATCGAGGTTGGTCATGCTGCAGAATTGAAGGCCGCAGAAAAAGAGGGAAAGAGAGAGGAGATGTATAAGGCGTTTGAGGAAGAGTATACTCGTTTGATGAATCCTGTTAGAACTGCAAACGCTTTTGGGGTTGAGGAAATCATTGATCCTGCAGATACAAGAGCTATTGTTGTAGAATGGTGCAAGCATATGTAGGTGGCATTTGTTGAGATGAACTTTAGAAACCTATGTGCTGATGACTTTTTAGGTATGAAGAGCTGCTTCCAATTCGACTACTTGAGCGAGCGAACGGCAAAATCAATCCAATGTTTTATTAGATTCGACCTAATGGAATACTCAAACATCCGCAGCCTCTGACGGCTTCTGGGCATACACCACAATAATAGGAATGTACGAATGAATCCTGTGATCTTTCAAGTCCTTCCGCACATCAACCAAAAACGCCTCTAGTTTCTCAACAGACCATCCCAAAATTCTTGTAAAAGTAGCTAGACTAATTCCAGAAAGACCACCACTGACATTCTCATGACACCACATTCCCAGTTCTTTCAACTTCTTATCCTTCGGCCAACGATTCATAGGCCATCGATAGTCCACCTGGACAATATTCACAAATCCTGCTTGTGCAAGATGTTCTTTGTAATGTTCGCTGCGTCAAGATGGAGACCAACAGAGGCAGTTGCTTCCATGGCATAATTAGTCCATTTTTGAAGTGCTGAGTTGGGTGGGAAGGTATTGTCGTCAGTCCGGATTGGGTAGCAGGGGTCGAAAAGCTCAATGAACCCACCCGGTGACAAGTTCTCGTATGATTGCTGGAAGATGCGTGGCCAGTCGGTGAAACATCCGATCAGATTTCGACCATAAATGAAATCGAATTTTTGGCTAAAGGTCCAGTCTTCATCTAGATCGTCCACTTGGAATTTCAAATTTGGTGGGATAAATAGTGGTTGTATTGCGGAAAGGTCAATCCCTAATACCTCTGCTTCTGGATCTGTGGATTCGATATTCAGCAACCACTAACCTATCAGTTTTAAAAAAGATCAAAACATTATTTCATGAACCAGATATGGCTGATAATGGGTACATGATATTCACTGAGATTGTAAGTAAAGTCGACTTGTTCTTACGCTCGTCTGCAAAATCAATTGCCCACTGTATGGCACTAGTAAGCAGCCGTCTACGAGTAATAAAGGAAGTGCAAGAGCCAAAATATGAAGAAGTAATATGAGATGCATGAAAAGACCCGACTTACAATTCCAGTGCCAGTACCCATATCTAAAACACGATGCAATTTATTTTCCTTCCCAGCTGGACACAAATATAGTTTATTATCCAAGGTCAACGTGCAAAGATGATGCTGTAAATCTAATATACTCCTTGTCAGCACAAAGTAAAACGCCTACTCATGAGCCTGCGTACCAAGTCTATCATTTTCTCTCTCATCGTTCGGAATCATGTACTTGCCGTCCTTATACCTACATGATTTTTTATTAGCATCAACAATCGAGAAAAAAAAATATGTTGCAGAAATAATTTACGAGTGGAAGGTCCTCCCATTCTCTTGTCGATGCTTCAAAATACTTTCTGAAATACTTGTTGTCGAGCTTGCAATGCTGGCGTTTCCAAGTGCTGAATCTGTATCAATCCAGTCATCGGGCTCTGCTTGTAATGGCACAATTGCTGGAGGCGATGTAGCTTGAGGTACGGATATTGTGGGAATGGTCGGGGTTATAATTTGTGATTGGTCATGGCCCTCTTGTGCTGCGGGGGAGACGTTCGCGGATGCATTATTTTCGTCCATTATCGAACGTCGTTTAGAATCACGAAAACAAGTGATTTAAAAAGTCTCCAGGATATCAGCGACGAGTCTTCCAAAAAGTTGGAAACTTAATAGCTTATGATTATTTCAATATCCCGACAACTTGGGTGAAGTGGATCAGCTTGCCAACCGGTTATTCTTCCGGAATAACCCATTGGTTTAATCGAGTCCAGGATCCAACATTTAGCAAAGCACACGCATTTCTGAGCTGTAATAGCAACTCGATATAGGAATCACAACTGTTTTTCGTCAGTCCACCTTTGCATTTGAAGAAGGGCTAAGTTGTTGGATTTCGTATGCTTGTTTTTCTGCATCCGGATACATCGCCGACTTGGGACTCGCTTAAATATGCAACTGGCTAACCGAGGTTATTTAGGAACTTCTACTCCGTACTTTGGAAGTTGATGTGTCGGTTATGCAGAAAATTCTGGATAATGATAGATGTAGTTTCCTTGGAATAATGTGTACTGTATGTTGCACTTGTTCAAGTTGATTAACCTTGCGTTTAGATGCTAAGTTACTCAAACTTATAAAATAGTTGGAAAAATGCTTCAACACCTACCTAACTTACTATTATTGTGCAGTTGTAGCGGTGGACTATCTTAAGAGAGGATATAAACCTGTAGAACTTTATCACTGGTCATATCGCCGAGTACCTGCTATATTGTCGAGCCTTTTTAATGAATTACTCAAGTTTGGCATTTCGCTTAAAATTGTTAACACCGGCTGCAGCTGTTTACAGCGGTAAAAATATATACATCTTTGAAGAGTAAGAGAAGAAGTTCAAGAAGCCAACAAAGACTATTCTAGGAAACACCTATTTAAATAGAAGCAAAGACCGCTAAACTCTGTCTCGCCGTGCCTTCGTAAGCGAAGAAACAATTATCAGAGCAAGACGAGCCTAATGCGGCATTGTCGACCCAAGCAGATTCCCAGTAGAATAATCCAACACCCTTACTAACGCTTGCAACAATAGCTGCAACGTCCTTCATCCATATAACTTGGCCGTCTGCTGAGACGGGGATTGACTTGGTATCCGAGGGGAAAGCATAGGCTGGCTTAGGGCAGATTGCTGGCCAATTTGTTTCAGCGACCACAAGCTCTTTACCCCAAGTTGAAGCCATGTTGTTGAGACTGGTTTTCAAGTTGGCGAGTGTGGCGGAAGAAGTGTAAAATGGATAGTATGAGACACCCATCATATCGAAATCCTGCGAAATTTGGAATTAGTATTGGTGTTTACGAATTCATCCAAATATACTTTGATTTAATTTACGAGTAGTGAGGCATATGGTAGAACCTGGATATCCTCATGATTATGAAGGTGTGCTTTATTATTAAGTTGAGCATAAAGAGGAAAGTACTCACAGTTGTGAGGAGCGTTCCCTTGGCAAGGATGGATGTCCACCACCACTTCTGTGTCTCCCAATTCCATCCATTATCTAAGTGAATGAGAATTTTGGGCTTGGTGGCAAGATTAGAGTCCTTGATTCCCCATGCAGCGGAGTGAAGTAAACGACCGAGACTGTAAAAGTCTGAGGTTACGCCGACTGGCCAAAGCATGCCTTCAGTGATCTCGTTGCCGATGGATACAATAGATAGAGGGATATCTGCGGAGGCAAAGCTGTTGCAAACTGACTTCGTATATTCGTAGAGTTGGTTAGTAAGTGTTTCGATGTCACTGGACCATCCCGAGGGAAGCGTCTACCCAAAATCAGACTCGGTTCTTTCTTTGCTTTTGAATCACGAGAGACTTACCTGCGCTGAAAGACTTGCCCATGTATCGGAAAAATGCATGTCAAGAAAGATACCCAAACCAGCAGCTTTAGCTCGTTTCGCCAGCTTCAGATTATAGGCCAAATCATATTCGCTGCCTGACTTCACCCAGAGTCTCTGGCGGACGGTGTTTGCACCATTGTTTTTCAGTAAAGTCTCTAGCGGAGTCGTTACACCGCTCGTTGTTTTAAATTTTCTCCCAGCAGCTTCTTCAATTCCCACAGAAGTCCAATCAGCCCCCTTGTACTGCGATTCTTAGCCATTAATAGTTAAATATTTGAGTATTAAAATAACTTACAGTAAGGGCTGCCTGGGCCGTTGCAGCGAAGAAAGTGACTAAAGATAAAAGACGAACCATGGCGATGACAATGATGCAGAGAAATTAACGAGAGTACTCGGGAAGAGAAGGAGAACCAACCTATGGTCAAGGTAGTGAGTGGCATTGATATATCTAAAGTTATGGAGAGACTATTTTCCAGAAGGAAGCACCAAGGAGATTGCCCGCGTGGAGTAATATATCTGCATTAATGTTCCGTGTCGGATACGAACTGGCTTGCAAATAGACTAGATTTGTGATATATTACCCTCGCAAGGTGCTAGTTTCACCCCGGTTGAATGGTTATGTATATCTAATAGAGCAGAGGAAGCACTTTCGGGGGACCAAATTATCAAAGAGTGGCTGTTCTTGGCAACAACCCATGAGCCGAAAACCCCGAGCCTTGCCTAATCTCCGTAGTCCCTCCATTTAAAGTTAAATTTTAACTTATCTTTAATTTGTTCGTGCTATCATAGGTGAGCATCCCTGATCACAATTTGTTCTCTACTCGAGTATGATGAGTTTTATCTAGCAAGCAATATGTCCAGGGCTTGTATCAGTACTTCTGATTGCAGATATATTTCTTCCGTTGAGCAGCATTCAAATATACACTTCCAAAAAACAATATTTCCCTATTTTCTTGAATTAGTCTCGATTAGCTTGTGTAAGTTCAATCGATAATAACCAAGAACGAAAACATAGAAGGCTTAAAAAGACTAATCACCTCCCAGGTTAAATCGCATTAAATCTTACACCGTATTCAAATGCTTAACTCTATCCTTGAATTTCCTGGCCGCACAAACTCGCCTCTCATCTTTATTTTCATGCCAGTGGAAATAACATCTTACGCTTAAACCGCAACACTCTCAGCAGTACTTTTCTCTGCATAGTCTTGCTTCTAGTTCCAAGATACATATGAAAAACAAAACAAAACATATACTAATGAGAATAGCTACACGATTATGATACTTCAATTCAATAGCCAACAGAGGACCCTAGATATTAATAGCATCTTTTAAGTATAGTGCGCCAAGTGCATCACAACTGCGTCTGCAAGATCTTTTGCGAGTAATTCGTATTAGTCGATATCAATAGGTACTGAGCACGAGTGAAAAACCTATGTTGTTGAACTTAGATTAGATAAAACGTATAGGAATAACAGTAACTACACTCGACTTAATTAACCTGTAGAGAAAGAAGTAAAGAGCCTCATGATAATAGTGTAGTAGACTAGTATGCCAAAGTTTCAATTATAGGTAGCAATAGTTTTAACCTAAGCGATATACTTGTTTTAGTATAAGCGATATTAGAAAATTGTAAACTTGAAGAAAGCCATTAATGAAAGCTTTTGTTAAGGTTAAAGCTCAAGTCTGTTTTAAGAGCTGCTATTGGTAGAAAGGATTGGCCCTTCTCCCGCTGTTCGTATTGCCGTACTCAGTTAACGATACAAAGTTACGAAGTATTTGCAATTACTTTCCTGGAACACCATATCCCTATTTATCATACTGAAGCAATTGCCACTTTGAATTTTGTGGCGGAACAGGTAAAGGGGCTATAAAAGAAACACCTCGATTAAACAGATGCCATTTTTCGTTGCTAGATCCAGCCCTGCTGTATTTGCTGAAATATCACGAACAACTATGGCTTGTATAATTGAAGATCTTGAGAAGCATGAGGTATAAAACTTCGGAAACAAAGAGTTTGTGCCGTTGAGCAAGCTTGAAGAGTTGTTCACGCGGAAGAGAATTGGTGATCTACTTAGAGAATACGACGTCAAACTTATGACCGAAGAAAGATTACGAATGCGGTTCTAAGCATGACCTTAGAGCATTTAAACCGCTTGCTATAGGTGGAGATATCAAACCTGTTGCGTGATCTCTGAGAGCTGATTATTTTTCAGATCACCGAATAGCCGGTTCGACACAAAGTTGCCTCTGAACGAAAAAAAACTCCTAGAACTATCCTCCTAGATACTCATAAGGCCAATCAATTTCGTTGAAAGCAATGAAGATTCCTCGCTTCAGTACTCAAGGTCTAGCCATCTCATCTTAAGCTTGATAATCGAACGCTTTTGTTCTTATCATTTAAGCTTGTCGGCCCACGCGGATTTTCAAATGCCTTCAGAGCTCGTGTAGACACAAAACATCATCAACTTGATAGCATAGACTATGATTCGAGCCACTAATCTTGATCTATATTTATTGCAGGCCATTTATTATGACCAGCTGCTTTGAGTTGAGATTGGTTTGAAATAAGTTTCTTACGGCGTTAAAGCAAGTAAGCTGAAGGTGGACTTTGATCAAAAACTACACAATTTATCCTCGGCGAGACTTCTCAAACACCTTAAAATCATAAAACTAGTTGCATCATACACTAAGGGCACAACTAATAACCTCCTTCACCCTGTTGCTGGTGAAGCTTTGAAGTTTATCCTCGAACACTGGGCTTTGCAAGAAAGAATCAAGACTGTAGGCGAGCAGAATCTACAACTCTTGCCTCCAAGCTGGATATAGAAATAGTTTATTATGAACAAGATAGGGATGATGAGGTGGCGGCCTTGTTACAGACTGCAAACTTAACCAAACAGCTGTGCTGGGAATTTAGGTCTTGCTGTCGGGCCCTCATCACCCTAACCAAACAAAGAATATCATATTTAACTTAGCAATTCGTCTAGGATCTTAAAGGTCTAACCCCTCTAATCATCTTCCATAGAAAGTGACTGGAAGATAGAATGAAATTTCTCGGAAAATATTAGAGTGATGCGATTTGTTGGAAGCAAATTGAAAAGGAGAACTAACATATAAGGGTTAGCGAACTCGCTTAAGGTGATGGATTAGCGAGATGGCTAAATTAAGACGCCTTACCTGTTCGGGCGCACGACGCCGCTCAAGACAAACCTCTTCCGAACGTCACAGACGTCGAACCTCAATACTTTACACCAAGACTGCTAAGTGCATTAGAACATCGAAGCGCTTGCAAGTAATGTCTTTAAATTCTTACACTAGGCTTGCTCTTCTCAATCTCAAATGCCCATAGTCCTTCGCAGATCCTGTGCAGCTTGTGCAAAGGCCAAGCATGCTTGCGATCTTCGAACGCCGAAATGTTCAAGATGTATAAAACGAAATTCTAGCTGTGTGTATGCTAATCAACCACTCACGTCAACTGGCAGCCAGCTTAGAAGCCTTCCATCTCAGACCTCACAAGAGTTCACCTCTGGTCCTTCCGATTCCTCTCCTGGATTGCACCATGGAAACACCCCGTCGGATCTATCGGCATTGTCCATAACCATCGGAGCACGATCCTTTGATCCATTCGATTCCTATCCATCGACCAATCTGCCTCGTCTGCGTGTTCAAGGTTTAATACAACTCTGTAAGTGCCCTATTTATATGTCTTAATTGCAAACACACGTGACCAAAATATACTGATATTCTAGATAGTTCTTTCTAAAATCGCTTTCCAATACTACCCACTGGATCTAACGGAATCAAATCCATTCGTTACTTCTTGGTGGCCTTTAGCTCTCACCGATCCTGCTTTGTTCCATGTTTCTCTTCAAACCGCCTCTCTCGATGATGAGTTCCAAGCCCAAAAGGGGTTCCGAGATTCCGAGATCCTTATGCGCGATTCTGTGTCTCTTGTAAGACGCAAGGTCGAGGATTCCTCGTTAGCTTTCCAGGATGCAACTATGGACGCTGTCGTCACGTTGGCTGCTATTGAGGTAAGTACATTCAACATGACCGGCCGATTACTAGCTTACATGTTATGAAGCATGGAAAAGGGAATCAGCATGTAAGCGAAATGCACATCGAAGGTATTAAACGTATGGTCAATGTTAGAGGCGGACTTTCGAAAATAAAATATACAAGCCCTCTTACTGCGAGAATGGTTCCCTGGTAAGTCGGCCTCCCCCCCCCCCCCCCCCCCCCCCCCGAACGATGCAGCGCTGATCTGTGCCAACGTAGGGTATCTATGTTGGTCATGGGATCACCACAGTTTGAAGTTCAAGATGACTTTGGAACGGGCTCTGGAATCAGTGTGATACCCCAATGGCAAGGTAGTCTTTTGAAGACATGTCCAGATTCAAACTTGCTGAATTTGGAACATCTTGGCATAGACTTTGCTCTTAAAGATATCCTTACTCGTCTTCGCATAATACTCTATCAGTCTTCAGAGGCTGATTTGCAGATGGAGTCGGCGGTTCTTTCCACCACCGATCTTCACGATCTAACATGTTTTGTTTTGCACAAACTGCTTCTCATGCCTTCTCCCATAGAGTTTGACTCTCGAACGTCGGCTCTCCGCGAAAGTATTCGCTATGCAACATCAATTTACATGTTCATCATACATGGGCCGACATACTACTCCCACGCAGCAGTCCTAGAAGCACTTGTTCTCCAGCTCAAATATTGGCTTGAGTTTCTTATCGGTACTGATGGCTTCCATGATCCATTAAGTGTCTGGCTTATTTCTGTTGGAATGGTAGCATCCGTGGGCACAAGTGAGAGCACATGGTTCATGGCTCAAGCGACAGCACTTTCGTCATTATCGGGTTTTCAGTTTTGGGAGGACATCAAGGTTCGTTTGCAACGTGTTCTTTGGCTGGAAACGAGGGGTGTTGCACTGTTCCGTCAGCTCTGGGAGAAAATCATCGATCCGAATACGTCACTTCCCAACTTAGACACGGATTGCGTATAAATGCGCCGCACAAAGATTTCAACACGACTAAGAGTGGAATGGTATGACAGTACGGAGACTAGCCCTCTTTCATACTAGTCTCCGCAATATCAACAAGCCGATTTAGCAAGGCCTCGAGAATATGCCACGAGCGCGACTATGGAACGATGTATCTGCGCAGTGTGCACAGGCCATGGACCCTAGTGCAGATCATTTTACGGAGTCTAGTCCTCTTTCAGCAGAGGATGTTGCTGCGCGGGCCAATCCCAAGGAAACGATAATGGGGTGATCGATTGGCTGTGCATAGATGATCGTGATATAATGTGCGTAAGGGGGATTTCTAAAGTCAAATCCGTATTTCCGAAATATCCAGTCCAATCTCAGGGAGTTATAACTTCTGCGGGTTGGTATTGTCAGCTGCGTGTTGAGGCAAGGAGTATGTTCTTCCCTTTCAATTTTTAGACTGACGGACTTTACAGAGTGTATTCGGCAGTCAGAAGTACTCCTAAGGAAGGAAGGAAAGTCAAAGTATTTCTTGTGCGAGCAGCGAAATCAGTCCCTCCAATGGCTGCAAATACGACTGAGGCGATGATGGCCGCTACCATGGCCAATACTTCTCACGCCTCTGTCACTTTAGTACAAACACACGTTGTGGATTTTGTACCCAAGTACTTTGTCGCTGTAAGCTTTTGGCAGGTTGCTGCCACGGTATTGGCGATCCTGGTAGCCTACGATCAATGTATGCTACACCCTGTAGAGGTATACCCAAGATACTAATTATTAAAGTCATGTATATCAAAAACAAAGGATCGATCGCCGGTCCGATGTTCAAGCTTCCCTTTATGGGACCATTCCTCCAATCTCTGGACCCGAAGTTCGAGGCCTACCAACGGCAATGGGAAAGTGGTGCACTTAGTTGTGTATCAGTTTTCCACAAGTATGTCCCTCACACAATCTTCAAGATCTGATTGAATATCTAACATTTGCTTTCCTTAGATTCGTCGTATTGGCCTCTGACCGCGATCTGGCGCGCAAGGTTTTTAACTCCCCTGCGTACGTTAAACCTTGCGTGGTTCCTGTTGCTAGTGAGATCATGGGACATGATGCCTGGGTTTTCCTAGATGGAAAAGCACATGTCGATTTCCGCAAAGGCCTCAACGGACTCTTCACCCGAAAAGCTCTCGATTGCTATCTTCCAACTCAAGAAAAGGTCTTCTCGGAATACTTCGATAAATTTGTCTCTGCCAGTAGAAAACTGGGGCAGAAGCCAATGCCGTTCATGAGCTTTTTCCGAGAAATCAATTGCGCAATATCCTGCCGTACATTTGTTGGCCAATACATTACGGATGAAGCGATCCAAAGAATTGCCGACGATTACTACTGTATCACGGCTGCACTAGAATTAGTGAACGTCCCTTTGTCACTTTATATTCCATACACTAAGGTTTGGCTGGGAAAACGCGCAGCGGTTGGCGTCCTTGCCGAATTTGCAAAGTGCGCCGCTGCAAGCAAGCTTCACATGGCGGCGGGTGGAAAGGCAACATGCATTATTGATCGTTGTTCGTAAATCCGGTTCATATTTGTCCTCTCTCTGCTTTTCTCGGGTATTATAACATTTCTCGAGATTTCCATACTCCAAAGACAGGCTCGCTACTCCTCAATCATGTCTTAGTTCTCCAAAAACCTTCTATAAGAAGTACTGCTAACACCGAAGTCCTAAACAGGGATAGCCAGTATGATCGAATCAAAGGCCTACCGTGATAAAGTTGCTGCTGGTATAGATGCAGAGAAACCTCCGGTTCTACTAAGGGAGTTTACAGACTATGAGATTGCACAGACAATGTTTACATTCTTGTTTGCATCCCAAGATGCATCCAGCAGTTCCACAACTTGGCTTTTCCAGATTATGGCACAACGACCTGACGTTCTTGATCGAGTTCGACAAGAGAACCTGGATGCCCGAGGCGGGAATATCGACGCAGCAATTAGCCTGGATTTGCTGGAATCAATGCCTTACACAAACGCAGTGGTAAAAGAAGTTCTCCGCTACCGCCCACCAGTCATATTCGTTCCATATCTTGCCAAGAAAGCTTTCCCCGTTACCCCAAGCTATACCGTACCGAAAGGCGCCATGATTATCCCTTCGTGTTACCCAGCGCTCCACGATCCAGAAGTGTATGCTCAGCCAGATTTTTTCGATCCAGAAAGATGGATTTCGGGAGATGCAGCAGAGAAGAGTAAGAATTGGTTGGTCTTTGGGACGGGGCCGCATAATTGTCTTGCGCAGCAATATGTGCAAATGACAATGACAGCAATGATTGGAAAGGCGGCGTTAGAGCTTGACTGGGTGCATCATGCGACGAAACGGTCTGATGAGATCAAGGTTTTTGCGACTCTCTTCCCAATGGTAAGTCTCTTCAGCAAGAAATCCAAGAATGTCAAGTACTAATTCTTCAGGATGATTGTCCTCTCGTTTTTACCAAGAGGCCGCGAAACTAAGTCATCGTTTTCGCAAGCCTCAGGATTTTCTTAGATTCTCGGGATGACCCAATAGCTGTATTTGTAGTATGATTATAGAGATGTTTTCAGATGGTTCGGAGATGGGGCTATCTGAAGTACTTGAACTGATGTAATTTCTTGCAGTATACTTCCATATCAGCTTATATTATATCTTAACATCAAATTATTATTGGAAAACGGCGACTGTGTGAGTCCCATGGTGAAAGACGTTGTAGTCTGTACTCAATATAGTGCAGCGAGAGAGTGAGCCTACCCAACTTGTAAGGGGGTAGATCACATGATTGAAGCGAAGCGAGGTGCCCGAAGTGCTTTATAAAGTTCTGATCTTGCAGTACGGCTCTACTCGAGTTCGGCAAGTATTATCAAGTTATTTTTTGGACACGATTGGTTCCTTTTCCTCGACCCAGAGGTCTATTACATTTTATAATGACAATCATCTTGCTCTCTCATCACGTGGCGATAACATTTTCGGCGCCGAGATAAAGCAGAAAGAAGCCACCGCCACGGCCGGCCCCATATAAGATTGTAGAAGTTGAAGCTCGACCGAATAACTTCAAGTCATTCAGTTGCCAAGGAAGCTTTGCCTGATAGGCCAACTACAATCTGGGGGTGTAACCGTACCATTTCATGTCTCGAGTCTCTACTCCGTACATAACCGCCACACTAACGCCACAATATGGTTACTACTACTCCCACTCTTGCTTGTGTACCTAAGAGGCTCAAGTCGCCCTATCTCTGCTATCTTGCCGGCAATGCAATTATGTCTACTTGTGGACACTTTGCCGACGGCCAATTTGATGCTGTACATATATATAAGGTCCGGACTCATTCTGGCGACGATGACGTTGATTGTTGGCCGTCTTGAATCCGATTGATCGTTCTGATGCATTATGGCTGTCATTGAGGAAAAGTCCGCGCCGGGAACAGTGCAGCTAATTGATGAGAATGGAGAGCTTCACGTCAAACATTCTCAGGCTGCACATGATATTGTGTTGGTGCCATTGCCCTCAGGTATGTGGATTCTCTGGTGTCTAAAACCCTCTGAACATTAAATTTTGCTGATTCTATAGGAAAGATGATCCGGAAGATCCATTGAATTGGTCAAGAAGAAGGAAGCTATTGCAGACATCATGTGTAGTTATGTACACAGTCATGATGGTCTTCCCATCCTCAGCAGTGTATTCAGTCACCACCCCCATCTCAAAAGCCACAGACCTATCTGTAAGTGACCTAGTTTCCGGCACAGGCGCTATGTTCCTGTTTTATGGATGGGGATGCATAGTCTGGCAAGCCCTCGCACTTCAGTACGGCAAGCGGCCTGCATATTTGATTTCTATGGGAGGTTCGATTATTATCATGGCTTGCGCTCCTTTATGCACAACAAATGGTCCATATCTAGCCAACAAGATCCTTCAGGGGTTCTTTGGTGCTCCAGTTGAGTCTCTTTGCGAGATTAGCATGACGGACATTTGGTTTGCGCATGAGAGACCGTTATATCTTGCAGTTTATGGTTTAAGTCTAGCTTTCTCGGGCAAGTTTGCTCCCGTTTTTGCAGCCTTTATCAATACAGGACAGGGTTGGAAATGGACTCTTTGGTGGTGTGCTATTGGAATGGGTGTAGCATTTGTCTACTGGTATGTTTCCAATCCTCTACTTCGTAGAATATGGATGCACTAACCACCAAACAGTTTCTTTCTCATGGAAGAAACTAACTACGATCGCCACATTGCTCAATCAACCATCAGCGCAAATACTAGCACTGAAGTTGTTAATGAGCCCAACACCGTCACCAGTGAGAAATCAGCACCAACAGACAGCAGCGAGGGAAGCAAGAATTCTGCCGCAGTCGATGGAGCAGCAGTGGAGATGGGTCAAATGGTCTACCCCCGCAAAACCTACTGGCAGAAACTTAGCGTGATTGACAAGAAGCGACCAAATCGTGTTCTCGACATCATGTGGGCTCCCTTCAAGTTCTTCAGCTTTCCAGTTGTAGTATGGGCGGGTTTCATGTATGGAACTAATGGACTTGTCTGGCCTGGAATATTAAATGCTACAGCCTCCCCACTGTACACAGGAACATACCACTTTAACAGCAGTGATGTCGGCTTTGCATATTTTGGAGCTGTGGTGGGAATGGTTTTAGGGTAAGTAGATGCTCTAAATATATGTCTAAACATCGCTAAGAAGAAAATAGATCTCTTTGGGTAACATTTGCTGGACCAAAGCTCGTCCTACATCTAGCTCGCCGTAATGGAGGAGTTGCCGAGCCAGAGCATATCCTCTGGCTTTTCAGTGCCTCCCTTGTTTGCGTGCCATTCGCCATGCTTCTCTGGGGTCTCGGAGCAGCTTATAAAGTCCACTGGTTTGGCCTTGTGTTCGCACAATGCATTCTTGCCATATCCAGTACTCTTTGTCTTTCGACGTCGATCCAGTATGCCACTAGTAGTTACCGTGATCTCGGCGGGGAACTCATCACTACGATTATCCTTATCCGGAATACGCTAAGCTTTGGTATAAACTATGGTATTACACCTTGGTTAAAGGCACAGGGTCAGAGGAATACTTTTATTACTGTTGCGGTGCTTGCACTGGTTTGTAACGCTACTATGTTTATTATGATCAAGTATGGACGACGGCTCAGGGAAAGCAGCGCTGCTCGATATTGGGGATATGTGGAGACGGCCCGGGCGAAGGGACTAAGTCATTGATCGGGTTCAAATCCTGCAGCAATGCACATATCTTATAAGTACAATTAAAAAGACTTATTAGATGTACAATTGACATGATATCATACTATGATTATCAGTGACAAATGTCTCATTCTCCGTTTCTAATAAACTCTGCAACTTTTTCAGCAAGAGCGTCTACTTATGTCAGTACCAGCAAAGGGAAAATCAGGACTAGAGGTATGGGGACTACTAAACTTACAAACAGTACTCTGCGGATGACCCGGCGGCAAAAATGGAAACGCACTAGCATCCACGACTCTCAAACCTTGTACTCCCAAAACCCTTGCATGACTATCCACAACAGCCATCTCATCCTCAACCTTGCCCATCTTACAAGTACAACTAGCATGCCAAACAGTCTGCAATCCATCCTTGATCTTGTCCAGAATCTCATCATCAGTCTGTACTGTCATGCCAGGATAATACTCATCACCAATCACAATTTGCTGCATGAAGTTGGTGGCGAAAGCTTCTCGGACTCTACGGTACGCTGCGATGGCTACTCTTTGGTCTGTTGGTGATGTGAGATAGGCCGTGTTGATTATTGGGAGGTCCTTTGTGTCGGAGGATTGTAATGTGACTGTCCCGCGGGAGAGCGGTGCTACGAGAGCTGCAAGAATAGTTGCGTATTGATAACCATCTCTCGGCTCTGCAGTGATTTTAAGCATTAGTTCTTGATACGAATGACTGAGTAGGGAACTACTCACGTTTGAAAAGCAGGCCAGACCAATCGCCAACATAGCCGGGGCCGGACAAATACTCGATCTCTGGCCAATCTAGAGTCAAAAACTCGGAGTTAGTTTACTTATTCTAGATATCTCGGGGCTAGTGTACACAAGATTCAGGGACAACAATAAATAAACTAGAAAAGGCCAATTACACTACAAAAAATCTGAGTACATACCGGGCGGAAACTGAGATAATTCTTGCAAAGCCTCTTGACCTAGCGACGGACGAAGATGTTCAGGTACCTTCTCCCACCCAAGAAAATCAGCCACATTGTTGGTAAGTGGACCTTTTTTCCGGGCGTAACTAATAGTATTTTTGAGGAGAAATAAAGGATTCTGCTACACGTCAGCCAGAAAGCCACCGCTATTTTCTATCAACTCACATTAGCTAGTTTTGTAAGTGTTGTCACATCAACTCTGTAAGCAGGACCGAAGAAAATGTGGTCTTGCATATTTTGACCAACACCAGGTCGATCAGCAATGAGGGGGATTCGAAATTTCTTTAACTCTTCTGCAGGCCCGATCCCAGAGACCATTAGAAGCTGTGGAGACTGAAATGCACCAGCAGATAGGATAACTTCTTTGTTTGCGTGAAGAGTGAAGGATTTGAACTTTGATTTGACTCTTACTCCTGTCGCCCCCCTATTAGGCCCAAAGAGTATCTGTTTCGCCATTGTAAGTGTGAAAATTTTGAGATTAGTGAGCCCTTCTGAGCGTGCGGCATTTAAAAAAGATGTTTGGGATGAGTCGCGGGTTTGGGACTTGGGTTTAATAGTAGTTGAAGTGTATTGACACCCCATGAGCGCACCGGTGTTAAAGTCTCGTACTGTTGGAATGTTGATCTCGTTCATTGCGCCTTCCATATAGCTCGAAAATGCCTGCGCGAAGTTGGGGTAAGAAACGTTCAGAGGCCCACCAGTTTTAATAAACGCCTCCGGGTTATAAAGTGTTGGTGATCCTGCATCTCGATTTGGTCCAGGAGGCGTGAAGTGAGTGCTTTTCTGGTAAAACGGAAAAAAGTGTTCAAATGACTGTAATTTGTGTTAAGATATACCCTTGGAGTAGTGGTTCATATGCCTCACCCAAGATTTATCGCCTACATCCTGAGCCCACTTATCTAGCGTTTGCACCGTTGGCCTCTGATATATCATGAAATTTCTTGCAGAACTACCACCAAGACATTTCCCTCTTGCATAGGATCTCGCCTTGTTATTGGAGGCAGGATCAGGTTTCGTCTTAAATCCCCAGTCAACGAGTCGATTGACTTCACCTGTTCCCGCAAACAAGACGTCTGCACCTGGAATTGACTCAAGAAGCGGCGAAGCAACCTGATATCGCATCCCGGCCTCAACAACCGCTACTGTGACATTTGGGTCTTGTGCAAGGCGCATGGCAATTGTAAGTCCACCAGTTCCACCGCCAACAACGACATAGTCAAAGACATGCTTCTTGTTGGGAGGTTTCATGATTCTTGAAGACCGGCTCGGGTTAATATGAAAATATAAAAAAATACAGCTTTTCTTGTGAGAAACCTACCACTCAGTCATATATTATTTAACAAGCAAGCACTACCACTCATGGCTAGTTGAGACGGTACACCAGTACTGTATTACGACGAATCCTTCAAAACTTTGTCCTTGCGAAAGGACAAGTAGTCACCAGACATCCGATCTTCTTGCCTGTGCTTTCCCGAGGCATAGAGTTGTATTGCAAGGGAGACCTTGACAGTCCCTACTAGGATACCGGCACTCCAAATCTGACGGCATTTGGATACCAAGTGATAAAGAACCATTGGAACAAACAATATGCCGTGAATAGTATGAATCCCGGGTATTACTGCAACCATGCTGTTAATGATGGTTGACGGCTGATGGTTATGGCTATGTCAACTTTAGGAAGCCAAGGATGTAGAGACGAGATTTCGCAACCGAGGCCGAAAGTCTGTGGCTACATGTGATTAGAACAAATCCCAAATTTCTTTATAACATTTCGGTACCTTGTATATCATACCATCGCGGGAACTAGCTGTTTGGCAATGTCTATAGGAGATACAGTTCATAGCCACCGAAAACAAATTAGTTATACTACGTGTAAAGCCGAAGTTTAGTGTTGAGCAAGCGAAACAGTTTTGCACTATCTAGTATTGATGACAAATATTAAATTCTAGTCAGTGTTCATGATGCAATGTATCTTCGATGCACTCTTGCCAGCATTGGCAGCATATAGGGATATTATATATTATAAGCGCATAGCTAATGCTACCAGACAAAGAGGGTATATAATATTTGGGTGTTGCGAACATCCTCTTAACCCTGCAACTCAAACGCGCTTCCACCTGCTACGTTTGAACCATAATATCTTGGATCCGAAAACCTCGGTGGTGGGTTAAGTTGGTTGATGTACCTCATTTCCACGCTCTCCATTTCCATTGGGCTTAAGCCACCCACCGCCTTGTTGTCCTGCATTTGTACAGAAGGCCATTTGTACTCCTGTTGCCGGTCTGTTGTTACTGTTTCTATTGGAATTGGATTGTTGGACTTTGATGATTTCCTTTTCTTGAAAAACAATAATCCAGCTGCGAGAAGCCCAATCATGGCCACAACACCGACAGCAATCCCTGCCTTTTCACCTGTTGAAATTGGAGGTGATGTAGAGGTATAGAGTGAAGATGAAGATGATGGGGATCCAGTACCGTTGAGATCCGTAGTATTTGATCCAATAGAGGTCCAAGTAGTTCTCCATGTATCAATCCAAGAATTTTCCGACGGAATGATAAACTTATCCGTTGGGGCGATTGAGGTGATGGCTGCCAGAGATGACGAGGGTGTATTTGGTCCAGGTGCTTGAGCTAGGAACCAGACACCATTATTATCTGTCTGCCATGTCACACCGACGAATGCAGCCTGTAAAAATGCCTTCCCCAACGTATAAATAGTCCCGCCAGTGACTGGAAAGCACGGGAAATATTGTGTCTGTTGAGAGACTAAAGGGGCTGTGAGAGTGAGGTTCAGCAAAGCGAACGGGACGTTAATGGAAACATTTTTGGAGACGCTGTCATTCAACCGGAATGTGAATCCGAGGAATGATGGACTGGAAATGATAGTTTCGTATTGGGGATCGGATGTGTTCCAGAAGTAGAGGCCATAGTCTGGTTGGAAAGCAACTGGTAGTTGCGAGGCGACAGCGTCACACGTGCTCTGTGGTAGATAGAGGTATGGAGCGACTGAATCAACACGTACTTGAAGCGAGGTTCCTATTGAAGAGTTACTCTGTGCTAGAAGTCCTGATTTAGATGGGAACTTAAAGGGCGAGTTTCCCATCGCAACGTCAATGCTAATGTCGAGCAGGTCTATTGGGAGAAAGTTCTGTCCATAGGCTTGTGTCGTGACAGCGCCTAAAACCCTCGTCTGATCGTATCCACCAAAGTACAAAGAGCCCGGGATCCCAAGTGCCACCGAACCAATGTGCAACCCGTAGGAATTCGACGGCACAAGCCCCTGGGAAAACAAAGTACTTGGAAGGAGAGTGCCGTTTGCAGCAGGCCTCCCATTTCCGAGCTTGAAGGTTTGGTTGACATCCGGCGAGCCCAGAGCTAAATTTCCAACCTGCAGGCCATACTTCAACCCGCCAGGAAGAATATTGAATCCCGAAGTCCAAACTTGCATATCGAAGCTTGGAATGACGGCGGCCGGAGCGCCTTCTCTGTCCGCCAAGGGATTTAAATCGTCGTAGATATAGCTTGAGTTTACGCCGAGTGTGAGGCTTCCGAATGATGCATTCGTGGTGGTTGGAAGTCCTTCGTAGGTGAAAGACGTGCTCGAAGCTTGGGCATTATAGACTCCGGCGCTCTGCGCATCGCAGATAGTAGTGCAAAGAGAAGACCCGTAAATGACGGACTGGAAAAAACCGCCGGGATACAGATCGATGGGCTGAGCTGGCGTCCCGATTGCTACACTGACTGCTTGCCATGGCCCATCAGGACCATATGCTTTCGAGGAAAACATCATGCCTCGCGGAACCACATTATCAGCACTTGAAAAGTCGAGTAAATAGACAGCAACGATGGGCAAAATCACACATGCCATGGACATCGGGCCTGGAGCTGTTGCTTTTTATGAAGGTAGTTCGAGTAGCACAAAAGGAAAAGTTTGGCAGGAACTATACAAAAGAAAAGTAAAAGTATTACCTCGCAGTCATCTTGTTACTTCAAGACTTGGAATGTAGCCGCCCTAGGTCTACGACATGCCGCCTAGCATCCAGTGAAGAAAAACAAACCCGAAATCGAAAGTCCAACAATCCAACACCATAGAGTTAGGACAGTTGCAGCGCGCCTAAATCCGCCATTACCCAAGGTTGCAGCCCACAACGAAGCGCAGATTTTGTGGTCAGGATGCCACTAGCCCTGACATAGCTGGCCTTCTGAGCTTGAGATATGCATGAGTCCCAGAAGACATGTTATAATAATAGATGCTCGTCTCCATTGCGTCTTTAAGGCGCTAGATTTCTGCAAAACTACGCAGATGTGTGAAGATTGAAGGAGGGCAAGTACTTAGACTCCAATTTTAATGCTCTTAGTTGACCACTTGTTTTCCCGTGGTAACAAAGACTCTTAAAAGACTTGGACTCGAATCTAACATGAGCTCCGCATGATAGCGTTCTGGCCTGGGAAACTTCTCCCAGCCCAGACTGCCAGTACCACTCCAAAAGATGTGTCGCTGGAGCCCGGAGTCCGTATTGGGTTTAGATCAGGAGTGAACCCGGGCGATTCCAACAGTTTGGATATTGACAGCATACATACAGTACGAAAGGTACAGTAGTGCAGAAAATAATGCCAAACGTGCAGCAGCGGTAAGGGATGCCGACCCATAGCGATGAGGTAGATTGGCTACCAACGTAACGGTACGAAGTACTTTCGTAGTTTGCTCATGCCATCCACGGCCGTCTACGCGCCGCATCGTGTTCCCCTAGTTTTGCCGCAGTACCGCGCGATGCCGCATCACAATGTTAGAGATATTAGATAAGGATTAAGGACTGGAAGCGCTGGCAACTGGTGGGGATTCGGAGAATTGTCTCCACGTACCATTCGCTCTCTTGCCGCGAGCAATTTCACAGCGACAGCTTGACGACGAGGGTGGCTCAGGGGAGGGAAGCCGAGGAAGCGTAAAGGCAGCATGGCCCGCTCTGAGGTCTTGAGAGTATCGTCTCTACTGTATCGTCGTTTTTCTTGGGCATTGCGTTCCTTTTGTTTGTACCGGTATCTTCATGAAAGATGTTGAGCAAGTCCGACTTCCGCGGGTTGAGGATATGGTTCATCGTCGTTTGTGTTATGCTCCTGACGTATCATTATCTGAGCTTAGTGCGGCGGCCCGAGCATCCCCAGACACCACCACCGCCACCATCCTTATTTGATAGCGGAACTGTACCACCACCACCTTCACTTCCACCCCCTCCGCCGCAACCACCAACGGTACTTGATAGCGAGAAAGCTGTTCCACCACCACCTCCTCCTCCTCCACCTCCTCCCCCTCTTCCAGAGACACACCCAGCATTGGACAGCGAGAAGACAGTTCCTCTCCCTCCACCGCCACCAGCTCCTCTTCCTGTACAACCACTTCCGCCTTCTCCTCCACCTCCACTTCTACCTCCGTCTCATAATGCCATCCATGAAATCGTTTCAGGCACCAAAACCGTCGTCTTATATCCGCCCGACTACCTCCCAATCGCGAAGGATGACGAAGAGTGTGAGGCCTTGTACAGCTCTCGCTATCTCGAATATATCGCCTCACATCATACACAATACTGCGAGGATGGGTCACGATCAGCATTCGAGTGTTTTCGCACTCACAGGAATGAGACAACATGTCTTGCCAGCGGGGTACTGATGGATCAGACGCGCGAAGAGCCAAATAAAAAAATGACAATGCACTGTCAGTTGCGGAACTTCACGGCAGAGGTTGCGAAATCCCCTGATATCGCGAAGGCACTCTATGGTGTGTTGAATGTCGAGGATATGCCCAGTGGCTATTTTGACACGGGCCCCCCGTGGCAATTGAAGTTGTGGGATGTCAACACCAAGGATTCGATCATGGCGATGGGCGCTGGCGAAATATGTGAGCCTGGGAAGAGCGATGGAAAATGGACCTTGTTGGTAAAGCGGGAGAATCAGGGCAACATCTGGCATAAGTTGATGGAACTTTGGCAGGCAATGGTCACCCTCGATGTTTTGCAAATGGCTGTCGATCCCTTGACAAAGAAACCCTATCTTCTACCGAGTGACATTCCCAATATCCAAGTCGTATTTACAAGTGGAGATAACGGGTTTGTCGATGGAGTTGACACGTGGTGGGAAATGGTTACAGGCAACAGGCCAATTCTTCAGGACGACATGGCACCAACTTGCCTGGGCAAAGTGATTCTACCACTTGCCGGGTCCTACTCCCCGTTTTGGGCGAATCAATGGAAGGAAAAAGATTGTCATAACACCTTCCTCCTGGATGCCTTCCTGAAGCGCGTTTATCGTCACATTGGCATCACTCCTGAAAAGCATGGCGATCAGACCAGTGAGACTATTGTCACAATCATTGATCGCAAGGGAAAGAGGAAACTCGCAAATCTTGAAGGTCATGTTGCTGATGCGCGGGCGCGCTGGCCCAAAGTCAATTTCCAGGTCGTCGACTTTGCTACCATGTCTCTGGAGCAACAAGTCGCTCTAACCAGGAGGACCGATGTTTTATTGGGTCTCCACGGCGCGGGATTGACACATGCCTTGTGGTTGCCAGAAGAATCCAGTTTAGCAGAGATTCAGCCGCCAAACAAAAGGATGCCAGAAGCACAGCCATTTACTGGATTCAGAAATTTGGCAAAGATGCGAAATCTTCATTACTTTACGGCCCACCCAGAAAGGAGGGACGGAGTTGATGAATGGGATTGGCAATCCGGCGAGTGGGTCGAAGTGAAAGGCCAAGTCTTTGCGGCTTTGATTGATGCTGCAATCAATGCGCAGATCCATAAGGGATTGAGCCAAGGTGAAGTGCAGCCTCCGGTTGGATTTGTCTCCTATACCCCATCAGATATGTGATTGCTGGGGCAAGTCAGGCTGCGGCAGTGATCAAGGCCAAAAAATTCCTGTCATTGGTAGCCAAAGATATCCTTTTCGCACAGAGCATGGAGTTCAAGAAAACATGTCAGCCAAGCTGCTACCTGGCTTGAACAGAAGCGGGCTCTTACAGTGAGAGGATATTGCCGCCACAGCGCCGTTGCGTCAAGGTAGGGTATGCCTTGAAGGTAGAAAGTTGATATAAACCTGGAGCCTCGACCTAGAAGCACGTTGACGCCGCAGCGTGGAAATAGCATGGAAGCAGCTTTTTCCACGCCATGTAGCGGCTGGGTGCTTTCGGCGATAAAAATTCGCATCAGTAATTTGTTGGGACATCGCAGCACAGGGTAGCAAAGTCGTTCAGCGAGAGGGCCCTGGGCTCATCGCGTGCGTGGCTTGTCGCGTAATATAGACCGCCTGGTGCGTGGTGGAGTTTACATGTTCGATCACAACAATAGGCTGTAATAATAAACTACCCGTCTTTCGGGTGTTATAGAGTTCTCTAATACCCAATGTGAAGTACTGTGAAGTAGCTGAAGCCCATGTGCTTCGATGATTAGGATGATTAGGCCGCACAGGCCAGATGCTTGGCGAGCTCACTCCCAAGTCACCAACTTTCATTCTACTACGAGTACGGCGGACTGTTGAGCCGGCTTATTCTTCTTCTCACGGTCTCGAGATTTTCACCTCCACCTCCAGTTCCAATAATGGAAGGTGGAATGGAAGTTTGCCTCAAATCAACGCGCGGTGAGCACGTAAGCCGATAGGGAACTCTGAGTGCCTTAGTTGACGTTTGGCAATAATAATATGATTCCCACCATGTCACATTCTTCTTCGCCCTCAATCTTCTTCTGTCGCCACTTATATATATCTGCGAGCGACAATGAATGCTTCCGCCTCTTGCATCGCCGATGCGTCCTTTGGCCCCACCGTCGTGGACTGCAATCGCTCCTTTGATTTCACCGTCACTTTCGAAGAGAGCATTCTTTCCATTACCCCCTCTGTTCTCCTGGTTCTCCTTGCCCCAGTTCGCATTTTCCAGTTGAAGAATGAACGTCGACGCGTTGGTGGCCGTGGCCTTCAATTGGCGAAGCTCGTGAGGCCCTTATTGTTACATAGTAACTTTTGAGCTGACGTGTGTGCTAGACCGCCATTGCTGTGTTTGCAGTTTTGCAATTGGTCCTTCTAGTACTCTGGTCGCTTCAAGTACGACAGCGAACGGCACTTTCAGTCTCTGCTGCTGCTCTGTCGTTTGTAGATGCTTTCGTTTTCTGTGCCTTGTCTTACACAGAACATTCAAAATCCCTCCGACCATCTTCTCTATTAGGCGCCTACCTTTTTTTCTCCTTGCTCTTTGACGCTGTGAGAGTCAGGACGCTTTGGCTAATTGAAAATGATGGCATTATCCGAAGCGTGTTTACGGCATCATTTGCAGCGAAGCTGGTAATATTGCTGCTGGAGGCTCAGGAGAAGAGGCGATTTCTGAGCTCTAGTGATCGTCTGAAGAGTCCAGAGGAGACCAGCAGTATTTTCAACCAAGGTGTTTTCTGGTGGTTGAATGCACTGATCAAGAAAGGTTTCACCAAGGTTCTCGCGATGGATGATCTCTATCCCGTCACTGAGGAGATGGTAGCTGAAAGGCTAGGTGCTGACTTCAGGGCACACTGGGCTGCTTGTAAGCACCTCGAAATCAATCTACGCTGCCAATTAAACTGACCTGTTGTCCATCAGCACAAGAAGGTGGTAAATATAGGCTCATGTTTGCGCTTATCAAGATGTTCAAATGGCAGATGGTTACTCCAGTTATCCCTCGCGTGTGTCTAGTGGGATTCACATTCTGTCAACCGCTACTCTTGAATCGGTATTTGAAATTCCTTCAAGATCCAACGGAAAGTATGAGTGTGGGTTATGGCTTGCTTGCTGCCTATGGTGTCGTGTATTTCGGCCTCGCGGTAACTTTGCCATAAATACATCCCAAGACATATATTCTAACAAAGATAGATCTCGACCGGTTTCTATTGGCATCGCGTTTACAGATGGATCACATGTATTCGAGGAAGTCTTGTTTCGTCTATATACTACAAAACGACGGAGATTTCCATTACTGCTCTTGACAATTCCGCTGCTGTCACTCTAATGAGCACCGATATCGAGAGAATTGAGACCGGCCTTCGAATGTTTCATGAGCTATGGGCAAATGCAATCCAAGTTGCTTTGGCAACATGGCTATTAGAAGAAGAATTGGGTCTGGCCTGCATTGCACCCATTATTATTGCTGGCTGTAAGTGAGCTCGGTCTTCATACGCGGGTTTGCTGTTAGCTAACCCACTGGGAGTGAGCGCTGGGGGTTCTGCTTGGATAGCATCTAGTGCTGGCGCTAAGCAGCTACGCTGGGTTAAGGCAATTCAGAAGCGTGTTGGTTTGTACTGCGTTTCTCCTCAAATATGTCTCAGCTAACTCGCAGTTTTCAGGTATTACGTCAACCATGCTTAGTGGCATGAAAGGCGTTAAGCAAAGTGGTTTGACTCCGCGGTTAGCATCACTAATTCAAAAACTTCGCGAGAGTGAACTTGCCAGTATGGCAGCTTTTCGCATGGTTTTGGTCTACTGCGCTGCATTTGCTTTCGTACCACAGCAACTTGCCCCTGTTGTCACATTCGGTACTTTTATCGGACTAGAGAGCTCTAATGGTCGTGTCCTTGATACCGCAAGGCTTTTCACGTCGGTTTCTTTACTCGTACTTCTCAACCAGCCTCTGGCGCAAATTTTCCAGTCATTTCCCTCCCTAATGTCTGCTGTTGGGTGTTTAGACCGTATTCAGAAATACTTGAGTGCAGAATCGAGAGCCGACCATCGTTTGTTGAGTGATGCGGCTTCTGCAGCGGATGGAATCAGCCGTCCAGTTGCCACAAGAGGAAATTTGAAAAGAATGAAAGTCCCGGATGACATTGAGATGGCACAATCAAGAAGGATTTCAAACAAAGCAATGCAACTAGTGCGTTAATTACCAGATTTATGCTGTATTTCCATTGGAGCTAATAAGAAACTTAGAACAATAGCGAGATCACGCCTCCCGCCCCTGAGGTCATCCGGGTTCGTAGTGGAGCTTTTGGTTGGAAGAAGGATGAGCCACCGGTTCTTCAAGATATTAACCTCGACATTTCTCGGTCGCAATTCACAATCCTTATCGGCCCAGTTGCTAGTGGCAAGACTACACTTCTAAAAGCCCTTCTTGGAGAGACACCAAGCTCAAAGGGTTTTGTGCATATATCAACTTTGGACTTTGCTTTCTGTGACCAAACTCCTTGGTTGCTAAGTCAAACTGTGCAGAAGAATATATTGGGATTCAGCACCTTCCAGCCTGAGTGGTACAATACTGTCATTCATGCTTGTGCACTAGACGAAGATATCTCTCTGTTTCCTCTCAGAGACCAAACGTTGATTGGGAGTAATGGTATAACCTTGTCTGGGGGACAAAAGCAACGCCTAGTAAGTGAGCAACACAACTCTAGAAGAGGACGGCTATTAATGTGGTTTAGACTATTGCAAGGGCTGTTTATGCAAGGAAAGAGGTAAATTTTGAACGTGCATAATACATTACCACACCAGGCTGATTTTGATAGGTTGCGATATTTGATGATGTGTTCAGTGGCCTTGATGCAACGACGGAAAGAAATGTGTTTGACCGTGTTTTCGGTCCAACGGGTTTACTTAGACAGAGTGGCACTACGATTATCGTGGCTACACATGCAGGTATGCACGAGTAATGTATGAGCTCACCCTACAGCTAACAGATAGCAGTTAACCTTCTCCCTCATGCTGATCAAATCCTTGCTCTTGGTAAAACTGGCAGCATCGTTGAGCAGGGTACCTTTGCCGAACTCAACGCCCACGATGGCTCTTATGTACAGAGTTTTGCCTTACGTGGAGGCGCCAGATACTCTGAAATGGGGGACTTAGAAACCGCCATTCCCCTGAAATTGGTCAACAGTCAAGCGGCGACTCTGGATGCTTCGGTTGATGACAAAGCTAGGCAGATGGGTGATCTATCTGTTTACTGGTACTATTTTTCTGCCACTGGAAAGTCTGCGATGATCATCTTCTGGGTACTAGAAGTCATGTTTGCATTCTTGGACACCTTTCCTTCCATTTGGCTCAAATGGTGGTCGTCTGCTGTAACGAGTGGGACTGGGATGTCCAACGCATCATATTTGGGAGTTTATGCAACTCTTCAAGCATCGAGTCTATTAGTGCTTATGGTACTGGCTGCGTAAGTCCTCACCTCTGATAGTGTTGCAAAATCTAATCCAACCTCTTTGAAGTCATACATTCAACACAATGACATTCCGCTCCGGCAAGGAACTTCACCTTAGAGCTCTGACCACTGTGATGGCCGCACCTATGGCCTTTTTCAGTAAGACTGATACGGGAGTAATCCTGAATCGCTTTTCGCAAGACATTCAACTCATAGATGGCGAGCTCCCTATGTCGCTTTTCAACGTCGTCTTTAGTGCTCTGTCCGCTGTTGGCCAAGCCTTCTTGATCGCTAGTGCTACGTGGTATATCGCGGCCTTCTTCCCATTTCTACTAGCCATCTTTTATTATATTCAAAAGTACTATCTAAGAACATCTCGCCAACTCAGATTTATGGATCTAGAGGCAAAGAGTCCTCTCTACACACAGTTCCTCGAGAGTCTGAGTGGCCTTGCCACTTTAAGAGCTTTTGGATGGCAAGGCCCAAATAGATCGCTGAATAATGAATTACTCGATTCCTCCCAGCGGCCAGTCTATCTATTATATATGATACAGCGATGGCTAACTTTAGTCATGGATTTTATATCGCTCAGTCTAGCACTAATTGTGGTAGGCCTCTCACTCAAGTTGAGACAGTCGGTCAGCATCGGTTTCACTGGCGTTGCTCTTGTCAACATTATATCCTTTGGCGAGAATGTTAAATGGGTTGTCATCCAGTGGACTACACTTGAGACGGCTATCGGTGCCGTCAGCCGAACGAAAAGCTTTACAGCGACCACGGCAAACGAAAACCTGCCAGCAGAAACAAACATTCCAGAGGCAAGCTGGCCTAGCACTGGTCATGTTGAGATCCGGAACCTAGCGATATCTTACAAGCCAGAGTCTGGGAAGAATGTCATTGAAGGGTTCAATCTTACAATACGGCCTGGGGAGAAGATTGGGGTTTGTGGGCGTAGTGGGAGTGGCAAATCGTCACTCGTGCTAGCACTTTTTCGCATGATCGAGATAACTTCTGGTAGTATTCTTATCGACGATGAGAATATTTCGAATATACAACGTCAAGAAGTGAGAAGTCGGTTAAACGCCATTCCACAAGACCCTTACTTCCTTTATGGAACGATCAGATCGAATGTGGACCCTTGGGAGTCTCATAGTGACGAAAGTCTTGTGGAGGCGCTACAGAAGGTTGAACTGTGGAATTTGATTGAAGCAAGAGGAGGCTTAGATGCTGAGATGGATGTGGATATGTTGAGTCACGGGCAGAGGCAGCTTTTCTGCCTGGCAAGAGCGATCTTACGACCAGGAAAGATTGTAGTGTTAGATGAAGCGACCAGCAGGTAAGTTTCTGTCAATCTGATTATAGCCTGTATGTGAAGACTAACACTAAAATAGTGTGGATCGCAAGACGGATGGCCTGATGCAACGCATAATTCGCGAGGAGTTTGCTCATCACACAATCATTGTAATTGCACACCGACTGGAAACAATTTTGGACTTTGACCGGATTGTAGTTCTTCACAAGGGAGTACTTAAAGAATGCGACAGCCCCAGCAGCTTGCTTGCGAGAGAATCGACATTTAAGGAGCTGTATGAGATGAAGAAGGACTCTGAGGAGCGCACACCAGATGACGGATCTGAGGTTTCTGGAAACAACTAAATATTTTAGAGGGGGGATGCGGCCAGAGAAAACAAAACTTAATACATGAAATCTAAAGTCTATAATTCGCTAAGAAGGCTGGCGTTGGGTTTGCTATTAGTGTTACAGCGTGTCGGAGTGTTCTTCAAAATCATTTATTGTTTGTTCTCACTCTGGGAAGTGCCGTTAGAGATTCCCAACTTTTTAAAGTCGAAGGGTGATGGATCTCTACCCTGGCTACTAAGCAGAGCTGTGAGCTTTTGGCGTGTCGAAAGATCTGAATGAGATCTGGATTGCTTGAGGCACAATCTTCTTATTCATTTGCCAGATTGTCTTGTATTGACCGATGTCTATTCTGCCGATTTTATGATCAAGTGTTGAAATTTCTATGCCTTTTTATCATCAAGTTCTTGAAGCGGGACCTTTACAACTTAGGCATCCTTTGTAGTTTTACTCGTAGGCTGATTTAGAATCACAAATCAATGTCATAATCCAAGTACTTTTACATTCTGCAATGGGTAGATATCAACGGCACAGCGTGCAGCAACCATGCTTAGCCACGCTGAGCCACACAGCTCAGCCTCGAAACCAGGAGAAGTTATAGAACACGAAAAATCGTTGTGCCCTTCCCTTACACTACTTATTAAGTGTACGAAGTAGTCTTCAGAGTGTTGTCGAAAGCCCTTATGTGCCGGCATCGTAGACGGTGTGTCCAATAACCCGACAATGAACACAGGTTCCAATCATGGCTCTATCTCCACGAACCCGAAGAACTGCGTCTGCATCTGATATTATAGATTTTTCAAACTTTATTTTCCATTACAAACAACGCCATAACAGCACTATTCAGGATACTCTTTCGCTGATCGTGAGGGTTGTAGCATCGCACCATAATCTCCATGATTAAGATGAAGAGCTTTCTCCAGAACCTGGCCAAGAAGCTTGCAGCGTCTGCCAAATTTAAGCTACTGTGGATCAAGGTTGACACTGCGAACTACATGGTCAATTTTATGCTCCTCCAGGAGGTGAGAACTGAGAACGGCACAACTACTCGGCAACACATACCGAGAAGCACTTCTGATACTTCTAACCAGCTATTTCCTACGTCTTTATTGGTGAGAGGCTCAAAGAGTCGCTGGGTGTAATCAAGCTAATATCATAAGACATACAATGCGATTTCGCCCAGAGCCACAATCTATCGGTCCAAGATTATCCCATGGTCGGGTAGTGTAAGTTCTTCACACTCCTTCAAATAACAACCTACGTCGACTTTTATTGATTATCGACGCCAGCGAGATCAAAGAAAACATTAGCGACGTTCATCGATCAAGTTTACTCCTACTACAGCTGTTTTGTCTTCGCCTTCTTGATAAAGAATTCACCTTTATTCGGGAATTCGCCCAACAACACCTACTTCTCGAGACTGCCTGTAGAGAACCTTCCTTATTTCAAGCATCATCACCATTGGATCAAAAAGACGTAAGTTTTTGTCCTTCCTAGAAATAGCACTAGCAACTGACATGGCCAAGTTTCAAAGGTGCTACAAAAGAACGACATTATCATTCGATCTTCCTCGTCTCCTACTAGAACCTTGCCGTTTGTCAACAAAGACTTCTACTGCTGTTGACAGGGCACTTATCGAGGTTTTCGCACCGAAACGTAACACTGAAATTGGTAGTAACCACCAAGGGTTATACAAAGCAGCATCTTCTGTACTTCTTACTATTTCCACACCTGCTGTAGCGCTGTTGTGTCTCAAAGAACGAACCTCCTTCCAATTGTGCATGAGCAAAAGGACAGACTCCGGGCTTCAGAGGACGGAAGTCTCTTTGATGATCGGAAATTCAGTAAGTCAAGAACTTACCACTGGATCATCAGAAACTGTCATGGCCTCTGTACGTCAACCCAGACAAACCTGAAGTTTCTACAAGATTTCAGTATGAACTACCTACCCGATCTTCGAGGAAAAGTACATGCGTATGAATGGCATAGGCTAAAACACTGGACCTTGAGATTGAGAGAAGAAATCTCAGAACTAGACAAGGTCCGGATGGAAGAAATGCTCTACAAGAGCAGTTACGTGAGATTGTGAGTATATTCTTACCTCCTAACTCCTCTCTTGAAGTGCCCAATCTTCGCTAACTTCTGTTAAGAGAGATGCAGTACGACTCTTCATCATCCCCTACAGATCCAGGGCACTAATCATAATAATAACTACATGGAGCAACTGCTTTACTAGAAAGTAGAATAGCAGTCATACAAGGAGACCGCGTAAAAGTTCTAACCTGCTTCAGTATTGCATACATCCCTCTCGCCACGGTATTGGTGTATAGTTTTCTAACATTTCAATTTCAATTTCAATTTCAATTTCATCTTTCTCTTTGCTCACGACCATCCTCTCCAGATTAATGGGCAGCCAAACTAACCAATAACTTATCAGTCCATTTACGCATGAGTGTCGTTCCGAATACGGCAAATCTTACTTCTTACTTCGTTGTCAGTGCATATTCTCTCTCGTGACTGTTCTGCCCGCGCTTCTTCTTCAATGAAATTCCACCGCCGCAGCAGAAGCAAATTTCGGACCGCAAATTAGTCGATCCTTAATAGACGACATGAAATCGGGAACAGAATCAATCATCTGGAGACTTGATTTGACCTGGAAATGGTTATCCTGGCCTGCTGTCGAAGTCTACATGTTTGTGAAATATATCTACCAGGACTCACAGCATAAAACTAGCAACAAGTTCCTCTTGCCTATCATCTTAATCGGCCTCCTCTTTTATCAAAGTCTTGTTGCTTTGATATCAGCATCGATTCAATTTACGGTATACATATTCTGGGAATTCCCAGCCGATGAGTTGGCATATACTTTTAACTTACTTTACAGACCTACGGAAACTGTTTTTGAGCCCGTGAGTTTTAGTCTGAGAAAACTCGTTCTTGATCTCCTAAGATTTATGTTTCTCCGGCTATGGCTGGCTATGGCTGGCTATGGCTGGCTATGGTTATTGTACGTGGGGTCTCGGCTGCAATAGTATATTTGGTCGTGAGTTTTTTTAAGTTAATAGGGAGGCTTATAGGGTTTGCTTCATAAGTTTATAGCAATACATACTTAACGTATTCCATATATAAGTGCTAATCGCCGCATATTTTGCATGAATACAACATTTGAGGCCAAGATACTGCAGCGGACTTGTTCTTAATCCTTTTTACTGAAAAAAAAAACAAGCACTTATTTCTAGGTATTTTATGTGGTTCGAGGTTATGTGCAAATGTTTAATAGGAGCCTCTGGTTTCGGGGTTCTAGCTATTAAATTGATTGAAATCTTATGGTGAATTAGTTTAATTGATTTAAATGGCCTACTAACGTCTCGCACTTACTAATAACTAGGTCAAATAATAGCCAAATATTTTAGATATTATTTTTAATACGAAGTGTGTACTTATAGGTCAATTTATAAGCAGTTTCAAGTCCTTTAATCTCAGGCGTAGCTAAAGTAATATTCATTAGCGAGTGCGATACAACACAGGAGCTAAGCGAGATACTTAGAAGTCACATAGTGCACCGATGTTGCTAGATTCCAGCAACCTGTTATGCAGCCACCACATGTCGCGACATGAACCTCGAAAATTAAACAGAATATATAGGTGAATGTCTATTTATAAGTGCCACCATGAATTCACTTAGGTAATGTTAAACACCACAACTTCTGAGATATAATGTCATAAGCGGAGCTACGACCGTCGATACCACCAGTAGCTCTTTGCTGGAGAACACACGGGAGGAGAAGATTATACTTTTGAAAAGAGGTTTTTTTTTATCCAGCTATGCTCGAGGATGGAGATATAAGTTAACATTGCTACCTAAACTTAAGTTGAAAGGGAGTTAAAAAAACACTTCGCCCAACTTACCGAACTGTTATATAATATCAAGTCAGCAAAGCCAGAAAAGGAACTGTGATATTAGAACTTAACCACCTATATATAGAGACAATAGGATCAACAATGCCAATATCAGGGCCCTAATATACTTACCTATATTGTTGGCATAGATAGATACAAGAATATCCAAGTCATTCACTAAAGTCATTCATCTATGTCATTCACCTATGTCATTCACCTATGTCATTCAACCAACCAATTCACCAACTAACGATAATGCGCTAATTTAGCGCTAGATCTCAACGCCTATATTAACAATCTCTCTCTTCCTTCTTTCGCTCTTCTTTCCTCTTCTCTACAACAGCATCTCCAGAACAGAACCGACTCGACACCACTGATCTCAATTTCCTACCAACATAGTCACATCTTACCAACAACTGTACCATACGCCTCAATCCCGCCCCCATCAAAGACTACCGGAGGCATATCCAAGCCTAACACGACCAAAAGTTGGAACAATGTCTGACCTCACTTCCACCGCCCCAAAAGACCAGAATACCATGGGAACATCTGACAGCGACTACCGTCGTCACTACCTTCCTTGGCGTAACGAGATACTTGAGAATAAAGAACGAGTTCAAAAGATTCATTCTTCACCCTTTGAGACAAAGATTTTCACACAGTAAGTATCACGTTACCTCCTTGTATTCTTCGTCACCTTTGGTTTTCGTGTTTCTCTTCTCCACCTTCGTATCATTCTTTAAGGCCGATTTTCTAACATCCAATTTTTGATAGTCAATGCCTTGACGGTCTCTGGTATAAGCCGTGCATGTTCTCTAATTCTCAGCGCAAGCAAGACGATATGGTACTTACCTCCCTCCCCTTCGTCAGCCCCTTTGTCAGTCCCACCCCACCATATCTTCATTCTGCCTTCACCCTTTCCTTAAACAATTACAATTCAATCTCCCTGCAGATCAAACTAACGAAGAAATCTCCGTTGTTAGCTCTGCCACTGGTGCGCCTGGGAGGCTGGCTGGGTAGATGAGAAAGATTTTCAACTTCATTACCACATCCACTGCAATGGACCAACTAAGATATGTGGACAAAACATATCTCTCGACTACACTGCCACGAGTGAGGACCTACAGAAGCCGGTGGCCGAACCCAAGGTTGTCTTCCAGAAGAAGATGAGCCAGAAGGAGCGGAAGGCAGCTGCGGCGAAAGCGCGAGCAGAGGGGCATGTGTAGAATACGGAGTTTGGACGTTTGGGGACTGGGTTTCTCTATTTATCTGCAGGTAGTGAATTGCAGATAGTGGTAATCCATTTGATGTAGTGAGCATGAAGCCTCGGGGTCTATTAAGTTATTCGAGAGAACTTTTGACATAGCTGCCAGGTGATTAGCTGGTGGCTCATAGCGTTAACTACATAGCGCTCTTGAATTGCATTGGTTTTCTATTCACACTTTACTTTTTGGATTAAAAGCACTCTGTGTTTTCTGTTTACGAGGACTTCGCCAATAAATCAGTGAATTTCCAATACAAGTAAAGGGGTTAAGCGGGGTGCCAGTAGTACTGTAATATTTCGCCAAGACACCTTAAAGTACTCAGGACTCTAAAGAATACTTATTCCCCCCTTGTTGAATTTAAATCGTGTACGTACACGAGATTTTGGTCTGCTAGGTCTCTATAAATGGGATACCACCATATGATCTAGCTAACCTGGATTCGCCTCAACTCCACAAACCATAATTTAAGCACTGCGCTCGAGTGGGCCATCTGCAACTATGATAATTATAAGACTGGTAGTGGTAATAACAATAAATAATGATAGCTATAGTCGTGATGTAGAAGATAACTCCGACTATAAGTTTACCTTAGATTCAGAAGCTAGACTAGTGAGCATATACGGCTTGTGCCTCCACTACTGTATCCTCTCCATCCCTGTTAGACACTTCAGAACCAGCAATCACTAAATATAGTACAAGTTTCACTGAGTAGCCTCTCCATCTCTACCTTGACGGTACGTAGCCTTGCCAGAAACAGAATTAAGTGACTTCTACATCCTTGGTTAAAACATTCCGCCCATCGCCAATGTGTACACCATCTGAATGGACAACCTCATCAAAGATCTCATCAATCTCCTCTAACGTTAGGCCTCTAGTTTCGACGAAGAACAGCCAGATAATAGCGCAAATCACCACGTTCCATGCTGCATTGATACAGTAATACTTCCAACCAATGTTAGTTAGCGCAAGTGGAGTAGTGTATTGGTTAACAAAACCGAACGCATAGCACGCCATTTGGCCAACGGCTATACCTTTGGCACGTTGACTATAGTTCAGAATCTCACCTGGGTAAACGAAGGTTAGGGGAGTCCATGCGAAGCTGTAGGAACCAAGGAACAAAAACATTATTGCGACAGTGCCGTATTGCGCGGATTGATTTGAGCTGTCGGAGTAAATGGAACCAAGAACAGCCATAAGCGCCAGGAAGAGAGTCATCAATATCGAAGCCCCAAGTAGCATGCCCTTACGTCCTAGTTTCTCCATGGAAAATGAGCCCGCAAGGGCACACACAAGGTTCCATACATTTAACACCAGCGTGACAACCATCTGTCTCTTCGTATCCGTAATGCCTGCACCTTCTAATGCAAGCCCAAAAAATGAAGAGACAATGTTACTGCCAATTATCTGAGCTGAAATGTTGAGAATTATCACGATGATGAATCGTTTAGCATTTGCTGTCGGGGTAACCAAGCCTTTGAAGCCACTCTGGAGAACCTTCTCGTATTCCAATGTATCCTGGATCTCTTTGAATTCAGCCATGACCAGTGGGTCTTCACGGTTGCCCTTTCCATGTATGCTGACAAGCAAGTCAAAAGCTTCTTCGTGACGATCATGCGATATCAACCAGCGAGGACTTTCCGGCATAAAAGGAAGAAGCGAGAGACTTAGTAACGAGGGCACCACTTGACCCTATTTTAAGTCAGCCGCCACTTTGTAAACGTTGTCATGCTTAACTTACCAATGCGAGGCCTCTCCAGGCCCATGTTGAGTCGAAAAAGTAAGTTCCGAGAGAAATCCCAGAAACGATGATTGCCGCGAAATACCAGATAGCCATATACAACCCGCCCATAAGGCCACGATTCTTTGGGTGTGCCATCTCCATGACCCAGACAGGCGCAGCACAACCATTAATAGTTATTGCAACGCCCAGGAGAAATCTGCCCACGCAGAATGCCGCTTCTGTCATATGATTAGTCGTAAGTATGCTGCATCGTATAGGACTACGCACCAGCTGTCGCCGAAGCTTGAATTGCAACAGCGATGATAGTGATAAATGCTGATACGGCAATACCTGATCTACGACCAAATTTATCACAAAGCTGTCCCGCAAAGAGACCTCCAGCTACAGAGCCAGCGTTAATAAGGGCGACGTTTAGCCCAAGAAGGTTATCGTCCAGATCGAAGTCTATATAGTTCATTAAGAAGTAGATCTATGATCGACAGAGCCAGTAGACTTACAGTCAACATATTTATCAATCAGATTAAGGTTGTTCATCACTGGTAGTTATAATTTCAGTCCGCAGCATGCTTGAGATAAGGTAGTACAACTTACTACTCTGATCATATCCTTGAGTGCAACCATTAAACACTGCTGTCAAGAACACCATGCCCATCAGGACATCACCATTCAGCGTGATGCCAAACATCGTGTCTGTTATAGATAGCTCGATTTCGAGTCTGCACTATGAAGAACTCCAAGGTTTTTCTAAGGGACACAGATAGCATTTATATCTTGTGCTCATAATTATGCACCATGCTAAAGATAGTCGAATCCATATCCCACTTTCCCTTGTAGCTCTTCATTTCCAATGCAACCCATTCTTGCAAACAATAAACCCAACTACATCTGTCAAGGTAATCAGGGCCTAAATTTCACGCAATACGAACAGTATTAAACGTTTTGCGGTAAAAGAAAACTCATCTACCTGGAACAACCCGTTTAGTGGTAAGTACCTTGAAGACTGTTCGGTCACTCTAGTTCACAAACACAGATACAAGATGATTTGCATAAAAGCTTTAATACTAGATCCGTGCAACAAAATAGATCCTAAGCAAAGATAAGGATCAAGGCTAATTGGAGACGGGCAGTCTATCTCTGCGGAGCTCTCCGATGCGGAATGCGGAATCGGGCAGGAACCGATATAGTGATATTTTATTAAGTGGGATGGAGATTATTCATTACGGATTTCAGTCCCAGACTCCTAGAACTTTTTTCCAACATTCAATTGTCCAGGACTATCTCGAAAGCTCGTTCTCTCTCGGAAGTATGAAAAACATCTTGATCGACTGCGATCCAGGGATCGATGACTCCGTGGCGATTCTATTCGCATTGCACCATCCAGGACTCGAAGTGAGAGCTATAACAACAGTCTCCGGCAACTTGCTCGCAGATACGTGTTCATTGAATGCTCGCAGAATACTTTATCTTTCCAAATTAGCTAAAGCTCGAGAGATACCTGTCGCAAAAGGTCCGTTAAAACCATTGGTTAGACCGTACCCACGGGATCCATTTTTTCACGGACCAGATGGGTTAGGAGGTTTAGGAATCGTGGATACAGGTGGCCTAGAAGAAAATAATCAGTTCGCTCCAGATTTGATCATCGATACTGTCAACAAATACAAAGACGTCGCTACAGACGCTGGGTCGAAAGGACTTACACTGCTATGCTTGGGTCCATTGACGAATATTGCACTAGCTATTATGAAAGATCCTTCCTTACCAACGAAGGTAGCAGAACTGCTTTTCATTGGTGGATCTTTCGGGTTCAATACTGCAGGGTCTGTCAGAGCAACAGGGGATAACCCCGTCAGCGAATGGAACGTTTACGTTGATCCAGAGGCCAGCAATCTGGTGTTTAATGCGGGATTCAATTTGACGGCTCTTGGCTTGGATGTGGTTACATTACCTAGTATGGAATTATCTCTAGGCCATCGCCAAGCCCTACGAGATGTTGCACAATATAATGCATCTGCTAAATTCTTGATCGATATTGTTGGGTTCGCAGAGTCGAGGCAATTCGCCTCCTGGTGTTGTCTAATTGACTCGGTTGCTATTGCGGTTGCAATAGACTATTCTATTGTGGAAGTGGAGGAGGTTAGTGTGATAGTTGAGACGCAGAGCTCTTTAAGTCTTGGACAGACTATCGTTGACTGGAGAGAGAGGCCTGAACACCGGTGGAATCATCTTCCAAGAATTAAGGCTGCAAAAGCTATAGGAGTGGAAAGGTTTCTGGACCTTTTAGTGAAAACTCTAGTAGCATGTAAATAAAAATAGCTTTAAACTGAGTAAACATAACTTCTACTAACAGTTTCATATAAATTAAGTACTAGATTAAATTACAACTACGGAGGTTCCCGCCAAAAGTCATGATAATACAGGGCCCAAGCGCTGTAATTTAGGGCATGCGCCCTGTAGGCTCCACTCCCCATACAATCCACTATATAAACGAGAGTTACAGGGTACAAGCCCTGTAATACAGGGCTTGAAAATCATGAAAATTGACTCTATTTTGAAGATATACTCCCCATCTCTCTTCCTATTGTTTAATGGTAAACACTCTCCTTTTCCATTCCTATTTTCCTTCCTTCCTTATATTCATTACCTCCTTTAAGCTCTATTATCTTCTTAATATGAATTGGAATCCGCTCAATCCAAGCCTGTATCTTCTCTTGTGGTAGATTATTCCAACACTTAATCCAATCTTTCTTTAATTGCTCCTTACTTGTAGGGGCACCCTTCTTTGTTGTTTCTCTCTTCATCCAAAACCAACAAGGTTCAATAGCATTTAAATCAGGAGAGTTCCCAGGCCAAAGAAGCTTACAAATCTCCCAGAAATCAAAGATCTCTTGTTGATAATGTGAAGAGTGTGGGCCTGCTCCATCTTCTTGTACAAGAGTGCCTGGGTAGTCTTTTTGACACTCTTTATAAAATGGAAGAAGAAGAGGCTCTAAAATAACCTTCTGGTATCTATACTTATTAGTAAAAAGAAGAGAAAAAGGCTTTATATTCTTACCTATACCAATCAATTCCTCCTTTCCCAGATCTTCGAATATAAGCTCCATTCTTTTCAGAGTGTTTCCATTGTGGTTTTGGCCCAGGAATATTACTTCGAAGTCTTACTCTATTTAGTCCAATTGATAATTCCCATTCTCTTTGATCATGAGCAACTCTAGCTGCATTTCGAGCAGCTAAATCCTTCTTTGCCTCTTGTTTTTCTTGCTTAGTTTCATCTTCCCAACAATGGCAAGGGCCTTTCTTTGCCCAAGTAAATGAACCCCAAAACATAAAAGAAGAAAAGCCTTTCCATCTTCTCTTAATAACATGTAGGTGATAAGCCTCAGTACTTAATCTCCATACTCTTCTCTTTCCTCGAACTCCACCTAATTCAGCACTACTTTCATCTGTAAAGATAACTTTCTTCCAATCTTCAATAGTCCAATCTTTATACTTCTTGCACCAATCAAGTCTCTGCTTCTTCATTTCCTTTGTAAGACCTGGCTTAGTAGTATGTTTATAAGAACCATAATGAGCTCCCTTTAGAACTCGTAGAACTGTCCGAGCAGAGATTGTATCCTTATTTTTCAAGTTGAATTCATGGGCTATTCGAGCACAAGAATAAGTTCGAGTTGTTGAGTTTTTGGTAATAATTATAATAACTTTTGCAGCAACTTCTGGGGTAGCTTTCAGAGGCCTTCCAGTTCGAGGAGAATCATCTAAATAAGAAGCCAAAATAACCTTGTCGATTTTAGGGTTATATCCTCTGCTATATGCCTTTACTCGGAGCTTATATATATGAGGTACAGAGATATGAGTAAAAGCCTCAATTTGCTCTGGCTTCATATTACCCTCAAGTAGAGTAAGAGCCTGAATTCGAGCTCCAATATCATGAATAGGCCTTGACTTCTTTGGAGGAGGAGGAGGAGGAGGAGGAGGAGGAGCCTCTAATTCAGATTCATCATTATCAGAAGAAGATTCAGAATCAATAGGAGAATCAGAATTAGAAGAAGATTCAGAATTATATTGAAGACCTAATTCTGGCCCAGAATTATAAGAATCAGAGCTTATGTCGTCGTCACTTGAATCAAATGAGGAGTCCATTTTAAAGCAATAAGATAAGTATATTAGAAGATAAAGAAGAAGAAGAAGAAGAAGAACAATAAGAAAGAAATAATATAATTATAAAGATGTAGGAAAGGCTGTAATACCCATAGAAAATAAGGCTTCGATGATGTGCTGGCAATACATATCACCTGACATTAAGCCTATTACTGGCTCGCTTCTAGGCTTCCCATGCCCTGTAATCGTCGTTTCTATAGTGGAGCCCTAATAAATGGGGCCTACAGGGCATTATAGGGCCCATGCCCTGTATTATCATGACTTTTGGCGGGAACCTCCGTAGGGATAGTAAATTTGTAAAATAATACTTAGAAGTGGATCTAATTCATAATTACTCCTGGTTTTATTAACCCCTCTCTAGAATGATATTGCCTACCTGTATGTCTACCTTATAAGAGGGCTATTTGGCTTTATAATGATAGATTTGTCAATTGGGAATAGGTATATGACTAACTATGGCTACACTGATTGCCCTCGCTTAGCTACTACATGTACACATGGACCTACCTAGCTAGCTAAGTAGAAGTTCTTCAAGCTCTCTCTTGGGTCTTTGCAGCACAGAATGCAACATATTTGCTACACGGAATTTGACCCTGTACAAGATTTTTTATTCCTGGTTAATTAGCTCTCGCTTACTAGCGTAAACTTGCAAAACTGATAACAATCTTTAGATGCAACATAAGGTCCATGCTTCGAGTAACACAACTAGCATGTAATATAATATAAGTCTCAAGGGCCTAATATTCAATACAAACCTATAGTTTATTAAAACACGTGTATAAACATCCTTGCTCAAATTGAAGCTACAGAATACCCTCAATCATAACCTTAAATACATCATGCCGACCCGTTTTGACGAGCTCGAAAGCCTTCTCAGACTCCTTGAACTTAAATCGGTTGGTAATCAATCGTTTAACGTCAATTTTGCCGCTCGATATCAGGTCAATGGTCGCTGGATAGCAGCCGTCAGATAGCGGATAGACCCCTTGATCACCAGTCCTTTTATGCACACGGTCGTGATAGGAAACACGACATTATCTTTCCCCATGCCCGCCTGCACAAATGTTGCCCCTCGCTTGGCTGCAAAAATGCCAATCTGAACACATGCCTCAGCCCCCGAGCATCCTAGCACTACATCGAATCCGTCCCCAAGCTTGAATTCTTGATTGATGGCTGCGGTCACCTTCTCAGCATGCGACATGAGATCTGCTCCCTCTTCGGCTCGAGGAGGTAGGAAAGTATGGCCTATGCCGTACGACTTCGCAACATCAAGCCGAGACTGTACCACCTCTACACCAATGACGTCTTGGCCCCATAAGCTTTGGCGACGGCTTGACACAGGACGCCGATAGGACCACAGCCGAGCACAAGCACGCTTTGGTGAGCTTGTAGCCCAGCCGTCTTTGCAATAACCACAGCCACTGACACAGGCTCGATCATTGCCCCTTCTTCAAGGTTCATGGAGTCTGGGATGCGGTAGCAGAAGTCAGATGCGTTGACATAGTACTTGGCCAGCGTGCCATCCCAGGGCGGTGTAGCAGCAAAAATCATGTCTCCGCAAAGATGGTAGGAGCCTTTACGACAATAGTCGCATCGTCGACAAGGAATTCCCGGCTCTAACGCTACTCGATCGCCCGGTTGTAGTGTCGTCACTAGATCCCCAACCTCTAAGATTACGCCTAACAATTCATGGCCCAGTACCATAGGCCCGTTTAGTACATAGTCGCTACTACGACCACGTTGCCAGCTGCAAGAGAGATAACGTAGTTAGTAACACCTTCAATGATTGTCTCTATAGACTTACTAGTGGACCTATGCCAACTAGTTAGCGGGCGAATCATCAGGAACTAACAGAAAAGCATCGGGTATATACGTCGCTTCCACAAATGCCTGTTTGGGAGATTTGGACGAGCACATCATGTCCGTCACGAAGCTTGGGCTTTGGTCTATCCTCAAAGACAATATCTTTAACAGCGCGGAGAACAAAGGAAGTATTCTATAATATAGTTAGTAAGAGTGATTCGAAGTAGGACTCAACTTGAAGTGTGTACTTGCAGCCAGAATAAGAGAAATATGCGAAGATGTGTCTTGTTGGCTTTAGGGTATTGCGTAGGCTTAATGCTTTATATACAAGTTTTATATTAGATTTTAAACGTACAACTGACTTGCTACCTTTTCAACTCGACTCAATACGCCAGCAGTGCTATGCATGTCCAAGACAACCCCCACATCACTAGAGATTCCCATTTCTCTATTCGCCAAAACAGGAAATTTACGCGACCCCTATTCTCTAAATTCATTATTTCAGAAAAGGTAGCAGATACTAATCTAGAACAGGAAATTTACGCAGCCCCACTACTCGCTAAACTTGTTCCAGTGTCAGAAATCGTTACTAAATTTAGCTCGGAGAACCTCACGCTTCCCTTCTATATTTTTGTAGTCGAGAAACTACTGCACTATGAAAAACGCACTGGATCTCCATACTCCAGAACAGGCAGTTTATGCAGCCCCGCCATTCGTTATTCTTGCTGTCTTGGAAACGCGAGAGATGGTAGTCACAAGCATAAACTAGAATAACTTTGCAGAGAGAATAATTATGCAGGCACAACGAAATACAGATAGGCATTGAAGGAGCTCCAAACTAAGTATATAGCAGGCCATAGACTACTGGGTGACTTTCTCCTCCGAACATCTTAAGTTTCTATTCATTGCCACCTCGACAATTAACAATTCCGCACCACTTTTTACCTGTACTACCTTTACATCTTATAGTCATCTCCATCTTTATCTCTATCCGCATTCCAACCCGCACATCAAGTCCACAGCCATGCCAGTCCCGATCCCCAAAGCCGACAAGCTACTCGATATGCTTAGTCTCAAGGGCAAAGTAGTGGTCGTCACTGGCGCCTCAGGCTCGATTGGCATTGGCATCGAAGCCGCACGTGGTTGTGCCGAGTTGGGTGCGGACATCGCCCTGACGTATTTCAGCCGTAGCGAAGGGGGCCACCAGAATGCGGCTGCTATCTCGCAGGAGTACGGGGTTAAGGCGAAGGCCTACGAATGTGACATCCGTAGCTGGGAGTCAGTAAACAGCTTCGTGGATGCCGTGATCCGGGACTTCGGGCAGATTGACGGCTTCATCGCGAACGCCGGGCAAGCCACCAACTCTGGTGTCCTCGAGGGCAGCGTCGAGAATTGGACTGACATCGTGCACGCTGATCTGAACGGTACTTTCCATTGCGCAAAAGCCGTAGGCACCCACTTCAAGCAGCGCGGCACTGACTCCCTTGTTATCACCTCGTCTATCTCAGGTCATATCGCCAATTTCCCACAGGAACAGACGTCGTACAACGTTGCGAAGGCTGGTTGCGTTCACATGGCTAAGTCGCTCGCTAACGAGTGGCGCGATTTCGCTCGTGTCAATTCCATCTCCCCTGGCTACATCGATACTGGCCTGTCGGATTTCATCCCAGAAGACACCCGCAATATTTGGAAGTCCCTAATCCCCCTAGGTCGCGAGGGGAAAGCTAAGGAGCTCAAGGGCTTGTTTGTATATCTAATTAGTGACGCAAGCACTTATACAACAGGCGCTGACATTGTGGTTGACGGTGGCTATACAGCGCGGTAGACAGAGAGGAGGGCAGTGTTATAGACTCTGTAGCTCTATACATAGTACTATCATTATTATAGACTCCTTGCTGGGACGGAGTGTGAACCTACCTAAATAGTCCTACCTAATACAGTGCTAGAAAAAGAAGTAATCTAATTGTGATCTGTTCCGACGCTTTCGCCATTTATTAAATAGACCAATTCGACTAGCTATAATAATTTGTTAATTTAGTAATTTTATATCTTAATTCTTAAATTCATTAACCTCTTATTACTATATAGCTTAGTTCTAAACTTAGTTAATCTTCTTATTTAATATAGTAGAGTATAAATTACTAGTATAGAAATTACTTTATCTTAAATACTACTTTTTTTAAATTAATTATATAAACTTAGATAATACCTAATTGGGTTAGTTCCTTTATATGTTGTTATATCTTATATAATAAGCATTTTAAGACCCTAAAGCAACCTATACCTATAAGGGACCTTAGTAGTTATACTTTATTACTAGAAGAACACTAAATTACCATTACCTTATCTATTATAGTTATATAATATATAGTTCTATATATAGTAAAGTATAACAACAACTCCGAGTCTTCTATCTGTTATAAGTCCCACCCACAAAATCCTCTACATTGACCAATGTGAATGAATATTGGCGAGTGCGTCGGAATAATAAATCACCAAAGTTAAATTTCGCGAAAAATTTCACAGATAGTTTCCTCACAATATTGATCTTGGTGGTGTATCGGGCTTGGTGGTTCCACTCGCATGAGCAATTGGTTCTAAAATGTAAGGCGCCAATTATCACAGGTTTTAGGGTGAATTAATGAGTTTTGACTATGTACGCAGTATTAGATGGTTGCATTGGTCAATGTAAACTGACTCGCCGGGTAGCACTTTATTAATATTGGCGAGTGCGTCGGAACATATCGTTTAAGATTCATATATTCGGGGCACTTCGGTAAGGGGCTTATAAATTACTAGTAAGCAATTTATGAACTCGTCGGCCTAGAACCTACGGTAACTAACATAGGCTCTTCTGACATTACTGTAGTGCCACTGAACAGATTCCGGCTATAACTACGTGGTCTCCAAGGTGCAGATATAGTTAGAGCCTTCTTTACCTAGCGTCTCCGCTTGTTCTCCTTAAAAGGGTAAATTATGTGTTACTGGGGACAGATCTGGGAAATCTCGCGATAGTCTTCTCGAAGGCTTAGTGGGGCACAATTGCACGCGAGGGGGGGAGAGAAGAAGCCAAGGAACGCTAACAGTTCGTCTGGTATGAAATTTGCTAGCTTTACTTGTTTGTAGTACCTGTATCCGGTCAGATGTCAGAAACTACATGTAATACCTAATTGCCAAGGATGTTAGTTATAGGAGATCTTTAGATGGACAATATTTAACATTTTCGTCCACAGTAGTCAGCTGGTATCAATCTTGGCTTAACATTTTTTCCGCCTCTTTCTTGTCTTTTTAACTTGTTACATTCCACCCCACTTAATAATGACCCCGCTGCTGCTAAGAGAGACAGAAGGAGAAATAAATAGAAAGGAAGAAAGGTGACAGGTCGATCGCTCATAGTAGTTTTTATAACTAATTCAGATTTCTCTTTAGAAAAAATTCAAACTTACTGATCCTCCACCCTAACATACCAAATTATCAACTGAACATCATGCCATCTATTGAGAATATAGGCGTTTACACCACCCCCTCCCACGAGCTATACGTCGCAGATGCCACTCCCGCCCTGAAGCAAGTACGTGATGGCTCGAACTTACAGACTGGAGAAGTGACGGTAGCGATTAAGAGCAGTGGAATATGTGGGTGAGCACTAGAAATCTCCTACGGAGTCGGGCAGAGACGTCTACGCGGGAGTTCTGACTGATCATCCGGCCTCTTCTCGCAGTTCTGACATACACTTCTGGAGACATGGCGGTATTGGGCACTGGAAAGTCACAGATGCGCATATTCTGGGCCACGAGTCCGCAGGCATCGTTGTTGCTGTCCATCCGTCCGTCATGTCGCACGCCGTTGGTGATCGCGTCGCCATCGAGCCCCATATCATCTGTGGCGCCTGCGAGCCGTGCCTGACAGGCCGTTACAATGGGTGCAAGGACCTGGTGTTCCGATCAACACCACCGTCACCGGGCCTGTTGCGAACCTACGTGACACACCCTGCTGTTTGGTGCCACAAGATTGGGAATATGTCATACGACGAGGGCGCCTTGCTTGAGCCCCTCAGCGTGGCCCTGACGGGCGTGACACGGTCTGGCGTTCAAATTGGCGACCCCGTACTGATTTGTGGCGCCGGCCCCATTGGTCTCGTTACGTTGGAGTGCTGTAGAGCAGCCGGTGCCTCACCTATCGTCATAACCGATATCAACCAGGACCGTCTGGATTTCGCGAAGGCGTTCGTGCCGAACGTGTATACGTATAAAGTCGAGGCCAACGCCGCCCGTGTGATAGAACTCATGGCTGCTAGTGGTGGTGGTAGTGGAGTTGAGCCGGCCATCGCACTAGAGTGTACTGGAGTCGAGAGCTCTATTAGCGCCGCCATTCAGAGTGTCAAATTTGGTGGGAAAGTCTTCGTAATTGGCGTGGGTAAAGACAAGATGGAATTTCCCTTTATGAGACTTAGTGCCCAGGAAATCGACCTGCAGTTTCAGCAGCGATACGTCAACATGTGGCCCAGAGCCATTCGTGTGCTATCCAGTGGTGCTATTGATCTGAAGAGGTTGATTACGCATGAGTTCAGCTTACCGGATGCAGTCCATGCTTTCAAGACAGCAGCAGATCCGGCGAGCGGCTCAATTAAAGTAATCATCCGCAACTCCGAACCAGGAGAGGTGTAACGAAAAGATGACACTGCAGCTTATAATGTGCTGCACCGCTCCTAGAGGCTGAAGGATCATATTTTAGTAGGCAAGCTCAAGGACATGTCACTACTTGGGTTTGATATCGGCTAAGCAAATATAACTACATACCTAGGTTTTATATCAATAAAGCAAAGGAAAATTGATCCTGCTCTTATGTGAATTATCGCCTGAGGGTACAATTAGATGTGCTGACCTCTGAGACTGAAACCAGCCTACATGAAAGCATACAAATGGATTTCTGCAATCGGAAGAGCCTTGTCACCAAGATGGTAATTTGATCATCAGAGTAGTGAATTGTGTCATGTCAAGTTTCTTGCTCAGGTAGATTACCGAAGCCCTCGTATGAGATACCCCACTCATGTACTAAAGCCTTAATTCTGTACTCAGTATCGACTCCGAAATCTCTCTCAATACCTTGCAGTAAACCCACCAAGAAGCGTTGGTCACGAGTTCCCGTTAAGCACCGGCCAGCCACGTAGAGTGGCTGCAGCGTGTTGGTCCTAACCGTACCGTCAGGGGCTCCGAGAGCAATTGAAAATATTTCCTTGGCGTGACAACACAACTCCCGTTGTAATACATGATAACCAAGTAGCAAGTCGTGCTGGCTTTGTGACATGGAAGATCGTTCAAGGAAAAGGTTGATGGGTCGCCGAATCAGCAGTATCATTCGAGCCATGTGGTAAAACATCATTGCCATTGCACATGTACTATTAATAAACCAGATCTCTCTGGCAAAAAGGTCCGACAGGGGTGTCTGCTCGTCGTCTTGTTGTCTCCAGACAATGTCGGCTTGAAATGAAGGAAGAAGGGTATCGAACCATCTACTTAATTCCATGTCAATCCATACCCATTTTGCCCGTTGCTCGTCTTCTCTCGAATTCCAAGCAACTTGTTTCTATACTATATTAGACCTTATATAGTATACTACTATAAATAGTACTATTTATTTACTAAGTAAATTTATTTAGTTATAAAATAGCTTCCTCCTCTACTATTTCCTTTAAAGGAGATAAGCTACTATATTACTTTAATTATATACCTAAAGTAGTTAGTAAATATAGACTTATTCCTTAAAATAAATAACTTTATACCTTATATAGATAGCTCTAAAATAGCTCTTAATAAATACTTATATTATAATTCTAAAGAAGAATTATATAATAAAGAGTTAACTATAAAATATATAGAAAAAGAGTCTAATTATAAAAGGAATAATACTAAGGTATTA
>PDUO01000005.1:1108172-1122020 GCA_003008705.1 Pezicula radicicola
TATATATACTATTCCTAATAAGGAAGTATATAATATAGAAACTAAGGTTATATAACTAATATAGCTAGAGTTATATACAAAAGTAGTAAATATAGTTTTAGTAGTTTAGTGACTACTAAAGGTTACTATAGCTATAGAGTATTTATAGTATATAATTATATAATACAATATACCCTCTTAATAAGTACTATAATAAACTAAGAGACAAAGAGCTTTAGTTCTATATATATATATAATATATATAATAGTACTAATTAAAGCCTATTAAAGTTAGGAAGTATATAAACTTAACTCTATTTAATAGCTTAGTTAGGCTATCTACCTTTTACTCTTTAGAGGGAATATATAATAGGTTTATAATTCCTTTTTCTATTAGGTCTCTATTATAATAGTATTTTACTACTATATATTTAGTTCTTTTATAAAAAGTAGGGTTTTTAGCTAGTAATAAGGTACTATTATTATCTATATATAGAGGTAATTTAGTCTATTTAAAATAGCCTAACTCTATTAGAATTTACTTTATATAGACTACCTCTTTAATAGTACTAGTAATAGCTATATATTTAGCTTCTATAGTACTTTATACTATTATAGATTATAATTTAGATTTCTAAGAAATTAGGCTACTAGCTAAGAAGAATATATAACTACTAGTAGATTTTCTAATAGTTATATTACCTATATAATTAGAATTATAATAGTCTATTAAAGAGCTATTTTCTTTATTATTAGAATAAGTAATTCCTAAGTCTATAGAGCCTTTTAGGTATCTAAATACCCTATTTATATACTCTATATAAATTTTACTAAGATTAGATAAGAATCTAGATAGTTTACTAATATTAACTACTATATCTATTCTAATAGCTAAAGCTAAATATAATAAAGAGCCTATAATACTTTAATAGTATTTAATCTTTATTTTAGAGGCTTATCCTTTATTAGGTTTTAATATAACCTTAGAGTCTAAAAGAGTACTAACTATACTACTTTTTAGTAGATTAAATTTAACTAGTACCTTTTATATATATTTAGTTTATTTTTATTTTAGTATAATACTAGTTCTTTCTATTTCTATTCCTAAGTAGTCAACTATAGGCTCTAGTCTTTTAATTTTAAAGTATTTCTCTATAGTATTATAGAAGTTACTAATAGAGTTTATACTAGGGCTTATAATAGTTATATTATCTATAAAGATATATAGTTTTTAGCTAATAGGGATTTAAAGCCTAATTTATTAACTAGTATATCTATAAGAGTTAAAAACTATAGTCTAGTTAATTACTTTAATCTATATAGTACTTTATTTAGTTTAAGTACTATATTAAGATCTTTAATAAATTCTAAAGCTTATTTTAAGTATATAGGTAAGTCTATATTACTTTATATAAAGGGAGAAATTATATCTATTTTATATATATACTAATTATATAATATAACTAGTATAAAGACTATTTTCTAAGTTATTTATTTAATAATATTAATAATAGTATCTATATAGTTTAAACTATATAATTATTTAAATCCCTTAGTTATAAATCTAGCTTTAAACTCTATATAATTATTAGATAGTTCCTTAATTTTATAAATCTATCTAGTCTTTAATAGTTTATAATTAAGTATTTTATTATTATCTATCTCTTCCTAACTATATTATATATTTAAGGAATTATATTTATTATATATAGTTTTAGTTTAATATTTATTATAAAGACTATTAATAACTTTATTATATATCTTTAAATCTTTAAATATAAAATTTTATAGCTTTTTAATTATAACTTTTTATATAAAGTTATAATCTTATATAATTTATTAATTAAAATTAAGCTTATAATTTAAATCTTCTTTTTTAAACTTTAATATAATATTATAAACTAGTATATTATAAAAGTTATTAAAATTATTATTCCCCTTACTTAAAAATATTAAATAAGTTATTAAAACTAGTCTATAAGGGAAGTTTCTAATTTTACTAAGGCCTTCTATAGCTTTAGAGCTCTTTAGTATATTTAGGCCTTATAAATTAATATTTAATTTCTTAGAGGTAGAGATATATTTAGGATCTAGTTTATTTAGACTACTATTATTATTTATAGATCTATTTAGCCTTATAGGATTAGCTACTAGTACTAGAGAAGATAGTAAATTATAAAATAATTTATCTTTACTTAGTTCTTAACTTTCTTCTTCTTCTTCTTCTTCTTCTTCTTCTTCTTCTTCTTCTTCTTCTTCTATTTTACTAGTATTATTATTAGAAGAGTTTATAGAGTTATCTATATTATCTATAATAGAAGGAATAGAATATTTATCTTAATCTATATTAAAATTATTTTTATAAATTAAGCCTTCTTTTATTATTATATCTCTAAAACTAATAACCTTATTTAATATAGGATCCTATATAAACTAGATAATTATTAGAAGACTTAAAGCCTACTAAAATACCTTTATTAACTTTATTAACTAATTTACCTTCTTTAAACCTAGAAGGGGCTTTCTTATATTATAGAGTATAAGTAAAAGATCCTAATATTCTTATATAATTTATATTAGGCTTAATATTTATAATAGTATTATAGAGAGTTTTATTTATAATAGAATTATAAGTATAATTTTTTATATATANAGAATTATAAGTATAATTTTTTATATATATTATAAACTATATTATATAAGATTATAGTTTTAGAGGGATAGATTTTTATTTATAGAAAGCTATAATCCTTTCTATAATAAATAGATTTAATCTTTTACTTATATTATTCTATATAAAGGTATAAGGACTAGTATATTTAATTATAATATTTTAATTATTAAAGTATTACTTAGTTTTTAATAATTTAAATTTAATTATATTATTTAATCTAAAGCCTTTTATACTAATTTTAAATTATATAGCTATTAGTATATAAAAGCTTATAATATTATCTATAGCTTCTAATTTAAATCTAATAGGATAAATCTATATAGCTCTAGTCTTTTTATAAGTAAAAGTCTATATATACCTTTCTTCTTTGAAGCCTTTAATTTTAATAGGGCGTAATATATCTAAATTAAAGAAAGTAAGTATATTTTTAGGTACCTTTAGAGGCTTTCTACTAACTATTTCTTTAAATTTTCTATAGTAGTAAGGATTGTAATTAGTTAATTACTTATTCTTATATAAATCTAAATTAAGACTATTTATATAGTCTATTATTTTATATAGATAATCCTTATTTAAGTACCCTAAGCGTCGATATAATATATCTAGACTATTTTCTATTATAGTACTTTCTATACTAAATAGACTATCAACCCTATATATAATAGGTTCTAATTTAGTAAAATTAATTAGAATATTTAGATAGTAAGTATTACTTTACTATACTACTTCTATCTTAGTTTTAGACTTATATTTTAATATAATACTATTTCCTTTAAATAAAATAGTCCAACTCTTATTAGTTAGTTCCCTAGGGCTTATTAAAGTAGATTTAATATTAGGAATATAGTTTATATTAGTTATAACTAGTTCTTTATTATCTACTATAATAGGTATTTTACCTATAGCTTTAATAGGTATTTTAATACTATTAGCTATAGTAATAGACTTATTATTTACTTCTACTAAGTCTATAAGCTAGTGCCTATTAGGAGTATAGTACTCTATAGCTCTAGAGTCTAATATAATCTTATTATCTAAGTATTTATATTTTTTATTAATATTAGTCTCTATAATAGTAGTATAACTACTAGGGTTTATAGGATCTAAAATATTAATATTAGGATTATTACTAAAAGTAGATATAATAATCTTATTAGAAGACTCTTTAGTAGCTTCCTTATTTTTAGTATTATCCTTATTTTCTTTAGATTTAGATTTATTCTTAGACTTAGACTTAAACTTAACTTAGTCTTATTATTATTAGACTTATTTTTAATCTTTAGTTCTTTATCTAGCTCTTTGAATTTTCTAGAGGTAAAAGAGTTAAAAGGACTAGTTAACCCTTTAAATAAGATCTAAACTATAAATATATTATTTAGTTTATATCCTAAATCTTTTAAATAAAGACTAGACGATTATATAATACTTGTATATTCGTCTATATTAGAACAGGACCTATAGTCGGCTTCTATAAGCTTATTAAAATATCTACCTATTAGTTCTATACTAGTTTCACTAAAGGTAATTATAATAGCTTTATAAAAATCACTAGTACTTAGTTTATCTTTAAATCTTTTACTTATATCTAAAGTTATAATAGATTATAAAGTACCTAATACCCTAGTATTATTCCTATTAAATTCAGACTCTTTTTCTATATATTTTATAGCTAGTTCCCTACTATATAGTTCGTTTTTAGAATTATAGTATAAGTACTTATCGGGAGCTATTTTAGAGCTATCTATATAAGGTATAAAGCCGTTTATTTTAAGGAATAAGTCTATATTTACTAACTACTCTATATAATTAGAGTAGCTAAGTAACTTATCTCCTTTAAAGGAAATTATAGAGGTAGAAGCTATTTTATAGCTAAATAAATTTACTTAGTAAGTGTTGTATTATATAATATAATTACGTACTATAAATACCCTGTAGCTATAGTGATCTTTAGTGGTCGCTAAAGCCCTGTAATAATATTTACTACTTTCGTGTATAACTCCGGCTATATTAGTCACGTAACCTTAGTTTCTRTATTATATACTTCCTTATTAGGAATAGTATATATAGGACGCTAAACTAGCCGAATCGAATAGATAGGGAAGGAGAAAACTAAACTAGTAGTTTTCTAGTTATAAATTAGTTTTTAGTTCACAAGGAAAGACTACTTGTTTAAGTAGGAATAGCGAGGTCTAATTAAGTAGACTAAATAAGGTAATTCGTACGAACTGCCTATTAGGGTAGTCTATACGACTATACGCTTATAATACATATTTTGTTTTATTTTATATTGTTTTATTTTATATTGTTTTATTTCATTAGTGTTTTATAAGTAAAGCAAAGCTTTCCTAACTTAGTAGTTTATACGAACTAGTCTATACTAAATATAGTAGTCTTTACGACTAGCCTTTTGTATATAGATAGCCTCTCTTTCTTAGTAGATAGATAACTTCGAATTCAAGTCTTTAGTTCTATATATTATTGCTTCCTACTTGTCTATCTAAACTCTGTTCGACGCTCCTCCTATTCTATATTTATAGTGTGCTTTAGGCTGTGCCTACCCTACCTCCCTACCCTATTTCACCCTATACTTATAGCATATAACCTGATAGTAAGTAAATAGTACTATTTTTAGTAATATACTATATAAGGTCTAATATAGTACAAGAATTAAAATTATAGCTCTAAAAATAAAGCTAATATTAATTTTTAAATTTTTTAGTTTTATAAACTTCTTTAATCTAGCTATTTTAAAAAGTTTATAAATTTAATCGATTTTTAAATTTAATTTAGTTCTAGTTTTAGTACTAAGTAAGGTATATAATTTTACTTTATATATATAGACTATATATATATTATAGTACTATATATAGGCCTTATATTAAGCCTCTAATAAAAATCAAGCTATATATATATTAAACTTACTAAAATATAAACCCTCTATTACTTATATTAAATAGAGGCATAGACCCTATATATTAAGTCTAGCTAAAGGATTATTTTTATATATAAATAAAATTAGAACCTTAGGTCCTAAATTATATTATACTATATAAATATTCTTATTTCTAATAGTAGAAATAACCTATATAATAGGATTTTTATTCTATAAGAATAACCTCTTATATATATTAAAATAAGAGGATTTAAATACTAATTAAATAGTAACCTTATTATAAGGATTTTATACTACTTATATAAGTAGTAAATACTAGGCTTATATAAGACTTAGTAATTCGTGTTCCCTTAATCTCTAATAAAATAGAGAACCTCTATAAGAGGAATTATAACTATAGCCTAGTCTAATACTAGTATCTATAGACTTACTAAAGGTTTCCCTTAAATAACCTACTAGCTTAAAATACAGTTTCTTATACTTCTTACTAATAAGCTAAATAAAGTACTAATTTAGCTTTTCTTATAGTGAATATCTAATTAAGTATACTACTTATATATAGCTATATAGCTAATAAAATAGTATATAATAATATAAGTCTACCCTCTCTAAGGATAGCTTCTTATAGAACTTATATATTTAGAAATTACTATAATATAGACTAAATAGAGAGTTATAAAGTAGATATACCTCTTTATAATAGTATATTCCTTAGTTAAGAATAAGGCTATACTTATATACTAAAGCTTAAGGATAGATACCTTTATATATAAATAAGGCTATAACACCTACTATAGGTGGTGTAATTATATAGTTATAGCCGCTAGAGTCTATATACTATATAAAAATAGTATACTAGTAGATAGCTATATAAATAGACTAACTACTACTACCTTTATACTCGGTAGAGTCTAGTTACAGGGACTTAGGCCAAAGGGCTTTTATACTCTCTAAGTAGTAAGAATAAGGGATAGGGAATACTTATAAAGACTAATATAGCCTCTATATAGATATATAGATATTACCTCTGAAATACCAATCAACAGTACTCCGGGCTTATAACCTATCAGGATATAGGCTATAAGTATAGGGTGAAATAGGTAAGGTAGGTAGGTAGGGTAGGTACAGCCTAAAGTATACTATAAATATAGAGTAGGAGGAGTGTCGAACAGAGTTTAGACAAGTAGAAGGAAATAATATATAGAACTAAAGACTTAAATTCAAAGATATCTATCTACTAAGAAAGAGAGGCTATCTATATATAAAAGGCTAGTTATAAAGACTACTATATTTAGTATAGATTAATTTATATAAACTACTAAGTTAGGAAAGCTTTACTTTACTTATAAAATACTAATAAAATAAAATAATATAAAATAAAACAAAATATATATTATAAGTATATAGTTATATAAACTATCCTAATAGGTAGTTTATACGAATTACCTTATTTAGTCTACTTAATTAGACCTTACTATTCCTACTTAAACAAGTAGTCTTTCCTTATGAACTAAAAACTAGTTTATAACTAGAAAACTACTAGTTTAGTTTTCTCCTTCCCTATCTATTCGATTCGGCTAGTTTAGTGTCTTATATATACTATTCCTAATAAGGAAGTATATAATATAGAAACTAAGGTCATGTAACTAATATAGCCAGAGTTATATACAAAAGTAGTAAACATTATTACAGAGCTTTAGCGACCACTAAAGATCACTATAGCTACAGGGTATTTATAGTACATAATTATATTATATAATACAACAGTTATAGAACCTTAATAGTTATATACTATATTCCTAGTAATACTAAATATAATAGTTCTTATAACTAGCCTTTTATATATAAACATCCTCTCTCTCTTAGTAGATAAATAACTTTAAATTTAAGTCTTTAAGCTCCTTCCTTATCCTATTGTCTTTAATTTACCTATTATTTCGTTTGACGCTCCACTACCCTATAATTATAGTGTGCTTTAGGCTGTGGCTACCCTACCTTACCTGCCCTACCTATTTACCCTATACTTACTTATAGCCTGTAATTTGACATTTGAGAAAGAGGACAACTATAATTAGTGGTATTTGAGATAGATTACAAAAACACGAGTGTCGGTCGAGACATTTAATCACTTTTAGGTGGTATTTGACATATTTTCCGTTAACTTTATTGTATCTATTAAGCTAGTAGCTCAAAATCTGTATCTAGACAAAACAATGAACTTTCTATTAGCCTACGTCGACCCCGTATCCAGATCTCTTGGTCAGCGAGAGTCTTTTCTGCTATTGCTAGCATACGAGCCATCTCAACTGGTTGCGGCCCCCCAGCAGTAGCTCTGTTGCGGACAATAGCTACAGGATCTAATGTTGAGCGAAATTCCGCTTCGCTCATTGGCAACCCACTTCCAGCAGAATTCATTTCTTTCAGAGTCTCCATGTAGATCCGCTGTGCCTCGACGTAAGGGAAATCACTCGGGCGAATGTCGTGCGCCTTAGCATAACCAACAACCTCCGAAGCAAAATGATGGCCAACACGAAATGGCAGTTTGTATTGCCGCATCAACACATCGGCCACTTCCTGGGAGGCTGTCCAGTCATTGTTAAGCTCCTCCAACGCCCGCCCCTTGTTAATGACCATGGCATCAAGGATCAGCTTCCAATCTGAAAGAACACGCATAGCACCCTTCAGCACAGCAGTATTATCACCTAGGATCTTAGCGTCACTCACTAAATAGTAAGAGAGTCAGCATTTATCTTGTATAACCAGTGAATGAGGAGCAAGGCCGGCCCTCATACCAAATAGAGTATAGAAGAGATATAATAAAAAGCAGCGTGGCCGAGAAAAAGATGAAGAAAAGGGTTATCCTTACTACCAGGCGGGATATTGTGAGTTTGGATGGCTCGACCAATGCCCAGTGTGACAATGTTAGATGCCCTAGCGCGTGTATGATTCAAAAGTCCTGGATTACGCTTTTGCGGCATTGCACTTGACACATAGGTGTTGTCGCCCCCTTCCTGCAGCAAAATCCAGGGACGAGGCTGAGCATACTGCACCATAATATCTTGGATAAAAGCTCCAGCATGCAGCGCAATGCTGGTGGATAGAGCACCAAGTTCAACCGGCATCTCGGTGGCGGAGATTTGTACGGCATCATAGGCATTTTCTGCGGTGGCAGCAAACCCCAGGTAATTTGCCATGCGATCACGATTCAGTGGCCAACTAGTACCGTTCAGCACTGTCGTACCCATAGGCGACCGGTCCAGCCTGGCATAGAATTCTCTCAGCCTTTGGGCATCACGTTCAAGTCCAGCAACATGTCCCAAAAGGTAATGACCATAACTGTTGGCTAGTTCAGGATTTCGGTATTAGCTGCACTTCCTTCAGAAAGTCCTAGGAGAAATAAGACACAATTTATAAGTAGCGAGGCAGGTCTCGAAAATGTGGAAATGTCGAGAAGTGTTACAGCATCCAAGACAGTCAACAAGAGGACAAAAATGAAGCGGATTTACGAACGCTGAGCACCGACACCATTGGTATAGTTGGGGACGACAGTGTCCACATGGACTTCAGCCATACGGACCATTGTCGCCGTGGTTTCATGTAGCTGCTCGGCCAGACAGAGGGTCTCGTCACGAATGATGGCGGTTCTGGCCGTCATCAGCATGTCCTGACTTGACCTGCCGGCGTGCAGCAATGTCGCTTCCACTCCAGCAGCCTGGATTAGCAGTGGCTCAAAGGTAATGACGAGGCTCGGTCGCCTTGCACCAGGCTGATTCCCCGCCTGCATGACGGTGCGCAAGCCATTTGCGATGCGTGGTGCTACATCACGATCCAGTAAACCCTCGTCGGTGTTGATGACAGCAGTTGCCTTATTGATCTCGCCGAGCCAGAAGAAGATATCACGAGTTGAAGACATTCGGAAGAGAAGTGCAGAGGGAATCTCCAAGTGAAATGATAGACAAAGACAAAATAAGCTTTTTCCTATTTTTCTTTTTTTTCTTTTTGTCGCAAGTATGATGTTATTCAGGGCGGGGCGTACGAAGATAAGCCTCAGCCGGGGTTAAACTCGGCTTTAATACTGCTTGACAATGAATAGTGGGAGGAAATTTAAACTGCAAGCGAAGACTTTGGTGATGGTCTTTCACTGCGTAATTTTCTGCCAAGACCTCATTTACCTATGGACTTTCAAAGCAAGAATAACAAATACTTGTACAAGGGTCTTAGGCCGTGGAAGCGCCCTCTGGTCCAGTGAGTGCACGAACCACTTAATCCTTAGGCCAAGGCCATGCATTGCTGAGAAGCAATGTCGAGCACAGCGAGAATATCAAGAAAGCATGAAACATAATGCTGCGAAGGCCGTCCGGGACCATGAACTCCTGGCTGTATTCCATTACTGTCAATTAGAGTTGCCGCGATTTCGCGGACCTTGACGACCTATCTTGTGTTATTTGTAGCTCTCTTGTAAAGACTGACGACACCAAGGGGGATTGAAATAAGGAATGCACTCTTTAAAAGAAATGAGGCATACCAGCGAGGATCCATGCGACTCAAGTGCATTCTGAGAGCAGCTTTTGAGAATCTGCAGCAGCTGTCTGGCGATATCCTCACGGGAATCGGCTTCTGCTTCCTTGTGACCAGGCATGGAAGATGTACATCCACTCCGTGGTTCTTGGGATGTGTTATTCCAAAGTGAGTAGGTCGGCTTTGGGCAGCGGTCGAGAATCCAGCTTTGAAGGTAGAGCTTTGTGATGTGGATATTGGCTTTCATGATTTCGAACTGTTGGAGCTCTGGCGAGGTTCTATTACTCTGAGAGAAGAGCTTCAGATCATCCGGAATATGGCTGATCACATGTTCAAGTCTCTCGATGGTCCTGACTGATAAATCCTCGGTAACAACTCCGTCGACAACACCGGATATTATGCTAGTTATTGCAGGCTCTATTTGCACTGGTTGAGATATTGTGAGTTCTCCGTCCATTGATACAACATTGACTAAGCAAGCGAAAACCTTGATTAGGGCTACAAATCCCGAAATGATTGGAGTAGTTGAAGGGGGAGGCAAATCCTAGCATCATTACTCATTAGCTCTCAAGCACAGGCAATGGAACAGGTTGAAACCTCAAAGACTGGCGATAATCGATGCTTCTTAAGTCGTTGTGCTCAATATACCTCAAGCAGATTAGCCAAAGGATAACGAGAGATGACTGACTTACTCCTAAAGGCGTCATCTCGGAGCTGAGATACTCGTCGTCGATTTCTAGGGGAATTAGGAACTCCCAATCAGTCAAGATAGGGTCCTGTGCAAGCGGAGTATGTGGATTCTGGTGAGAGAGACGGTCATGGCTTTCGCCTCTTAGTAGAATGTAGAAGATGGGAAGTCTTAGTCCTACATCTGTACAATAAATAATAGCCAGAATGCCCGTTTGTTGACTTCCCTCTCAGCGACGCTCAGGCGCTCATACCCCGCTGCGAGATATAAACCCAGGCTGCGACAACAATGTATGCTTTCATTCAACAGTACCCAACCTCTACTAGAGCAATGGGTGTAATGAGATGCTGTACCTAACAGCAAGGTGCTTATCATCATCTCTGAAGTCGGATGCTCAGCCCAGTTAGGCGATATTGTAAAACGACTGGCCATGGCAAGCTGGTATGCTCTATTAACCATTTCGGCAGCAGTGGAGTAATATTCGAACCCGTAGGTCAAGATCCTTCCAGGTAGTGATGCAACGGTCATCGCACAGAGAGAAATACACAGAGCAAAGAACGCAGGGTCATCTTCGTAACTGCGAGCGGCGAAGCGTCGACGGAAAGATGGCCGGTGAACGATCGGAGCTATAGGATAGATGTATTCAAGGTAGTCGTAAATAATGACTTCAAATATGTCAATAGGGCAGAGATGCTCAATGCGGAAGTTACCACCAGTTTGACTAAGGTCTTGGATGTGCATGGGTGCTTTCTTAGCCTCGGACGTAGCCGCTGGATGTCTATACTTTTCAGTTCGTCTTGAGGTAGACGTTAGCAAGAGACATCGAAGAGAATGTCGACCACGGTTAACAGACCGATTAGGACGGCCGCGGCGTTTACGACCATTTTGAAAAGAACATACTAAATCAAGATTGGTACAAGCGGCGCATTGAGAGCCTCCTGCAATCCACGAGCACTATATTTCAATTACTATGGAGATACCGAGACAAGGTGGCTACGAAGGGTTTTCTTTTGCCAGCTAGCTGCTTACCTTGATCTTCCGCTCCCGACAATAGTCACAGGCTTTAAGTGCAATAGGTTGTCCCTTCCGAGTAGATAGCATTTCGGTTCGGTACGTGCCACAATTGGCCTCCCAAGGGGAGGTGAAGCACTATCAGCAAAGTTACAGTACTGGGTGCGACTGTGGTAGGTAGAATGATGAGATGCATCGAGATATATGAGAGCCCGTAAATATTTGCGCGTTCGATCTAGTTTGGTATACTGTTGTTGCTTTGCGGAAAAACACTTCCGAAAGGTGGGGACGGAAGGCACGGTATGCCGACTGGTGACTCGCGTACTGTACGGTAGTACTTTATATACAGTAAATTTAAGCCAACTAAAGAGGATGTAGACTAGTCAAATCGACCGTTGCTGGTGTGTTACTATAGTCTAATATAACTGCTTCGAATAAATAATATTTATAATAAAGTCTTACAATTAACTTTATCAGGTTAATAGGCTATAAGTATAGGGTGAAATAGGACGGGTAGGTAGGGTAGGCACAGCCTAAAGTGTTGTATTATACAATATAATTACGCACTATAAATGCCCTGTGGGTATAGTGATCTTTAGTGGGTCACTAAAGCCTTATAATAATATTTACTACTTTCGTGTATAACTCTGGCTATATTAGTTACGTGACCTTAGTTTCTGTATTATATACTTCCTTATTAGGAATAGTATATATAGGACGCTAAACTAGCCGAATCGAATGGATAGGGAAGGAGAAAACTAAACTAGTAGTTTTCTAGTTATAAACTAGTTTATAGTTTACAAGGAAAGACTACTTGTTTAAGTAGGAATAGTAAGGTCTAATTAAGTAGACTAAATAAGGTAATTTTTACGAACTACCTATTAGGGTAGTTTATACGACTATACACTTATAATATATATTTTGTTTTGTTTTATATTGTTTTATTTCACTAGTATTTTATAAGTAAAGCAAAGCCTTCCTAACTTAGTAGTTTATACGAATTAGTCTATACTAAATATAGTAGTCTTTACGACTAGCCTTTTGTATATAGATAGCCTCTCTTTCTTAGTAGATAGATAACTTCGAATTCAAGTCTTTAGTTCTATATATTATTGTCTCTTACTTGTCTAAACTCTGTTCGACGCACCTCCTACTACCCTATATTTACAGTGTGCTTTAGGCTGTGCCTATCCTACCTACCTACCTACCCTAATCCACCCTATACTTATAGCCTGTAACCTGATATAGACTAATTCATATAAACCACTAAGTTAGGAAGGCTTTACTTTACTTATAAAACACTAGTAAAATAAAACACTATATAAAATACTATATATATTATCCGTATAAATTACCTTATTTAGTCTACTTAAATCAGACCTCGCTATTCCTACTTAAACTAGTAATCTTTCCTACTAAACTATAAACTAGTTTATAACTAGTAAAATACTAATTCGGTTATCTCCTTCCCTATCCGTCCGATTCGGCTAATTCATCTTATAATATAAGCTATACCTAATAGGGTAATATATAATACAGTAACTAATGTCACGTGATTAATATAGCCGAAGTTATTTACGAAAGTAGTACTTGTAATTATAGGGACTAGAGACCACTAAGTGTCACTATAATTACAGGGTCTTATAGTGTATATATTTTACTATAGTATAAAATTATATTATATATAAAATACAACGTTTTTTAATTTATAACTTATTTTTTAAGCGTATCCTTTATCTATTATTTAATTTATATAGATTACTAATATAAAATATACCTTTTATATAATAATAGATTTAAGAGGAAGAGTTACTACCTTTTAAATAGAGGTATAATAGTAATTATAATATTTAGATTATATAAATATTATCTAAGGTTTCTATAATAATAATTTTTTACTAGTATTTTAGTATACTGTAGCTAAGTCTACTAAGGTACGATTATATAGAATTTATATTTATCCCCCGGGATAGATACTATATATAGATATACTCTATATAAGAAGTAAGGTATATTACTTACATTAAGTAAAGTACTTATAATATTAATAATAGAATTATATAGTAAATTCTTAAGTTATTAAAT